>JAVIAB010000074.1:0-54368 GCA_032433765.1 Megaustenia siamemsis | reverse complement strand
GAGAAATTCAGAGAATGGCAGGAACAAAATAACTGTCTAGCAGAGAGACAGGACAAGAGAAATTCAGAGAATGGCAGGAACAAAATAACTGTCTAGTAGAGAGACAGGAAAGAAATTCAGAGAATGACAGGAACAAAATAACTGTCTAGCAGAGAGACGGACAAGAGAAATTCAGAGAATGGCAGAAACAAAATAACTGTCTAGCAGGAGACAGGACAAGAGAAATTCAGAGATGGCAGAAACAAAATAACTGTCTAGCAGAGAGACAGGACAAGAGAAATTCAGAGAATGGCAGAAACAAAATAACTGTCTAGCAGAGAGACAGGAAGAGAAATTCAGAGAATGACAGGAACAAAATAACTGTCTAGTAGAGAGACAGGACAAGAGAAATTCAGAGAATGGCAGAACAAAATAACTGTCTAGTAGAGAGACAGGAGAAGAGAAATTCAGAGAATGGCAGGAACAAAATAACTGTCTATCAGAGAGACAGGGCAAGAGAAATTCAGAGAATGGCAGAAACAAAATAACTGTCTAGTAGAGAGACAGGACAAGAGAAATTCAGAGAATGGCAGGAAACAAAATAACTGTCTAGTAGAGAGACAGGAGAAGAGAAATTCAGAGAATGACAGGAACAAAATAACTGTCTAGTCAGAGAGACAGGACAAGAGAAATTCAGAGAATGGCAGGAACAAAATAACTGTCTATCAGAGAGACAGGACAAGAAAATTCAGAGAATGACAGGAAACAAAATAACTGTCTAGTAGAGAGACAGGAGAAGAGAAATTCAGAGAATGGCAGGAACAAAATAACTGTCTAGTAGAGAGACAGGACAAGAGAAATTCAGGAGAATGGCAGAAACAAAATAACTGTCTAGTAGAGAGACAGGGCAAGAGAAATTCAGAGAATGACAGAAACAAAATAACTGTCTAGTAGAGAGACAGGGCAAGAGAAATTCAGAGAATGGCAGGAACAAAATAACTGTCTAGTAGAGAGACAGGGCAAGAGAAAATTCAGAGAATGACAGAAACAAAATAACTGTCTAGTAGAGAGACAGGCAAGAGAAATTCAGAGAATGGCAGGAACAAAATAACTGTCTATCAGAGAGACAGGACAAGAGAAATTCAGAGAATGGCAGGAACAAAATAACTGTCTAGCAGAGAGACAGGGCAGAGAATTTCAGAGAAGGACAGGAACAAATAACTGTCTAGTAGAGAGACAGGAGAAGAGAAATACAGAGAATGGCAGAAACAAAATAACTGTCTAGCAGAGAGACAGGACAAGAGGAAATTTCAGAGATGGCAGAAACAAAATACTGTCTAGCAGAGAGACAGGACAAGAGAAATTCAGAGAATGGCAGAAAACAAATAACTGTCTAGGCAGAGAGACAGGGCAAGAAAATTCAGAGAATGACAGGAACAAAATAACTGTCTAGTAGAGAGACAGGACAAGAGAAATTCAGAGAATGACAGGAACAAAATAACTGTCTAGTAGAGAGACAGGACAAGAAAATTCAGAGAATGACAGGAACAAAATAACTGTCTAGCAGAGAGACAGGACAAGAGAAATTCAGAGAATGGCAGAAACAAAATAACTGTCTAGTAGAGAGACAGGAGAAGAGAATTCAGAGAATGACAGAAACAAAATAACTGTCTATCAGAGAGACAGGAGCAAGAGAAAATCAGAGAATGCAGGAACAAAATAACTGTCTATCAGAGAGACAGGCAAGAGAAATTCAGAGAATGGCAGGAACAAAATAACTGTCTATCAGAGAGACAGGCAAGAGAAATTCAGAGAATGACAGGAACAAAATAACTGTCTATCGAGAGACAGGAGAAGAGAATTCAGAGAATGACAGGAACAAAATAACTGATCTATCAGAGAGACAGGACAAGAGAAATTCAGAGAATGCAGGAACAAAATAACTGTCTAGTAGAGAGACAGGCAAGAGAAATTCAGAGAATGGCAGGAACAAATAACTGTCTAGCAGAGAGACAGGGCAAGAGAAATTCAGAGAATGGCAGGAACAAAATAACTGTCTATCAGAGAGACAGGACAAGAGAAATTCAGAGAATGGCAGGAACAAAATAACTGTCTAGTAGAGAGACAGGACAAGAGAAATTCAGAGAATGGCAGGACAAAATAACTGTCTAGCAGAGAGACAGGGCAAGAGAAATTCAGAGAATGGCAGGAACAAAATAACTGTCTATCAGAGAGACAGGATGAGAGAAATTCAGAGAATGGCAGAAACAAAATAACTGTCTAGTAGAGAGACAGGGCAAGAGAAATTAGAGAATGGCAGGAACAAAATAACTGTCTAGTAGAGAGACAGGAGAAGAGAAATTCAGAGAATGACAGGAACAAAATAACTGTCTATCAGAGAGACAGGAGAAGAGAAATTCAGAGAATAGCAGAACAAAATAACTGTCTATCAGAGAGACAGGAGAGAGAAATTCAGAGAATAGCAGAAACAAAATAACTGTCTATCAGAGAGACAGGAGAAGAGAAATTCAGAGAATGGCAGGAACAAAATAACTGTCTATCAGAGAGACAGGGCAAGAGAAATTCAGAGAAAGACAGAAACAAAATAACTGTCTAGCAGAGAGACAGGAGAAGAGAAATTCAGAGAATGGCAGGAACAAAATAACTGTCTAGCAGAGAGACAGGAGAAGAGAAATTCAGAGAAAGACAGGAACAAAATAACTGTCTAGCAGAGAGACAGGAGAAGAGAAATTCAGAGAATGGCAGGAACAAAATAACTGTCTATCAGAGAGACAGGGCAAGAGAAATTCAGAGAAGACAGAACAAAATAACTGTCTATCAGAGAGACAGGAGAAGAGAAATTCAGAGAATAGCAGAAACAAAATAACTGTCTATCAGAGAGACAGGAGAAGAGAAATTCAGAGAATGGCAGGAACAAAATAACTGTCTAGTAGAGAGACAGGCAAGAGAAATTCAGAGAATGACAGGAACAAAATAACTGTCTAGCAGAGAGACAGGACAAGAGAAATTCAGAGAATGGCAGGAACAAAATAACTGTCTATCAGAGAGACAGGACAAGAGAAATTCAGAGAAAGACAGAAACAAAATAACTGTCTATCAGAGAGACAGGAGAAGAAAAATTCAGAGAAGACAGAAACTAAATAACTGTCTATCAGAGAGACAGGACAAGAGAAATTCAGAGAATGGCAGAACAAAATAACTGTCTATCAGAGAGACAGGATGAGAGAAATTCAGAGAATGGCAGGAACAAAATAACTGTCTAGCAGAGAGACAGGACAAGAGAAATTCAGAGAATGGCAGGAACAAAATAACTGTCTAGCAGAGAGACAGGACAAGAGAAATTCAGAGAATGGCAGGAACAAAATAACTGTCTAGCAGAGAGACAGGACAAGAGAAATTCAGAGAATGACAGAACAAAATAACTGTCTAGTAGAGAGACAGGAGAAGAGAAATTCAGAGAATGACAGGAACAAAATAACTGTCTAGCAGAGAGACAGGACAAGAGAAATTCAGAGAATGGCAGAAACAAAATAACTGTCTAGCAGAGAGACAGGACAAGAGAAATTCAGAGAATGGCAGAAACAAAATAACTGTCTAGCAGAGAGACAGGACAAGAGAAATTCAGAGAATGGCAGGAACAAAATAACTGTCTAGTAGAGAGACAGGACAAGAGAAATTCAGAGAATGACAGGAACAAAATAACTGTCTAGTAGAGAGACAGGGCAAGAAAAATTCAGAGAATGGCAGAAACAAAATAACTGTCTAGCAGAGAGACAGGACAAGAGAAATTCAGAGAATGGCAGAAACAAAATAACTGTCTAGCAGAGAGACAGGACAAGAGAAATTCAGAGAATGGCAGAAACAAAATAACTGTCTATCAGAGAGACAGGACAAGAGAAATTCAGAGAATGACAGGAACAAAATAACTGTCTAGTAAGAGACAGGACAAGAGAAATTCAGAGAATGACAGGAACAAAATAACTGTCTATCAGAGAGACAGGGCAAGAGAAATTCAGAGAATGGCAGAAACAAAATAACTGTCTAGTAGAGAGACAGGAGAGAGAAATTCAGAGAATGGCAGAAACAAAATAACTGTCTAGTAGAGAGACAGGAGAAGAGAAATTCAGAGAATGGCAGAAACAAAATAACTGTCTATCAGAGAGACAGGACAGAGAAATTCAGAGAATGGCAGAAACAAAATAACTGTCTAGCAGAGAGACAGGGCAAGAGAAATTTAGAGAATGGCAGAAACAAAATAACTGTCTATCAGAGAGACAGGGCAAGAGAAATTCAGAGAATGGCAGAAACAAAATAACTGTCTAGTAGAGAGACAGGACAAGAGAAATTCAGAGAATGGCAGAAACAAAATAACTGTCTAGTAGAGAGACAGGAGAAGAGAAATTCAGAGAATGACAGGAACAAAATAACTGTCTATCAGAGAGACAGGACAAGAGAAATTCAGAGAATGGCAGAAACAAAATAACTGTCTATCAGAGAGACAGGACAAGAAAAATTCAGAGAATGGCAGGAACAAAATAACTGTCTAGTAGAGAGACAGGACAAGAGAAATTCAGAGAATGACAGAAACAAAATAACTGTCTAGCAGAGAGACAGGAGAAGAGAAATTCAGAGAATGGCAGGAACAAAATAACTGTCTAGTAGAGAGACAGGACAAGAGAAATTCAGAGAATGGCAGGAACAAAATAACTGTCTAGCAGAGAGACAGGAGAAGAGAAATTCAGAGAATGGCAGGAACAAAATAACTGTCTAGCAGAGAGACAGGAGAAGAGAAATTCAGAGAATGACAGAAACAAAATAACTGTCTAGCAGAGAGACAGGAGAAGAGAAATTCAGAGAATGGCAGGAACAAAATAACTGTCTAGTAGAGAGACAGGGCAAGAGAAATTCAGAGAATGGCAGGAACAAAATAACTGTCTAGTAGAGAGACAGGAGAAGAGAAATTCAGAGAATGGCAGGAACAAAATAACTGTCTAGTAGAGAGACAGGGCAAGAGAAATTCAGAGAATGGCAGGAACAAAATAACTGTCTAGCAGAGAGACAGGGCAAGAGAAATTCAGAGAATGGCAGGAACAAAATAACTGTCTAGTAGAGAGACAGGACAAGAGAAATTCAGAGAATGGCAGGAACAAAATAACTGTCTAGCAGAGAGACAGGACAAGAGAAATTCAGAGAATGGCAGGAACAAAATAACTGTCTAGCAGAGAGACAGGGCAAGAGAAATTCAGAGAATGGCAGAAACAAAATAACTGTCTAGTAGAGAGACAGGACAAGAGAAATTCAGAGAATGGCAGGAACAAAATAACTGTCTAGCAGAGAGACAGGAGAAGAGAAATTCAGAGAATGGCAGAAACAAAATAACTGTCTATCAGAGAGACAGGGCAAGAGAAATTCAGAGAATGGCAGGAACAAAATAACTGTCTATCAGAGAGACAGGGCAAGAGAAATTCAGAGAATGGCAGGAACAAAATAACTGTCTAGTAGAGAGACAGGGCAAGAGAAATTCAGAGAATGGCAGAAACAAAATAACTGTCTAGTAGAGAGACAGGAGAAGAAAATTCAGAGAATGACAGGAACAAATAACTGTCTATCAGAGAGACAGGACAAGAGAAATTCAGAGAATGGCAGAAACAAAATAACTGTCTAGTAGAGAGACAGGAGAAGAAAAATTCAGAGAATGGCAGGAACAAAATAACTGTCTATCAGAGAGACAGGACAAGAGAAATTCAGAGAATGGCAGGAACAAAATAACTGTCTAGTAGAGAGACAGGGCAAGAGAAATTCAGAGAATGACAGAAACAAAATAACTGTCTAGTAGAGAGACAGGGCAAGAGAAATTCAGAGAATGACAGAAACAAAATAACTGTCTAGTAGAGAGACAGGGCAAGAGAAATTCAGAGAATGACAGGAACAAAATAACTGTCTAGTAGAGAGACAGGGCAAGAGAAATTCAGAGAATGACAGGAACAAAATAACTGTCTAGCAGAGAGACAGGACAAGAGAAATTCAGAGAATGGCAGGAACAAAATAACTGTCTATCAGAGAGACAGGACAAGAGAAATTCAGAGAAAGATAGAAACAAAATAACTGTCTATCAGAGAGACAGGAGAAGAAAAATTCAGAGAAAGACAGAAACAAATAACTGTCTATCAGAGAGACAGGACAAGAGAAATTCAGAGAATGGCAGGAACAAAATAACTGTCTAGTAGAGAGACAGGAGAAGAAAATTCAGAGAAAGACAGAAACAAAATAACTGTCTATCAGAGAGACAGGACAAGAGAAATTCAGAGAATGGCAGAAACAAAATAACTGTCTATCAGAGAGACAGGATGAGAGAAATTCAGAGAATGGCAGGAACAAAATAACTGTCTAGCAGAGAGACAGGACAAGAGAAATTCAGAGAATGGCAGGAACAAAATAACTGTCTAGCAGAGAGACAGGACAAGAGAAATTCAGAGAATGGCAGAAACAAAATAACTGTCTAGCAGAGAGACAGGACAAGAGAAATTCAGAGAATGGCAGAAACAAAATAACTGTCTAGCAGAGAGACAGGACAAGAGAAATTCAGAGAATGGCAGAAACAAAATAACTGTCTAGCAGAGAGACAGGACAAGAGAAATTCAGAGAATGGCAGGAACAAAATAACTGTCTAGCAGAGAGACAGGACAAGAGAAATTCAGAGAATGGCAGAAACAAAATAACTGTCTAGCAGAGAGACAGGACAAGAGAAATTCAGAGAATGGCAGAAACAAAATAACTGTCTAGTAGAGAGACAGGACAAGAGAAATTCAGAGAATGACAGGAACAAAATAACTGTCTAGTAGAGAGACAGGAGAAGAGAAATTCAGAGAATGGCAGAAACAAAATAACTGTCTATCAGAGAGACAGGACAAGAGAAATTCAGAGAATGGCAGAAACAAAATAACTGTCTAGCAGAGAGACAGGGCAAGAGAAATTCAGAGAATGGCAGAAACAAAATAACTGTCTATCAGAGAGACAGGGCAAGAGAAATTCAGAGAATGGCAGAAACAAAATAACTGTCTAGTAGAGAGACAGGACAAGAGAAATTCAGAGAATGGCAGAAACAAAATAACTGTCTAGTAGAGAGACAGGAGAAGAGAAATTCAGAGAATGACAGGAACAAAATAACTGTCTAGTAGAGAGACAGGAGAAGAGAAATTCAGAGAATGACAGGAACAAAATAACTGTCTAGTAGAGAGACAGGACAAGAGAAATTCAGAGAATGGCAGGAACAAAATAACTGTCTAGCAGAGAGACAGGAGAAGAGAAATTCAGAGAATGGCAGGAACAAAATAACTGTCTATCAGAGAGACAGGGCAAGAGAAATTCAGAGAATGGCAGGAACAAAATAACTGTCTAGTAGAGAGACAGGACAAGAGAAATTCAGAGAATGACAGAACAAAATAACTGTCTAGCAGAGAGACAGGGCAAGAGAAATTCAGAGAATGGCAGGAACAAAATAACTGTCTAGCAGAGAGACAGGGCAAGAGAAATTCAGAGAATGGCAGGAACAAAATAACTGTCTAGCAGAGAGACAGGGCAAGAGAAATTCAGAGAATGGCAGGAACAAAATAACTGTCTATCAGAGAGACAGGACAAGAGAAATTCAGAGAATGGCAGGAACAAAATAACTGTCTATCAGAGAGACAGGGCAAGAGAAATTCAGAGAATGGCAGAAACAAAATAACTGTCTAGTAGAGAGACAGGACAAGAGAATTCAGAGAATGACAGGAACAAAATAACTGTCTAGCAGAGAGACAGGGCAAGAGAAATTCAGAGAATGGCAGGAACAAAATAACTGTCTAGTAGAGAGACAGGACAAGAGAAATTCAGAGAATGGCAGGAACAAAATAACTGTCTAGTAGAGAGACAGGGCAAGAGAAATTCAGAGAATGGCAGGAACAAAATAACTGTCTAGTAGAGAGACAGGACAAGAGAAATTCAGAGAATGGCAGGAACAAAATAACTGTCTAGCAGAGAGACAGGACAAGAGAAATTCAGAGAATGGCAGAAACAAAATAACTGTCTATCAGAGAGACAGGACAAGAGAAATTCAGAGAATGGCAGGAACAAAATAACTGTCTAGTAGAGAGACAGGACAAGAAAAATTCAGAGAATGACAGGAACAAAATAACTGTCTAGTAGAGAGACAGGGCAAGAGAAATTCAGAGAATGGCAGGAACAAAATAACTGTCTAGTAGAGAGACAGGAGAAGAGAAATTCAGAGAATGGCAGGAACAAAATAACTGTCTAGCAGAGAGACAGGGCAAGAGAAATTCAGAGAATGGCAGAAACAAAATAACTGTCTATCAGAGAGACAGGAGAAGAGAAATTCAGAGAATGACAGGAACAAAATAACTGTCTATCAGAGAGACAAGACAAGAGAAATTCAGAGAATGGCAGAAACAAAATAACTGTCTAGCAGAGAGACAGGACAAGAGAAATTCAGAGAATGGCAGAAACAAAATAACTGTCTAGCAGAGAGACAGGGCAAGAGAAATTCAGAGAATGGCAGAAACAAAATAACTGTCTAGTAGAGAGACAGGACAAGAGAAATTCAGAGAATGGCAGGAACAAAATAACTGTCTAGCAGAGAGACAGGAGAAGAGAAATTCAGAGAATGGCAGGAACAAAATAACTGTCTAGTAGAGAGACAGGGCAAGAGAAATTCAGAGAATGACAGGAACAAAATAACTGTCTATCAGAGAGACAGGGCAAGAGAAATTCAGAGAATGACAGGAACAAAATAACTGTCTATCAGAGAGACAGGACAAGAGAAATTCAGAGAATGACAGGAACAAAATAACTGTCTAGTAGAGAGACAGGGCAAGAGAAATTCAGAGAATGACAGGAACAAAATAACTGTCTATCAGAGAGACAGGGCAAGAGAAATTCAGAGAATGACAGGAACAAAATAACTGTCTATCAGAGAGACAGGAGAGAGAAATTCAGAGAATGACAGGAACAAAATAACTGTCTAGTAGAGAGACAGGGCAAGAGAAATTCAGAGAATGACAGGAACAAAATAACTGTCTATCAGAGAGACAGGGCAAGAGAAATTCAGAGAATGACAGGAACAAAATAACTGTCTAGCAGAGAGACAGGACAAGAGAAATTCAGAGAATGGCAGGAACAAAATAACTGTCTATCAGAGAGACAGGACAAGAGAAATTCAGAGAAAGATAGAAACAAAATAACTGTCTATCAGAGAGACAGGAGAAGAAAAATTCAGAGAAAGACAGAAACAAAATAACTGTCTAGTAGAGAGACAGGACAAGAGAAATTCAGAGAATGACAGGAACAAAATAACTGTCTATCAGAGAGACAGGACAAGAGAAATTCAGAGAATGGCAGGAACAAAATAACTGTCTAGTAGAGAGACAGGAGAAGAAAAATTCAGAGAAAGACAGAAACAAAATAACTGTCTATCAGAGAGACAGGACAAGAGAAATTCAGAGAATGGCAGAAACAAAATAACTGTCTATCAGAGAGACAGGACAAGAGAAATTCAGAGAATGGCAGGAACAAAATAACTGTCTAGCAGAGAGACAGGACAAGAGAAATTCAGAGAATGGCAGGAACAAAATAACTGTCTAGCAGAGAGACAGGACAAGAGAAATTCAGAGAATGGCAGAAACAAAATAACTGTCTAGCAGAGAGACAGGACAAGAGAAATTCAGAGAATGGCAGAAACAAAATAACTGTCTAGCAGAGAGACAGGACAAGAGAAATTCAGAGAATGGCAGAAACAAAATAACTGTCTAGCAGAGAGACAGGACAAGAGAAATTCAGAGAATGGCAGGAACAAAATAACTGTCTAGCAGAGAGACAGGACAAGAGAAATTCAGAGAATGGCAGAAACAAAATAACTGTCTAGCAGAGAGACAGGACAAGAGAAATTCAGAGAATGGCAGAAACAAAATAACTGTCTAGTAGAGAGACAGGACAAGAGAAATTCAGAGAATGACAGGAACAAAATAACTGTCTAGTAGAGAGACAGGAGAAGAAAAATTCAGAGAAGACAGAAACAAAATAACTGTCTATCAGAGAGACAGGACAAGAGAAATTCAGAGAATGGCAGAAACAAAATAACTGTCTATCAGAGAGACAAGATGAGAGAAATTCAGAGAATGGCAGGAACAAAATAACTGTCTAGCAGAGAGACAGGACAAGAGAAATTCAGAGAATGGCAGGAACAAAATAACTGTCTAGCAGAGAGACAGGACAAGAGAAATTCAGAGAATGGCAGAAACAAAATAACTGTCTAGCAGAGAGACAGGACAAGAGAAATTCAGAGAATGGCAGAAACAAAATAACTGTCTAGCAGAGAGACAGGACAAGAGAAATTCAGAGAATGGCAGAAACAAAATAACTGTCTAGCAGAGAGACAGGACAAGAGAAATTCAGAGAATGGCAGGAACAAAATAACTGTCTAGCAGAGAGACAGGACAAGAGAAATTCAGAGAATGGCAGAAACAAAATAACTGTCTAGCAGAGAGACAGGACAAGAGAAATTCAGAGAATGGCAGAAACAAAATAACTGTCTAGTAGAGAGACAGGACAAGAGAAATTCAGAGAATGACAGGAACAAAATAACTGTCTAGTAGAGAGACAGGGCAAGAGAAATTCAGAGAATGGCAGAAACAAAATAACTGTCTATCAGAGAGACAGGACAAGAGAAATTCAGAGAATGGCAGGAACAAAATAACTGTCTAGTAGAGAGACAGGACAAGAAAATTCAGAGAATGACAGGAACAAAATAACTGTCTAGTAGAGAGACAGGGCAAGAGAAATTCAGAGAATGGCAGGAACAAAATAACTGTCTAGTAGAGAGACAGGAGAAGAGAAATTCAGAGAATGGCAGGAACAAAATAACTGTCTAGCAGAGAGACAGGGCAAGAGAAATTCAGAGAATGGCAGAAACAAAATAACTGTCTATCAGAGAGACAGGAGAAGAGAAATTCAGAGAATGACAGGAACAAAATAACTGTCTATCAGAGAGACAAGACAAGAGAAATTCAGAGAATGGCAGAAACAAAATAACTGTCTAGCAGAGAGACAGGACAAGAGAAATTCAGAGAATGGCAGAAACAAAATAACTGTCTAGCAGAGAGACAGGAGAAGAGAAATTCAGAGAATGGCAGAAACAAAATAACTGTCTAGTAGAGAGACAGGACAAGAGAAATTCAGAGAATGGCAGGAACAAAATAACTGTCTAGCAGAGAGACAGGAGAAGAGAAATTCAGAGAATGGCAGGAACAAAATAACTGTCTAGTAGAGAGACAGGGCAAGAGAAATTCAGAGAATGACAGGAACAAAATAACTGTCTATCAGAGAGACAGGGCAAGAGAAATTCAGAGAATGACAGGAACAAAATAACTGTCTATCAGAGAGACAGGACAAGAGAAATTCAGAGAATGACAGGAACAAAATAACTGTCTAGTAGAGAGACAGGGCAAGAGAAATTCAGAGAATGACAGGAACAAAATAACTGTCTATCAGAGAGACAGGGCAAGAGAAATTCAGAGAATGACAGGAACAAAATAACTGTCTATCAGAGAGACAGGAGAAGAGAAATTCAGAGAATGACAGGAACAAAATAACTGTCTAGTAGAGAGACAGGGCAAGAGAAATTCAGAGAATGACAGGAACAAAATAACTGTCTATCAGAGAGACAGGGCAAGAGAAATTCAGAGAATGACAGGAACAAAATAACTGTCTAGCAGAGAGACAGGACAAGAGAAATTCAGAGAATGGCAGGAACAAAATAACTGTCTATCAGAGAGACAGGACAAGAGAAATTCAGAGAAAGATAGAAACAAAATAACTGTCTATCAGAGAGACAGGAGAAGAAAAATTCAGAGAAAGACAGAAACAAAATAACTGTCTAGTAGAGAGACAGGACAAGAGAAATTCAGAGAATGACAGGAACAAAATAACTGTCTTCAGAGAGACAGGACAAGAGAAATTCAGAGAATGGCAGGAACAAAATAACTGTCTAGTAGAGAGACAGGAGAAGAAAAATTCAGAGAAAGACAGAAACAAAATAACTGTCTATCAGAGAGACAGGACAAGAGAAATTCAGAGAATGGCAGAAACAAAATAACTGTCTATCAGAGAGACAGGACAAGAGAAATTCAGAGAATGGCAGGAACAAAATAACTGTCTAGCAGAGAGACAGGACAAGAGAAATTCAGAGAATGGCAGGAACAAAATAACTGTCTAGCAGAGAGACAGGACAAGAGAAATTCAGAGAATGGCAGAAACAAAATAACTGTCTAGCAGAGAGACAGGACAAGAGAAATTCAGAGAATGGCAGAAACAAAATAACTGTCTAGCAGAGAGACAGGACAAGAGAAATTCAGAGAATGGCAGAAACAAAATAACTGTCTAGCAGAGAGACAGGACAAGAGAAATTCAGAGAATGGCAGGAACAAAATAACTGTCTAGCAGAGAGACAGGACAAGAGAAATTCAGAGAATGGCAGAAACAAAATAACTGTCTAGCAGAGAGACAGGACAAGAGAAATTCAGAGAATGGCAGAAACAAAATAACTGTCTAGTAGAGAGACAGGACAAGAGAAATTCAGAGAATGACAGGAACAAAATAACTGTCTAGTAGAGAGACAGGAGAAGAAAAATTCAGAGAAAGACAGAAACAAAATAACTGTCTATCAGAGAGACAGGACAAGAGAAATTCAGAGAATGGCAGAAACAAAATAACTGTCTATCAGAGAGACAAGATGAGAGAAATTCAGAGAATGGCAGGAACAAAATAACTGTCTAGCAGAGAGACAGGACAAGAGAAATTCAGAGAATGGCAGGAACAAAATAACTGTCTAGCAGAGAGACAGGACAAGAGAAATTCAGAGAATGGCAGAAACAAAATAACTGTCTAGCAGAGAGACAGGACAAGAGAAATTCAGAGAATGGCAGAAACAAAATAACTGTCTAGCAGAGAGACAGGACAAGAGAAATTCAGAGAATGGCAGAAACAAAATAACTGTCTAGCAGAGAGACAGGACAAGAGAAATTCAGAGAATGGCAGGAACAAAATAACTGTCTAGCAGAGAGACAGGACAAGAGAAATTCAGAGAATGGCAGAAACAAAATAACTGTCTAGCAGAGAGACAGGACAAGAGAAATTCAGAGAATGGCAGAAACAAAATAACTGTCTAGTAGAGAGACAGGACAAGAGAAATTCAGAGAATGACAGGAACAAAATAACTGTCTAGTAGAGAGACAGGGCAAGAGAAATTCAGAGAATGGCAGAAACAAAATAACTGTCTATCAGAGAGACAGGACAAGAGAAATTCAGAGAATGGCAGAAACAAAATAACTGTCTAGCAGAGAGAGCAGAGAGGGCAAGAGAAATTTAGAGAATGGCAGAAACAAAATAACTGTCTATCAGAGAGACAGGGCAAGAGAAATTCAGAGAATGGCAGAAACAAAATAACTGTCTAGTAGAGAGACAGGACAAGAGAAATTCAGAGAATGGCAGAAACAAAATAACTGTCTAGTAGAGAGACAGGAGAAGAGAAATTCAGAGAATGACAGGAACAAAATAACTGTCTAGTAGAGAGACAGGAGAAGAGAAATTCAGAGAATGACAGGAACAAAATAACTGTCTAGTAGAGAGACAGGACAAGAGAAATTCAGAGAATGGCAGGAACAAAATAACTGTCTAGCAGAGAGACAGGAGAAGAGAAATTCAGAGAATGGCAGGAACAAAATAACTGTCTATCAGAGAGACAGGGCAAGAGAAATTCAGAGAATGGCAGGAACAAAATAACTGTCTATCAGAGAGACAGGGCAAGAGAAATTCAGAGAATGGCAGAAACAAAATAACTGTCTAGTAGAGAGACAGGACAAGAGAAATTCAGAGAATGACAGGAACAAAATAACTGTCTAGCAGAGAGACAGGGCAAGAGAAATTCAGAGAATGGCAGGAACAAAATAACTGTCTAGCAGAGAGACAGGGCAAGAGAAATTCAGAGAATGACAGGAACAAAATAACTGTCTATCAGAGAGACAGGACAAGAGAAATTCAGAGAATGGCAGGAACAAAATAACTGTCTATCAGAGAGACAGGGCAAGAGAAATTCAGAGAATGGCAGAAACAAAATAACTGTCTAGTAGAGAGACAGGACAAGAGAAATTCAGAGAATGACAGGAACAAAATAACTGTCTAGCAGAGAGACAGGGCAAGAGAAATTCAGAGAATGGCAGGAACAAAATAACTGTCTAGTAGAGAGACAGGACAAGAGAAATTCAGAGAATGGCAGGAACAAAATAACTGTCTAGTAGAGAGACAGGGCAAGAGAAATTCAGAGAATGGCAGGAACAAAATAACTGTCTAGTAGAGAGACAGGACAAGAGAAATTCAGAGAATGGCAGGAACAAAATAACTGTCTAGCAGAGAGACAGGACAAGAGAAATTCAGAGAATGGCAGAAACAAAATAACTGTCTATCAGAGAGACAGGACAAGAGAAATTCAGAGAATGGCAGGAACAAAATAACTGTCTAGTAGAGAGACAGGACAAGAAAAATTCAGAGAATGACAGGAACAAAATAACTGTCTAGTAGAGAGACAGGGCAAGAGAAATTCAGAGAATGGCAGGAACAAAATAACTGTCTAGTAGAGAGACAGGAGAAGAGAAATTCAGAGAATGGCAGGAACAAAATAACTGTCTAGCAGAGAGACAGGGCAAGAGAAATTCAGAGAATGGCAGAAACAAAATAACTGTCTATCAGAGAGACAGGAGAAGAGAAATTCAGAGAATGACAGGAACAAAATAACTGTCTATCAGAGAGACAGGACAAGAGAAATTCAGAGAATGGCAGAAACAAAATAACTGTCTAGCAGAGAGACAGGACAAGAGAAATTCAGAGAATGGCAGAAACAAAATAACTGTCTAGCAGAGAGACAGGGCAAGAGAAATTCAGAGAATGGCAGAAACAAAATAACTGTCTAGTAGAGAGACAGGACAAGAGAAATTCAGAGAATGGCAGGAACAAAATAACTGTCTAGCAGAGAGACAGGAGAAGAGAAATTCAGAGAATGGCAGAACAAAATAACTGTCTAGTAGAGAGACAGGGCAAGAGAAATTCAGAGAATGACAGGAACAAAATAACTGTCTATCAGAGAGACAGGGCAAGAGAAATTCAGAGAATGACAGGAACAAAATAACTGTCTATCAGAGAGACAGGAGAAGAGAAATTCAGAGAATGACAGGAACAAAATAACTGTCTAGTAGAGAGACAGGGCAAGAGAAATTCAGAGAATGACAGGAACAAAATAACTGTCTATCAGAGAGACAGGGCAAGAGAAATTCAGAGAATGACAGGAACAAAATAACTGTCTATCAGAGAGACAGGAGAAGAGAAATTCAGAGAATGACAGGAACAAAATAACTGTCTAGTAGAGAGACAGGGCAAGAGAAATTCAGAGAATGACAGGAACAAAATAACTGTCTATCAGAGAGACAGGACAAGAGAAATTCAGAGAAAGATAGAAACAAAATAACTGTCTATCAGAGAGACAGGAGAAGAAAAATTCAGAGAAAGACAGAAACAAAATAACTGTCTAGTAGAGAGACAGGACAAGAGAAATTCAGAGAATGACAGGAACAAAATAACTGTCTATCAGAGAGACAGGACAAGAGAAATTCAGAGAATGGCAGGAACAAAATAACTGTCTAGTAAAGAGACAGGAGAAGAAAATTCAGAGAAAGACAGAAACAAAATAACTGTCTATCAGAGAGACAGGAAAGAGAAATTCAGAGAATGGCAGAAACAAAATAACTGTCTATCAGAGAGACAGGACAAGAGAAATTCAGAGAATGGCAGGAACAAAATAACTGTCTAGCAGAGAGACAGGACAAGAGAAATTCAGAGAATGGCAGGAACAAAATAACTGTCTAGCAGAGAGACAGGACAAGAGAAATTCAGAGAATGGCAGAAACAAAATAACTGTCTAGCAGAGAGACAGGACAAGAGAAATTCAGAGAATGGCAGAAACAAAATAACTGTCTAGTAGAGAGACAGGACAAGAGAAATTCAGAGAATGGCAGAAACAAAATAACTGTCTAGCAGAGAGACAGGACAAGAGAAATTCAGAGAATGGCAGGAACAAAATAACTGTCTAGCAGAGAGACAGGACAAGAGAAATTCAGAGAATGGCAGAAACAAAATAACTGTCTAGCAGAGAGACAGGACAAGAGAAATTCAGAGAATGACAGAAACAAATAACTGTCTAGTAGAGAGACAGGACAAGAGAAATTCAGAGAATGACAGGAACAAAATAACTGTCTAGTAGAGAGACAGGAGAAGAGAAATTCAGAGAATGGCAGAAACAAAATAACTGTCTATCAGAGAGACAGGACAAGAGAAATTCAGAGAATGGCAGAAACAAAATAACTGTCTAGCAGAGAGACAGGGCAAGAGAAATTAGAGAATGGCAGAAACAAAATAACTGTCTATCAGAGAGACAGGGCAAGAGAAATTCAGAGAATGGCAGAAACAAAATAACTGTCTAGTAGAGAGACAGGACAAGAGAAATTCAGAGAATGGCAGAAACAAAATAACTGTCTAGTAGAGAGACAGGAGAAGAGAAATTCAGAGAATGACAGGAACAAAATAACTGTCTAGTAGAGAGACAGGAGAAGAGAAATTCAGAGAATGACAGGAACAAAATAACTGTCTAGTAGAGAGACAGGACAAGAGAAATTCAGAGAATGGCAGAACAAAATAACTGTCTAGCAGAGAGACAGGAGAAGAGAAATTCAGAGAATGGCAGGAACAAAATAACTGTCTATCAGAGAGACAGGGCAAGAGAAATTCAGAGAATGGCAGGAACAAAATAACTGTCTATCAGAGAGACAGGGCAAGAGAAATTCAGAGAATGGCAGAAACAAAATAACTGTCTAGTAGAGAGACAGGACAAGAGAAATTCAGAGAATGACAGGAACAAAATAACTGTCTAGCAGAGAGACAGGGCAAGAGAAATTCAGAGAATGGCAGGAACAAAATAACTGTCTAGCAGAGAGACAGGGCAAGAGAAATTCAGAGAATGGCAGGAACAAAATAACTGTCTATCAGAGAGACAGGACAAGAGAAATTCAGAGAATGGCAGGAACAAAATAACTGTCTATCAGAGAGACAGGGCAAGAGAAATTCAGAGAATGGCAGAAACAAAATAACTGTCTAGTAGAGAGACAGGACAAGAGAAATTCAGAGAATGACAGGAACAAAATAACTGTCTAGCAGAGAGACAGGGCAAGAGAAATTCAGAGAATGGCAGGAACAAAATAACTGTCTAGTAGAGAGACAGGACAAGAGAAATTCAGAGAATGGCAGGAACAAAATAACTGTCTAGTAGAGAGACAGGGCAAGAGAAATTCAGAGAATGGCAGGAACAAAATAACTGTCTAGTAGAGAGACAGGACAAGAGAAATTCAGAGAATGGCAGGAACAAAATAACTGTCTAGCAGAGAGACAGGACAAGAGAAATTCAGAGAATGGCAGAAACAAAATAACTGTCTATCAGAGAGACAGGACAAGAGAAATTCAGAGAATGGCAGGAACAAAATAACTGTCTAGTAGAGAGACAGGACAAGAAAAATTCAGAGAATGACAGGAACAAAATAACTGTCTAGTAGAGAGACAGGGCAAGAGAAATTCAGAGAATGGCAGGAACAAAATAACTGTCTAGTAGAGAGACAGGAGAAGAGAAATTCAGAGAATGGCAGGAACAAAATAACTGTCTAGCAGAGAGACAGGGCAAGAGAAATTCAGAGAATGGCAGAAACAAAATAACTGTCTATCAGAGAGACAGGAGAAGAGAAATTCAGAGAATGACAGGAACAAAATAACTGTCTATCAGAGAGACAAGACAAGAGAAATTCAGAGAATGGCAGAAACAAAATAACTGTCTAGCAGAGAGACAGGACAAGAGAAATTCAGAGAATGGCAGAAACAAAATAACTGTCTAGCAGAGAGACAGGGCAAGAGAAATTCAGAGAATGGCAGAAACAAAATAACTGTCTAGTAGAGAGACAGGACAAGAGAAATTCAGAGAATGGCAGGAACAAAATAACTGTCTAGCAGAGAGACAGGAGAAGAGAAATTCAGAGAATGGCAGGAACAAAATAACTGTCTAGTAGAGAGACAGGGCAAGAGAAATTCAGAGAATGACAGGAACAAAATAACTGTCTATCAGAGAGACAGGGCAAGAGAAATTCAGAGAATGACAGGAACAAAATAACTGTCTATCAGAGAGACAGGAGAAGAGAAATTCAGAGAATGACAGGAACAAAATAACTGTCTAGTAGAGAGACAGGGCAAGAGAAATTCAGAGAATGACAGGAACAAAATAACTGTCTATCAGAGAGACAGGGCAAGAGAAATTCAGAGAATGACAGGAACAAAATAACTGTCTATCAGAGAGACAGGAGAAGAGAAATTCAGAGAATGACAGGAACAAAATAACTGTCTAGTAGAGAGACAGGGCAAGAGAAATTCAGAGAATGACAGGAACAAAATAACTGTCTATCAGAGAGACAGGGCAAGAGAAATTCAGAGAATGACAGGAACAAAATAACTGTCTAGCAGAGAGACAGGACAAGAGAAATTCAGAGAATGGCAGGAACAAAATAACTGTCTATCAGAGAGACAGGACAAGAGAAATTCAGAGAAAGATAGAAACAAAATAACTGTCTATCAGAGAGACAGGAGAAGAAAATTCAGAGAAGACAGAAACAAAATAACTGTCTAGTAGAGAGACAGGACAAGAGAAATTCAGAGAATGACAGGAACAAAATAACTGTCTATCAGAGAGACAGGACAAGAGAAATTCAGAGAATGGCAGGAACAAAATAACTGTCTAGTAGAGAGACAGGAGAAGAAAAATTCAGAGAATGACAGAAACAAAATAACTGTCTATCAGAGAGACAGGGACAAGAGAAATTCAGAGAATGGCAGAAACAAAATAACTGTCTATCAGAGAGACAGGATGAGAGAAATTCAGAGAATGGCAGGAACAAAATAACTGTCTAGCAGAGAGACAGGACAAGAGAAATTCAGAGAATGGCAGGAACAAAATAACTGTCTAGTAGAGAGACAGGACAAGAGAAATTCAGAGAATGGCAGAAACAAAATAACTGTCTAGCAGAGAGACAGGACAAGAGAAATTCAGAGAATGGCAGAAACAAAATAACTGTCTAGCAGAGAGACAGGACAAGAGAAATTCAGAGAATGGCAGAAACAAAATAACTGTCTAGTAGAGAGACAGGACAAGAGAAATTCAGAGAATGGCAGAAACAAAATAACTGTCTAGCAGAGAGACAGGACAAGAGAAATTCAGAGAATGGCAGAAACAAAATAACTGTCTAGCAGAGAGACAGGACAAGAGAAATTCAGAGAATGACAGGAACAAAATAACTGTCTAGTAGAGAGACAGGACAAGAGAAATTCAGAGAATGACAGGAACAAAATAACTGTCTAGCAGAGAGACAGGACAAGAGAAATTCAGAGAATGGCAGAAACAAAATAACTGTCTAGTAGAGAGACAGGACAAGAGAAATTCAGAGAATGACAGGAACAAAATAACTGTCTAGCAGAGAGACAGGAGAAGAGAAATTCAGAGAATGGCAGAAACAAAATAACTGTCTAGTAGAGAGACAGGAGAAGAGAAATTCAGAGAATGGCAGGAACAAAATAACTGTCTAGTAGAGAGACAGGACAAGAGAAATTCAGAGAATGGCAGAAACAAAATAACTGTCTATCAGAGAGACAGGACAAGAGAAATTCAGAGAATGGCAGAAACAAAATAACTGTCTAGTAGAGAGACAGGAGAAGAAAAATTCAGAGAATGACAGAAACAAAATAACTGTCTATCAGAGAGACAGGATGAGAGAAATTCAGAGAATGGCAGGAACAAAATAACTGTCTAGTAGAGAGACAGGACAAGAGAAATTCAGAGAATGACAGGAACAAAATAACTGTCTATCAGAGAGACAGGATGAGAGAAATTCAGAGAATGGCAGGAACAAAATAACTGTCTAGTAGAGAGACAGGACAAGAGAAATTCAGAGAATGACAGGAACAAAATAACTGTCTATCAGAGAGACAGGACAAGAGAAATTCAGAGAATGGCAGGAACAAAATAACTGTCTATCAGAGAGACAGGACAAGAGAAATTCAGAGAATGGCAGAAACAAAATAACTGTCTATCAGAGAGACAGGACAAGAGAAATTCAGAGAATGGCAGAAAAAAAATAACTGTCTATCAGAGAGACAGGAGAAGAGAAATTCAGAGAATGGCAGAAACAAAATAACTGTCTATCAGAGAGACAGGACAAGAGAAATTCAGAGAATGGCAGAAACAAAATAACTGTCTAGTAGAGAGACAGGAGAAGAGAAATTCAGAGAATGACAGAAACAAAATAACTGTCTATCAGAGAGACAGGACAAGAGAAATTCAGAGAATGGCAGAAACAAAATAACTGTCTAGCAGAGAGACAGGGCAAGAGAAATTCAGAGAATGGCAGGAACAAAATAACTGTCTATCAGAGAGACAGGAGAAGAGAAATTCAGAGAATGGCAGAAACAAAATAACTGTCTAGTAGAGAGACAGGACAAGAGAAATTCAGAGAATGACAGGAACAAAATAACTGTCTAGTAGAGAGACAGGACAAGAGAAATTCAGAGAATGGCAGGAACAAAATAACTGTCTAGTAGAGAGACAGGGCAAGAGAAATTCAGAGAATGGCAGGAACAAAATAACTGTCTATCAGAGAGACAGGATGAGAGAAATTCAGAGAATGGCAGGAACAAAATAACTGTCTAGTAGAGAGACAGGACAAGAGAAATTCAGAGAATGGCAGAAACAAAATAACTGTCTAGCAGAGAGACAGGACAAGAGAAATTCAGAGAATGACAGGAACAAAATAACTGTCTAGTAGAGAGACAGGACAAGAGAAATTCAGAGAATGACAGGAACAAAATAACTGTCTAGCAGAGAGACAGGGCAAGAGAAATTCAGAGAATGACAGGAACAAAATAACTGTCTAGCAGAGAGACAGGAGAAGAGAAATTCAGAGAATGGCAGAAACAAAATAACTGTCTAGTAGAGAGACAGGGCAAGAGAAATTCAGAGAATGACAGAAACAAAATAACTGTCTAGCAGAGAGACAGGACAAGAGAAATTCAGAGAATGGCAGGAACAAAATAACTGTCTAGTAGAGAGACAGGGCAAGAGAAATTCAGAGAATGGCAGAAACAAAATAACTGTCTAGTAGAGAGACAGGACAAGAGAAATTCAGAGAATGACAGAAACAAAATAACTGTCTATCAGAGAGACAGGACAAGAGAAATTCAGAGAATGGCAGAACAAAATAACTGTCTAGCAGAGAGACAGGGCAAGAGAAATTCAGAGAATGACAGGAACAAAATAACTGTCTATCAGAGAGACAGGACAAGAGAAATTCAGAGAATGACAGAAACAAAATAACTGTCTATCAGAGAGACAGGACAAGAGAAATTCAGAGAATGGCAGAAACAAAATAACTGTCTAGCAGAGAGACAGGGCAAGAGAAATTCAGAGAATGGCAGGAACAAAATAACTGTCTAGCAGAGAGACAGGGCAAGAGAAATTCAGAGAATGGCAGGAACAAAATAACTGTCTAGCAGAGAGACAGGGCAAGAGAAATTCAGAGAATGACAGAAACAAAATAACTGTCTAGCAGAGAGACAGGGCAAGAGAAATTCAGAGAATGACAGAAACAAAATAACTGTCTAGCAGAGAGACAGGGCAAGAGAAATTCAGAGAATGACAGAAACAAAATAACTGTCTAGCAGAGAGACAGGATGAGAGAAATTCAGAGAATGGCAGGAACAAAATAACTGTCTATCAGAGAGACAGGATGAGAGAAATTCAGAGAATGGCAGGAACAAAATAACTGTCTATCAGAGAGACAGGATGAGAGAAATTCAGAGAATGGCAGGAACAAAATAACTGTCTATCAGAGAGACAGGATGAGAGAAATTCAGAGAATGACAGGAACAAAATAACTGTCTAGTAGAGAGACAGGGCAAGAGAAATTCAGAGAATGGCAGGAACAAAATAACTGTCTATCAGAGAGACAGGGCAAGAGAAATTCAGAGAATGACAGGAACAAAATAACTGTCTATTAGAGAGACAGGGCAAGAGAAATTCAGAGAATGACAGAAACAAAATAACTGTCTATTAGAGAGACAGGGCAAGAGAAATTCAGAGAATGACAGAAACAAAATAACTGTCTAGCAGAGAGACAGGGCAAGAGAAATTCAGAGAATGACAGAAACAAAATAACTGTCTATTAGAGAGACAGGGCAAGAGAAATTCAGAGAATGACAGGAACAAAATAACTGTCTATTAGAGAGACAGGGCAAGAGAAATTCAGAGAATGACAGAACAAAATAACTGTCTAGCAGAGAGACAGGGCAAGAGAAATTCAGAGAATGACAGGAACAAAATAACTGTCTAGTAGAGAGACAGGAGAAGAGAAATTCAGAGAATGACAGAAACAAAATAACTGTCTAGCAGAGAGACAGGGCAAGAGAAATTCAGAGAATGACAGGAACAAAATAACTGTCTAGCAGAGAGACAGGGCAAGAGAAATTCAGAGAATGACAGGAACAAAATAACTGTCTAGCAGAGAGACAGGGCAAGAGAAATTCAGAGAATGACAGGAACAAAATAACTGTCTAGTAGAGAGACAGGGCAAGAGAAATTCAGAGAATGGCAGAAACAAAATAACTGTCTAGTAGAGAGACAGGACAAGAGAAATTCAGAGAATGGCAGGAACAAAATAACTGTCTATCAGAGAGACAGGAGAAGAGAAATTAAGAGAATGACAGGAACAAAATAACTGTCTAGCAGAGAGACAGGGCAAGAGAAATTAAGAGAATGACAGGAACAAAATAACTGTCTAGCAGAGAGACAGGACAAGAGAAATTCAGAGAATGGCAGAAACAAAATAACTGTCTAGCAGAGAGACAGGACAAGAGAAATTCAGAGAATGGCAGGAACAAAATAACTGTCTAGTAGAGAGACAGGACAAGAGAAATTCAGAGAATGGCAGGAACAAAATAACTGTCTATCAGAGAGACAGGGCAAGAGAAATTAAGAGAATGACAGGAACAAAATAACTGTCTAGCAGAGAGACAGGACAAGAGAAATTCAGAGAATGGCAGAAACAAAATAACTGTCTATCAGAGAGACAGGACAAGAGAAATTCAGAGAATGACAGAAACAAAATAACTGTCTAGCAGAGAGACAGGGCAAGAGAAATTCAGAGAATGACAGAACAAAATAAATGTCTAGTAGAGAGACAGGGCAAGAGAAATTCAGAGAATGACAGGAACAAAATAACTGTCTAGCAGAGAGACAGGGCAAGAGAAATTCAGAGAATGACAGGAACAAAATAACTGTCTAGCAGAGAGACAGGGCAAGAGAAATTCAGAGAATGACAGAAACAAAATAACTGTCTAGTAGAGAGACAGGGCAAGAGAAATTCAGAGAATGACAGGAACAAAATAACTGTCTAGTAGAGAGACAGGGCAAGAGAAATTCAGAGAATGACAGAAACAAAATAACTGTCTAGTAGAGAGACAGGGCAAGAGAAATTCAGAGAATGACAGAAACAAAATAACTGTCTAGTAGAGAGACAGGGCAAGAGAAATTCAGAGAATGACAGAAACAAAATAACTGTCTAGTAGAGAGACAGGGCAAGAGAAATTCAGAGAATGACAGAAACAAAATAACTGTCTAGCAGAGAGACAGGGCAAGAGAAATTCAGAGAATGACAGGAACAAAATAACTGTCTAGTAGAGAGACAGGGCAAGAGAAATTCAGAGAATGGCAGAAACAAAATAACTGTCTAGCAGAGAGACAGGGCAAGAGAAATTCAGAGAATGGCAGGAACAAAATAACTGTCTATTAGAGAGACAGGACAAGAGAAATTCAGAGAATGACAGGAACAAAATAACTGTCTATCAGAGAGACAGGGCAAGAGAAATTCAGAGAATGACAGGAACAAAATAACTGTCTATCAGAGAGACAGGACAAGAGAAATTTAGAGAATGGCAGAAACAAAATAACTGTCTATCAGAGAGACAGGGCAAGAGAAATTTAGAGAATGGCAGAAACAAAATAACTGTCTATCAGAGAGACAGGGCAAGAGAAATTTAGAGAATGGCAGAAACAAAATAACTGTCTAGCAGAGAGACAGGGCAAGAGAAATTTAGAGAATGGCAGAAACAAAATAACTGTCTATCAGAGAGACAGGGCAAGAGAAATTCAGAGAATGACAGGAACAAAATAACTGTCTAGTAGAGAGACAGGCAAGAGAAATTCAGAGAATGGCAGAAACAAAATAACTGTCTAGCAGAGAGACAGGGCAAGAGAAATTCAGAGAATGGCAGAAACAAAATAACTGTCTATCAGAGAGACAGGATGAGAGAAATTCAGAGAATGGCAGGAACAAAATAACTGTCTAGCAGAGAGACAGGGCAAGAGAAATTCAGAGAATGGCAGGAACAAAATAACTGTCTAGCAGAGAG
The DNA here is from genome assembly GCA_032433765.1 of Megaustenia siamemsis. NCBI lineage: Eukaryota > Metazoa > Mollusca > Gastropoda > Stylommatophora > Ariophantidae > Megaustenia > Megaustenia siamemsis. The sequence continues at coordinate 29,726 of JAVIAB010000074.1, read as the reverse complement.
ACAGGACAAGAGAAATTCAGAGAATGGCAGGAACAAAATAACTGTCTAGCAGAGAGACAGGACAAGAGAAATTCAGAGAATGGCAGGAACAAAATAACTGTCTAGCAGAGAGACAGGACAAGAGAAATTCAGAGAATGGCAGGAACAAAATAACTGTCTAGCAGAGAGACAGGACAAGAGAAATTTAGAGAATGGCAGGAACAAAATAACTGTCTATCAGAGAGACAGGGCAAGAGAAATTAAGAGAATGGCAGAAACAAAATAACTGTCTAGTAGAGAGACAGGACAAGAGAAATTCAGAGAATGGCAGGAACAAAATAACTGTCTATCAGAGAGACAGGAGAAGAGAAATTAAGAGAATGACAGGAACAAAATAACTGTCTATCAGAGAGACAGGGCAAGAGAAATTCAGAGAATGGCAGGAACAAAATAACTGTCTAGCAGAGAGACAGGGCAAGAGAAATTCAGAGAATGACAGAAACAAAATAACTGTCTAGCAGAGAGACAGGACAAGAGAAATTCAGAGAATGGCAGGAACAAAATAACTGTCTAGCAGAGAGACAGGACAAGAGAAATTCAGAGAATGGCAGGAACAAAATAACTGTCTATCAGAGAGACAGGAGAAGAGAAATTCAGAGAATGGCAGGAACAAAATAACTGTCTAGCAGAGAGACAGGACAAGAGAAATTCAGAGAATGGCAGGAACAAAATAACTGTCTAGCAGAGAGACAGGGCAAGAGAAATTCAGAGAATGACAGGAACAAAATAACTGTCTAGCAGAGAGACAGGACAAGAGAAATTCAGAGAATGGCAGGAACAAAATAACTGTCTAGCAGAGAGACAGGACAAGAGAAATTCAGAGAATGACAGGAACAAAATAACTGTCTAGCAGAGAGACAGGACAAGAGAAATTCAGAGAATGACAGGAACAAAATAACTGTCTATCAGAGAGACAGGAGAAGAGAAATTCAGAGAATGACAGGAACAAAATAACTGTCTAGCAGAGAGACAGGACAAGAGAAATTCAGAGAATGGCAGGAACAAAATAACTGTCTAGCAGAGAGACAGGACAAGAGAAATTCAGAGAATGGCAGAAACAAAATAACTGTCTAGCAGAGAGACAGGGCAAGAGAAATTCAGAGAATGACAGGAACAAAATAACTGTCTAGCAGAGAGACAGGACAAGAGAAATTCAGAGAATGGCAGGAACAAAATAACTGTCTATCAGAGAGACAGGGCAAGAGAAATTCAGAGAATGGCAGAAACAAAATAACTGTCTAGTAGAGAGACAGGGCAAGAGAAATTCAGAGAATGGCAGAAACAAAATAACTGTCTAGTAGAGAGACAGGGCAAGAGAAATTCAGAGAATGACAGGAACAAAATAACTGTCTAGTAGAGAGACAGGACAAGAGAAATTCAGAGAATGGCAGGAACAAAATAACTGTCTATCAGAGAGACAGGGCAAGAGAAATTCAGAGAATGGCAGAAACAAAATAACTGTCTATCAGAGAGACAGGAAAGAGAAATTCAGAGAATGGCAGAAACAAAATAACTGTCTATCAGAGAGACAGGACAAGAGAAATTCAGAGAATGGCAGGAACAAAATAACTGTCTAGCAGAGAGACAGGGAAGAGAAATTCAGAGAATGGCAGAAACAAAATAACTGTCTAGTAGAGAGACAGGAGAAGAGAAATTCAGAGAATGACAGGAACAAAATAACTGTCTATCAGAGAGACAGGGCAAGAGAAATTCAGAGAATTGCAGAAACAAAATAACTGTCTAGTAGAGAGACAGGACAAGAGAAATTCAGAGAATGGCAGAAACAAAATAACTGTCTATCAGAGAGACAGGGAAGAAAAATTCAGAGAATGGCAGAAACAAAATAACTGTCTAGTAGAGAGACAGGACAAGAGAAATTCAGAGAATGACAGGAACAAAATAACTGTCTAGTAGAGAGACAGGACAAGAGAAATTCAGAGAATGGCAGAAACAAAATAACTGTCTAGTAGAGAGACAGGACAAGAGAAATTCAGAGAATGACAGAAACAAAATAACTGTCTATCAGAGAGACAGGACAAGAAATTCAGAGAATGGCAGAAACAAAATAACTGTCTAGTCAGAGAGACAGGACAAGAGAAATTCAGAGAATGGCAGAAACAAAATAACTGTCTATCAGAGAGACAGGACAAGAGAAATTCAGAGAATGGCAGGAACAAAATAACTGTCTAGTAGAGAGACAGGGCAAGAGAAATTCAGAGAATGGCAGGAACAAAATAACTGTCTAGTAGAGAGACAGGGCAAGAGAAATTCAGAGAATGGCAGAACAAAATAACTGTCTATCAGAGAGACAGGACAAGAGAAATTCAGAGAATGGCAGAAACAAAATAACTGTCTATAGAGAGACAGGGCAAGAGAAATTCAGAGAATGGCAGAAACAAAATAACTGTCTATCAGAGAGACAGGCAAGAGAAATTCAGAGAATGGCAGGAACAAAATAACTGTCTAGTAGAGAGACAGGACAAGAGAAATTCAGAGAATGACAGAAACAAAATAACTGTCTATCAGAGAGACAGGACAAGAGAAATTCAGAGAATGGCAGGAACAAAATAACTGTCTAGTAGAGAGACAGGGCAAGAGAAATTCAGAGAATGGCAGAAACAAAATAACTGTCTAGTAGAGAGACAGGGCAAGAGAAATTCAGAGAATGGCAGAAACAAAATAACTGTCTAGTAGAGAGACAGGACAAGAGAAATTCAGAGAATAGCAGGAACAAAATAACTGTCTATCAGAGAGACAGGGCAAGAGAAATTCAGAGAATGACAGGAACAAAATAACTGTCTAGTAGAGAGACAGGACAAGAGAAATTCAGAGAATGGCAGAAACAAAATAACTGTCTAGTCAGAGAGACAGGAGAAGAAAAATTCAGAGAAAGACAGAAACAAAATAACTGTCTATCAGAGAGACAGGACAAGAGAAATTCAGAGAATGGCAGAAACAAAATAACTGTCTAGCAGAGAGACAGGACAAGAGAAATTCAGAGAATGGCAGAAACAAAATAACTGTCTAGCAGAGAGACAGGACAAGAGAAATTCAGAGAATGGCAGGAACAAAATAACTGTCTAGTAGAGAGACAGGGCAAGAGAAATTCAGAGAATGACAGAAACAAAATAACTGTCTAGCAGAGAGACAGGACAAGAGAAATTCAGAGAATGACAGAAACAAAATAACTGTCTATCAGAGAGACAGGACAAGAGAAATTCAGAGAATGACAGGAACAAAATAACTGTCTATCAGAGAGACAGGGCAAGAGAAATTCAGAGAATGACAGAAACAAAATAACTGTCTATCAGAGAGACAGGGCAAGAGAAATTCAGAGAATGCAGGAACAAAATAACTGTCTAGTAGAGAGACAGGGCAAGAGAAATTCAGAGAATGACAGAAACAAAATAACTGTCTAGTAGAGAGACAGGACAAGAGAAATTCAGAGAATGACAGGAACAAAATAACTGTCTATCAGAGAGACAGGGCAAGAGAAATTCAGAGAATGACAGGAACAAAATAACTGTCTAGTAGAGAGACAGGGCAAGAGAAATTCAGAGAATGGCAGGAACAAAATAACTGTCTATCAGAGAGACAGGACAAGAGAAATTCAGAGAATGACAGAAACAAAATAACTGTCTAGTAGAGAGACAGGACAAGAGAAATTCAGAGAATGACAGGAACAAAATAACTGTCTAGTAGAGAGACAGGGCAAGAGAAATTCAGAGAATGGCAGAAACAAAATAACTGTCTAGCAGAGAGACAGGACAAGAGAAATTCAGAGAATGGCAGAAACAAAATAACTGTCTAGTAGAGAGACAGGACAAGAGAAATTCAGAGAATGGCAGAAACAAAATAACTGTCTAGTAGAGAGACAGGGCAAGAGAAATTCAGAGAATGACAGAAACAAAATAACTGTCTATCAGAGAGACAGGAGAAGAGAAATTCAGAGAATGACAGGAACAAAATAACTGTCTAGTAGAGAGACAGGACAAGAGAAATTCAGAGAATGGCAGAAACAAAATAACTGTCTAGCAGAGAGACAGGACAAGAGAAATTCAGAGAATGACAGGAACAAAATAACTGTCTAGTAGAGAGACAGGAGAAGAGAAATTCAGAGAATGGCAGAAACAAAATAACTGTCTAGTAGAAAGAAAGAATGAGAGAAACAGAATGAGAGAATGACAGAATGAAAGAATGACAGAGAAGCAGAGAACTGTGCTGATCTGTGTGGGGGCACTTTCAGCATTTATTTTCTCTGGACACAACTATTAACACATGGTGTCTGTAAGACATAAGGCTCGTATTTGACACTTTCTATTTCTATTTTGGGTGAGATATGTGTTCTTGTCACCGCCCAAACATGAAGGTAACCAGAAGATGACCACACGAGGTGTCTTTCTTTTAGCACACTTTTCTATATCGCTGCTCTCTCTTCTTTGTATCATGTCTACCTTATTTCTTTGATGCAACATATCTTTCATTTAAATCACATTTCTTATGTCACATCTCCATTCCTTGTGTCAATCGTCCTTCATTACGTCACATCTCCTTTCCCTGTGTCAGTCTTCCTTCATTATGTCATATCTCCTTTCCTTGTGTCAGTCTCCCTTCATTATGTCACAACTCCTTTCCTTGTGTCAGTCTTCCTTCATTATGTCACATCTCCTTTCCTTGTGTCAGTCTTCCTTCATTATGTCATATCTCCTTTCCTTGTGTCAGTCTCCCTTCATTATGTCACAACTCCTTTCCTTGTGTCAGTCTTCCTTCATTATGTCACATCTCCTTTCCTTGTGTCAGTCTTCCTTCATTATGTCACATCTCCTTTCCTTGTGTCAGTCTTCCTTCATTATGTCATATCTCCTTTCCCTGTGTCAGCCTTCCTTCATTATGTCACATCTCCTTTCCTTGTGTCAGCCTTCCTTCATTATGTCACATCTCCTTTCCTTGTGTCAGTCTCCCTTCATTATGTCACATCTCCTTTCCTTGTGTCAGTCTTCCTTCATTATGTCATATCTCCTTTCCCTGTGTCAGCCTTCCTTCATTATGTCACATCTCCTTTCCTTGTGTCAGCCTTCCTTCATTATGTCACATCTCCTTTCCTTGTGTCAGTCTCCCTTCATTATGTCATATCTCCTTTCCTTGTGTCAGTCTTCCTTCATTATGTCACATCTCCTTTCCCTGTGTCAGTCTTCCTTCATTATGTCACATCTCCTTTCCTTGTGTCAGTCTTCCTTCATTATGTCACATCTTCTTTCCTTGTGTCAGTCTTCCTTCATTATGTCATATCTCCTATCCTTGTGTCAGTCTTCCTTCATTATGTCACATCTCCTTTCCTTGTGTCAGTCTCCCTTCATTATGTCACATTTCCTTTCCCTGTGTCAGTCTTCCTTCTTTATGTCACATCTTCTTTTACTTGTGTCAGTCTTCCTTCATTATGTCACATCTCCTTTCCTTGTGTCAGTCTCCCTTCATTATGCCATATCTCCTTCCCTTGTGTCAGTCTTCCTTCATTATGTCATATCTCCTTTCCCTGTGTCAGTCTTCCTTCATTATGTCATATCTCCTTTCCTTGTGTCAGTCTTCCTTCATTATGTCATATCTCCTTTTCTTGTGTCAGTCTTCCTTTATTATGTCACATCTCCTTTCCCTGTGTCAGTCTTCCTTCATATCACATCTCACTTTCTTGAGTTAATCTCCATTTTTTGTGTAACAAGTCCTTTCCTTGTGTCAATCTCCCTTCATTATGTCATATCTCCTTTCCTTGTGTCAATCTCCCTTCATTATGTCATATCTCCCTTCATTGTTTAAGTCTACCTTCATTATGTCACATCACTGATTCCTTATATCAGTCTTCCGTCATGTCACATCTCCATTTCTTGAGTCAATCTTCTTTCTTTATGTCACATTTCCAAACTTCATTTTTGTCACACACCTTCCTTTGTCACATTTATTTCTTCCTTATTTCTCCCCTCCCCTTTTTTTGTCACATTCATTTCTTCCTTATTTCTCCCCTTTTCTTCCTTTGTCACATTCATTTCTTCCTTATTTCTCCCCTCCACTTCCTTTGTCACATTCATTTCTTCCTTATTTCTCCCCTTCCCTTCCTTTGTCACATTCATTTCTTCCTTATTTCTCCCCTCCCCTCCACTGTCTGTGAAAAAATTAAACTAATTATCTCCCACATGGCAAAATGTGTGCCCACAAGCATCATTGCAGCTGTCAGCGGCAAAATGATCTCTGTCAGTGGCAAAATGATCTCTGTCAGTGGCAAAGTGATCTCTGTCAGTGGCAAAGTGATCTCTGTCAGCGGCAAAGTGATCTCTGTCAGTGGCAAAATGATCTCTGTCATCAGCAAAATGATCTCTGTCAGCGGCAAAATGATCTCTGTCAGCAGCAAAATTATCTCTGTCAGCAGCAAAATGATCTCTGTCAGCAACAAAATGATCTATGTCAGCAGCAAAATGAGCTCTGTCAGCAGCAAAATGATATCTGTCAGCAACAAAATGATCTCTGTCAGCAGCAAAAGGAGCTCTGTCAGCAGCAAAAGGATCTATGTCAGCAGCAAAATGATCTCGGTCAGCAGCAAAATGAGCTCTGTCAGCAGCAAAATGATCTCTGTCAGCAACAAAATGATCTCTGTCAGCAACAAAATGATCTGTGTCAGCAGCAAAATGATCTGTCAGCAACAAAATTAGCTCTGTCAGCAGCAAAATGAGCTCTGTCAGCAACAAAATGATCTCTGTCAGCAACAAAATGAGCTCTGGCATCTTCAAAATGAGCTCTGTCAGCAGCAAAATGAGCTCTGTCAGCAGCAAAATGATCTCTGTCAGCAACAAAATTATCTCTGTCAGCAGCAAAATGATCTCGGTCAGCAGCAAAATTATCTCTGTCAGCAACAAAATTATCTGTCGGCAACAAAATGAGCTCTGTCAGCAACAAAATCATCTCTGTCAGCAGCCAAATGATCTCTGTCAGCAACAAAATTGAGCTCTGTCAGCAGCAAAATGAGCTCTGTCAGCAGCAAAATGATCTATGTCAGCAGCAAAATGATCTCTGTCAGCAGCCAAATGATCTCCATCAGCAACAAAATGAACTCTGTCAGCAACAAAATGAGCTCTGTCAGCAGCAAAATGAGCTCTGTCAGCAACAAAATGAGCTCTGTCAGCAACAAAATGATCTCTGTCAGCAACAAAATTATCTCTGTCAGCAACAAAATGAGCTCTGTCAGCAACAAAATGATCTCTGTCAGCAACAAAAATTATCTCTGTCAGCAACAAAATGATCTCTATCAGCAACAAAATGAACTCTGTCAGCATCAAAATGAGCTCTGCCAGCAGCAAAATGAGCTCTGTCAGCAACAAAATGAGCTCTGTCAGCAACAAAATGATCTCTGTCAGCAACAAAATTATCTTTGTCGGCAACAAAATTATCTCTGTCAGCAAAAAAATTAGCTCTGTTAGCAGCAAAATGAGCTCTGTCAGCAACAAAATGAGCTCTGTCAGCAACAAAATGAGCTCTGTCAGCAACAAAATGAGCTCTGTTAGCAGCAAAATGAGGTCTGTCAGCAACAAAATGAGTTCTGTCAGCAACAAAATGAGCTCTGTCAGCAACAAAATGAGCTCTGTCAGCAACAAAATAATCTATGTCAGCTACAAAATGAGGTCTGTCAGCAACAAAATGGTCTCTGTCAGCAACAAAATTATCTCTGTCAGCAACAAAATTATCTCTATCAGCAGCAAAATGAGCTCTGTCAGCAGCAAAATGAGCTCTGTCAGCAACAAAATGATCTCTGTCAGCAACAAAATGAGCTCTGTCAGCAGCAAAATGAGCTCTGTCAGCAACAAAATGAGCTCTGTTAGCAGCAAAATGAGGTCTGTCAGCAACAAAATGAGTTCTGTCAGCAACAAAATGAGATCTGTCAGCAACAAAATGAGCTCTGTCAGCAAAAAAATTAGCTCTGTTAGCAGCAAAATGAGCTCTGTCAGCAACAAAATGAGCTCTGTCAGCAACAAAATGAGCTCTGTCAGCAACAAAATGAGCTCTGTTAGCAGCAAAATGAGGTCTGTCAGCAACAAAATGAGTTCTGTCAGCAACAAAATGATCTCTGTCAGCAACAAAATGAGCTCTGTCAGCCACAAAATAATCTATGTCAGCTACAAAATGAGGTCTGTCAGCAACAAAATGGTCTCTGTCAGCAACAAAATTATCTCTGTCAGCAACAAAATTATCTCTATCAGCAGCAAAATGAGCTCTGTCAGCAGCAAAATGAGCTCTGTCAGCAACAAAATGATCTCTGTCAGCAACAAAATGAGCTCTGTCAGCAGCAAAATGAGCTTTGTCAGCAGCAAAATGAGCTCTGTCAGCAACAAAATGAGCTCTGTCAGCAACAAAATGAGCTCTGTCAGCAACAAAATGAGCTCTGTTAGCAGCAAAATGAGGTCTGTCAGCAACAAAATGAGTTCTGTCAGCAACAAAATGAGCTCTGTCAGCAACAAAATGAGCTCTGTCAGCAACAAAATAATCTATGTCAGCTACAAAATGAGCTCTGTCAGCAACAAAATGAGCTCTGTCAGCCACAAAATAATCTATGTCAGCTACAAAATGAGGTCTGTCAGCAACAAAATGGTCTCTGTCAGCAACAAAATGAGCTCTGTCAGCAACAAAATGAGCTCTGTCAGCAACAAAATGAGCTCTGTTAGCAGCAAAATGAGCTCTGTCAGCAACAAAATGAGCTCTGTCAGCAACAAAATGATCTCTGTCAGCAACAAAATGAGCTCTGTCAGCAGCAAAATTATCTCTGTCTGCAACAAAATGAGCTTTGTCAGCAGCAAAATTAGCTCTGTCAGCAACAAAATTAGCTCTGTCAGCAGCAAAATTAGCTCTGTCAGCAACAAAATGATCTCTGTCAGCAACAAAATGAGCTCTGTCAGCAGCAAAATGAGCTCTGTCAGCAGCAAAATTAGCTCTGTCAGCAACAAAATGAGCTCTGTCAGCAGCCAAATGAGCTATGATGTTGTCGCTAGTAACTCACCACAAAGCTGCATGAGGGACAGCATGTTGGAGATGTGAGGACCACTGTCCTGGCTGTGGCTGGCTTTGATCACCTCGTAGGAAACAGAAATCTGGAGATGGAGACAGATGATTTGTGATAATATACATGTTTGTGACATAATATTCATGATTGTGACATAGTATATGTCATTGTGAAACATAATATACATGATTGTGACATATCTGCTACCACACTTTTATATAAACATCCATGTCTATCACATGTTAAATGTTACAATATAATGTCTGTCAAACTTCACCTGGTACAATATGTCTGTCAAACTCTCCCTGGTACAATATAATGTCTGTCAAACTTCACCTGGTACAATATAATGTCTGTCAAACTTCACCTGGTACAATATAATGTCTGTCAAACTTCACCTGGTACAATATAATGTCTGTCAAACTTCACCTGGTACAATATAATGTCTGTCAAACTTCACCTGGTACAATATAATGTCTGTCAAACTTCACCTGGTACAATATAATGTCTGTCAAACTTCACCTGTTACAATATAATGTCTGTCAAACTTCACCTGGTACAATATAATGTATGTCAAACTTCACCTGGTACAATATAATGTCTGTCAAACTTCACCTGGTACAATATAAAGTCTGTCAAACTTCACCTGGTACAATATAATGTCTGTCAAACTTCACCTGTTACAATATAATGTCTGTCAAACTTCACCTGGTACAATATAATGTATGTCAAACTTCACCTGGTACAATATAATGTCTGTCAAACTTCACCTGGTACAATATAATGTATGTCAAACTTCACCTGGTACAATATAATGTCTGTCAAACTTCACCTGGTACAATATAATGTCTGTCAAACTTCACCTGGTACAATATAATGTATGTCAAATTTCACCTGGTACAATATAATGTCTGTCAAATTTCACCTGCTACAATATGTCTGTCAAATTTCACCTGGTACAATATGTCTGTCAAATTTCACCTGGTACAATATGTCTGTCAAACTTCACCTGGTATAATATAATGTCTGTCAAACTCCCAATGACACAATATAATGTCTGTCAAACTCCACCTAGCAGAATATTTCTGTATCACTATATAAATTAACAAGGCTTCAGGGTTCACCCAGGCACCAGAACTTGATACCGCTGACTTTTTTGGGAAGTAAAGGTGGCCAGGTATGACACCAACCAGCAGACCCAGGTATGTCATGTTGCTCATGGAGAAATATGGTTACTAACGCAATAGTCTATTCTCTAAACTGATAGACTGAATAGACTAGCAGCTAGAACAGACTAGTAGCATTAACTGTGAATGATGGAGGCTACTAGTCTATTCTCTAAACTGATAGACTCTGAATAGACTAGCAGCTAGAACAGCCCAATTTCAAAACGCTATTACTCAGTAACCGTTTGTTAAATACTTTTGAAATTTTCCAAATGTTATTAGAATGCAAAAGACCCTTTAAATGTATATTTAACAAATATCTTGCAGCTGCAGTTTTCTTAAAGCGGCGATATTTCTTTGATGTTTGTCAAAATTGTAAATTGTGAAGCCCTAAAGAATAGAAATTACCGTAGTTGCTGGTCTATGATTAATTTTCACTAGGTAAAGGCGTGGCCGTAATGGGGAAATAACTGGATAAAACAAAACACCAGGAGAATTATTGTCTGCTCAGTTCGAGGACGGACGATAATATCAAGGTATACCTGTATGTCCAATTTTCATAGTTGTGTGGTCCTGAAAAGGACCGTTTGTTGAAATAATTTAAGGTAATATAGGGGCCAACATTGTGGGGGCTATATACTTTCATTCTGAATCAGACGAGTCTAAAAGATTAATAACTGTTTGGGGTTGAACATTCCACAAACCATCATTTTTCCAATATTCCTCTTCCTGTTTTAAGACGTGGTCTTCACATTTAGCCCAATAATCTTTGTCTATATTTAATAAAGCAAGATTAGCAAGAGTCTTTACATCGCATATTTTGAATGTTGTATTTTCATCTGCCACTTGTCCTTTTAATTTTGCCCAGATTAGTTCTATTGGATTTAAATGAGCATGGTAAGGTGGCAGCCTCAAACTTATATGACCGTGCTCTTGGATAATCTTATCTATTTGAAAAATCTTTGTCCTCTGTTTTTGCTTTACTAGAGATAGTAATTCAGGTTTTAAGTACATGTTATTAAATTGTATGTGCTCCTTTGTGAGCCATATCTTAATAGCATCTTTTGTACTGGATGACGTCGGGACTTTATCTTCAAGTGCAACAATGTTGTGGTACGCTGCATTGTCCATTATTAGGCAAGATGGTCGATCTAGTGATGGGAGAACAGAATTTTCAATCCAATGTCTAAATATGTGACCATTCATCTCAGAGTGATAATCCCGATTGTCTATGGATTTTGAAAGAAAAATAAGCTCTGCATTCTGTATTAGTCCATGTTGTCGACTACCTGCATGAGCAATTATCAAGCGCTGTCCTTTGCTGCTAGGTATCAATCTCTTAATCTTTCCATCTGATGACTGCCATTCCCTTTGGTTAGTGTGGTGAGCATTGATCCATGTTTCATCCAAGTACACAATATCATAACCTTGCTTGCGCACCTCTTTTACTTCACGTAAGTACTTGCTTCTCATGACTACTATATGTGGCTTCTCACAGATGATGTTTCGTCCATTGGAATACTTTCTGAATGTAAAGCCTGCAGCTCTCACATTCCTCCATAATGTAGACTTTGATATTTCAATACTGTTGTTCTTTTTCAGCGATACTTTTAATTTTCTTATTGTAAAAGTTTCATTCATACCCAACATTTTGCGAATTTCACTTCTAATAAGTTCACTGTCTAAATTATCCAACATTTTTGCTCTTCCTTGTGATTTTGTATATTTGGAACATTGACGGTCACGTGCTTGAATCCAGCGATTAAATGACCGTTTAGATAAATCCAAAATATGTCTTGTCCTATTCTCAGGGTTTTCTAAAGAATGAAATAATCTTCCTCGTTTAGCCTCTTTGCAAAAATAGTCATACATTTTTATTGCGATGTTTTGTAAACTGCAGAATTTCATTTTAAGACTCATGATAAATGTTAGCGTTCCACGTCTACACCTATGAATTAACGGAAATGGAACACACAATGCCTCTTGTTTTCTACAAGTGTCTAATTGTTTCAGACAGCTCACGTTTAAAGCGTGCAAAATCGTAAATTTGACCGTGTATAGATTTGTAATCGCTATTTTTAACTTAAATACTGTAAACACTAAGTTTTGACTACATCAATGGGTCGTTATAAATTTATATAAATCAAATAAGCAATAATAATAACCAAATGTTTGTTTTTAATGAAATTAATTCCCTGTTGGGTTCTAATCATTATAACTTTACATGCAAATTTTGAAAAAATTACAAACAGCGGTTTAAAAGATATGATTTTAAAAGTTGGGCACGAATTATGAAACAAGCTATAGTAGCATTAACTGTGAATGATGGAGGCTACTAGTCTATTCTCTAAACTGATAGACTCTGAATAGACTAGCAGCAAGAACAGACTAGTAGCATTAACTGTGAATGATGGAGGCTACTAGTCTATTCTCTAAATTGACAGACTCTGAATAGACTAGTAGCTAGAACAGACGAGTAGCATCAACTGTGAATGATGGAGGCTACTAGTCTATTCTCTAAACTGATAGACTCTGAATATGCTAGCTGCTAGAACAGATTAGGAGCATCAACTGTGAATGATGGAGGCTACTAGTCTATTCTCTAAACTGATAGACTCTGAATATGCTAGCAGCTAGAACAGACTAGTAGCATCAACTGTGAATGATGGAGGCTACTAGTCTATTCTCTAAACTGATAGACTCTGAATATGCTAGCTGCTAGAACAGACTAGGAGCACCAACTGTGAATGATGGAGGCTACTAGTCTATTCTCTAACTCTACACACTATTATCAGCAAAATAAAATTCTGGCATTAGATCGTAATCTATCTTTATCTATCTTGGAAGTCACATTGATCGAGAAGGGGATACAAGTAAAGAAATTAGAATCAGAATAGCTAAAGCTGGAAGCTATACTGGGGTTAAACAAGGATGTATTTTATCGCCCTTGTTATTTGGAATTGTTATGGACTTCATAATGAAGAAATGCTGCACTGGTAATAAAGGCATCGAATGGATACAAGGAGACCATTTGGAGGACCTGGACTTTGCTGATGACATAGTTCTCATCAGCAATCAGATAAAAACGATGCAGGAAAACACAAATGAACTATCATCAATAGCCAGCAAAATTGGGCTTGAGGTCAATCATGAAAAGACTAAAGTCATGAAAAGTTTAATTCCAACAAGTGACAAAATATACATGGAAAACAAACCAGTAGAAGAGATCGATCACTTCATCTATCTTGGAAGTCACATTGATCGAGAAGGGGATACGAGCAAAGAAATTAGAATCAGACTGGCTAAAGCAGCAATGTCTTTCAGAAGCCTTGAAAAGTTGTGGAAATCAAAACTCATTAGCACAAACACAAAACTTAGGCTATTCAAATCAAATGTACTATCAACCCTTACGTATGCGTGTGAAAGCTGGAAAACAACAAGAGATATAGAAACAAAGTTGAACGCATTCGAAATAAATGTCTAAGGAAAATACTTGGTATAGAATGGAACGAATTCAAAACAAACGAGGAAATTAGAGAAATCGCCAATCAACCACTAATATCTTCAGTAATAAAGAAAAGACGATGGTCAACGTTGGACATGTGATGAGAAGAGATAATAATCGAATAGCAAAGCAAGCCCTCATATGGGAAACAACAGGTAAAAGAAAAAGAGGAAGACCCAGGGAGACACTGAGAAGAACATTGATGAGAGAGGCAAGAGCAGCAGGAATCGGCTCCCTCAATGAGATAGAACTGCTTGCACAGAACAGAGACAGATGGCGAGATTTGATAAAATATCTTTAAAAGAAAACTGCTAGAACAAAAATTCATATAGGAGAAGGTGTATCTTGGTCTACGCCCTATGGGCCGGTTACGGCTCGAAAGGTCAATAGATAGATAGATAGATAGATAGCTAAAGCAGCAATGTCTTTCAGAAGCCTTGAAAAGTTGTGGAAATCAAAACCATCAGCACAAACACAAAACTTAGAATATTCAAATTAAATGTACTGTCAACCCTTACGTATGCGTGTGAAAGCTGGAAAACAACAAGAGATATAGAAATAAAGTTGAACGCATTCAAAAATAAATGTCTAAGGAAAATATTTGGTATAGCGTGGAATGAATTCAAAACAAACGAGGAAATTAGAGAAATCGCCAATCAACCACTAATATCTTCAGTAATAAAGAAAAGACGATGGTCATATGTTGGACATGTGATGAGAAGAGATAATAACCGAATAGCAAAGCAAGCCCTCATGTGGGAAACAACAGGTAAGAGAAAAAGAGGAAGACCCAGAGAGACACTGAGAAGAACATTGATGAGAGAGGTAAGAGCAGCAGGATTCGGCTCCCTCAATGAGATAGAGCTGCTTGCACAGAACAGAGACAAATGGCGAGATTTGATAAAATATCTTTAAAAGAATTGAAAACTGCTAGAACAAAAATTCAGATAAGAGAAGGAGTATCTTGGTCTATGCCCTATGGGCTGGCTACGGCTCGAAAGGTCAATAGATAGATAGATTAGATCGTAGCACATTGAGAACAAAAATAAAAAACACAAGCAACAATCAAAGAAGGGTTAATGTTAAATTCAGAATACAAAAGGTGCAGAAGGAAAGAGACAAGGCCAGGCAGCACAAATACATCTTGTTCATTGTGTGGACAGATCTGTCTATCCAACACTGGCCGATTGCCACAAGAGAAGCTCTTCAGTAAAACAACATCCAACATAAGACAATATTTGAAGAAGGGAAGAATATTACCTGTTTGAGACACAGTTCCACCCGTTTAGGGTCAATACTAGACAAGGATCCAGCCTGACACACCACCTGAAGGATTGAACAAAGCAAGAGCTAATTGGGCAAATCTTTGTGTACGTATTTTCTTGTATGCTCTTTCTAGTACACTCTTTCTTGTATGTACTTTCTAGTACATTCTTTCTAGTACACTCTTTCTTGTACATTCTTTCTAGTACACTCTTTCTTGTACATTCTTTCTTGTACATTCTTTCTAGTACACTCTTTCTTGTACACTATTTCTAGTACACTCTTTCTTGTACATTCTTTCTAGTACACTCTTTCTTGTACATTCTTTCTAGTACACTCTTTCTTGTACATTCTTTCTTGTACACTATTTCTAGTAAACTCTTTCTTGTACATTCTTTCTAGTACACTCTTTCTTGTACATTCTTTCTAGTACACTCTTTCTTGTACATTCTTTCTAGTACACTCTTTCTTGTACATTCTTTCTAGTACACTCTTTCTTGTACATTCTTTCTAGTACACTCTTTCTTGTACATTCTTAATTTCAGTTATGCAACCATATTTCATGTTTCATCCCTCACTGTTATGTTGTTTTTTCCCTCAATATATTCCCACAGCGATAATGATATTGAGGATTAGATGATGATGTCATCCAGGGACACTGAGAAGTGCAGCAACACAAGGGGAATGGAAACTGGACAACATGTGATACTTACCACAACAAGACCAATGCACTTCTGTGTGCCCCGCTCAGGGATTGGGACAAGCAGAACTGAAACGAGGAGAAAAACTGGTCAGTTGTTGTAGGACATCGTGCTGTTGTGTTTTGTCTGGATTAATGTTAAGTCCATGATGTTTGGTTTTTGTCTGGTTATTACCTAGTTATTGTTATACGGGACATTTTATCTAGTTATTGTTGCACAGGACATTTTACCTAGTTATTGTTGTACAAAACATTTTACCTAGTTATTTATGTACAGGACATTTTACCTAGTTATTGTTATACGGGACATTTTATCTAGTTATTGTTATACAGGACATTTTATCTAGTTATTGTTATACAGGACATTTTACCTAGTTATTGTTGTACAGGACATTTTATCTAGTTATTGTTATACAGGCCATTTTATCTAGTTATTGTTATACAGAACATTTTATCTAGTTATTGTTATACAGGACATTTTATCTAGTTATTGTTATACAGGACATTTTATCTAGTTATTGTTGTACAGGACATTTTATCTAGTTATTGTTGTACAGGACATTTTACCTAGTTATTGTTATACAAGACATTTTATCTAGTTATTGTTATACAGGACATTTTATCTAGTTGTTGTACAGGACATTTTATCTAGTTATTGTTATACAGGACATTTTATCTAGTTATTGTTATACAGGACATTTTACCTAGTTTTTCTTATACAGGACATGTTATCTAGTTATTGTTATACAGGACATTTTATCTAGTTATTGTTTACAGGACATTTTATCTAGTTATTGTTGTACATGACATTTTACCTAGTTATTGTTATACAGAACATTTTATCTAGTTATTGTTATACAGGACATGGCATCTAGTTATTGTTATACAGGACATTTTACCTAGTTATTGTTATACAGGACATTTTACCTAGTTATTGTTATACAGGACATTTTACCTAGTTATTTTTATACAGGACATTTTACCTAGTTATTGTTATACAGAACATTTTATCTAGTTATTGTTATACAGGACATTTTATCTAGTTACTGTTGTACAGGATATTTTATCTAGTTATTGTTGTACATGACATTTTATCTAGTTATTGTTATACAGGACATTTTATCTAGTTATTGTTGTACAGGACATTTTACCTAGTTATTGTTGTACAGGACATTTTACCTAGTTATTGTTATACAGGACATTTTACCTAGTTATTGTTGTACAGGACATTTTATCTAGTTATTGTTGTACAGGACATTTTATCTAGTTATTGTTATACAGGACATTTTATCTAGTTATTGTTATACAGGACATTTTACCTAGTTATTGTTGTACAGGACATTTTATCTAGTTATTGTTATACATGACATTTTAACTAGTTATTGTTGTACAGGACATTTTACCTAGTTATTGTTATACGGGACATTTTACCTAGTTATTGTTGTACAGGACATTTTATCTAGTTATTGTTATACGGGACATTTTATCTAGTTATTGTTATACAGGACATTTTATCTAGTTATTGTTATACAGGACATTTTATCTAGTTATTGTTATACAGGACATTTATCTAGTTATTGTTGTACAGGACATTTTATCTAGTTATTGTTATACAGGACATTTTATCTAGTTATTATTATACAGGACATTTTATCTACTTATTGTTATACAGGACATTTTATCTACTTATTGTTGTACAGGACATTTTATCTAGTTATTGTATTATACAGGACATTTATCTAGTTATTGTTGTACAGGACATTTTACCTAGTTATTGTTATACAGGACATTTTACCTAGTTATTGTTGTACAGGACATTTTATCTAGTTATTGTTGTACAGGACATTTTACCTAGTTATTGTATTATGCAGGACATTTATCTAGTTATTGTTGTACAGGACATTTTATCTAGTTATTGTTGTACAGGACATTTTACCTAGTTATTGTATTATACAGGACATTTTATCTAGTTATTGTTGTACAGGACATTTTACCTAGTTATTGTATTATACAGGACATTTTATCTAGTTATTGTTGTACAGGACATTTTACCTAGTTATTGTTATACAGGACATTTTATCTAGTTATTGTTGTACAGGACATTTTATCTAGTTATTGTTGTACAGGACATTTTACCTAGTTATTGTTGTACTGGACATTTTATCTAGTTATTGTTATACAGGACATTTTATCTAGTTATTGTTGTACTGGACATTTTATCTAGTTATTGTTTACAGGACATTTTATCTAGTTATTGTTGTACTGGACATTTTATCTAGTTATTGTTGTACTGGACATTTTACCTAGTTATTGTTGTACAGGACATTTTACCTAGTTATTGTTGTACAGGATATTTTACCTAGTTATTGTTGTACAAAACATTTTATCTAGTTATTGTTATACAGGACATTTTATCTAGTTATTGTTGTACAGGACATTTTACCTAGTTATTGTTGTACAAAACATTTTACCTAGTTATTGTTGTACTGGACATTTTATTTAGTTATTGTTGTACAAAACATTTTACCTAGTTATTGTTGTACTGGACATTTTATTTAGTTATTGTTGTACTGGACATTTTACCTAGTTATTGTTGTACAGGACATTTTATTTAGTTATTGTTGTACAGGACATTTTACCTAGTTATTGTTGTACAGGACATTTTATTTAGTTATTGTTGTACTGGACATTTTACCTAGTTATTGTTGTACAGGACATTTTACCTAGTTATTGTTGTACAGGACATTTTACCTAGTTATTGTTGTACAGGACATTTTACCTAGTTATTGTTGTACAAAACATTTTACCTAGTTATTGTTGTACAGGACATTTTACCTAGTTATTGTTGTACTGGACATTTTACCTAGTTATTGTTGTACTGGACATTTTACCTAGTTATTGTTGTACTGGACATTTTATTTAGTTATTGTTGTACTGGACATTTGACCTAGTTATTGTTGTACAGGACATTTTACCTAGTTATTGTTATACAGGACATTTTACCTAGTTATTGTTGTACAAAACATTTTACCTAGTTATTGTTGTACAAAACATTTTACCTAGTTATTGTTGTACTGGACATTTTACCTAGTTATTGTTGTACTGGACATTTTACCTAGTTATTGTTGTACTGGACATTTTATTTAGTTATTGTTGTACTGGACATTTTACCTAGTTATTGTTGTACTGGACATTTTACCTAGTTATTGTTGTACAGGACATTTTTTTCCTAGTTATTGTTGTACAGGATATTTTACCTAGTTATTGTTGTACAGGACATTTTACCTAGTTATTGTTGTACAAAACATTTTACCTAGTTATTGTTGTACAGGACATTTTACCTAGTTATTGTTGTACAGGACATTTTACCTAGTTATTGTTGTACTGGACATTTTACCTAGTTATTGTTGTACAGGACATTTTACCTAGTTATTGTTGTACAGGACATTTTACCTAGTTATTGTTGTACAGGATATTTTTCCTAGTTATTGTTGTACAGGACATTTTACCTAGTTATTGTTGTACAGGACATTTTACCTAGTTATTGTTGTACAGGACATTTTACCTAGTTATTGTTGTACAGGATATTTTTTCCTAGTTATTGTTGTACTGGACATTTTACCTAGTTATTGTTGTACAGGACATTTTACCTAGTTATTGTTGTACAGGACATTTTACCTAGTTATTGTTGTACAGGACATTTTACCTAGTTATTGTTGTACAAAACATTTTACCTAGTTATTGTTGTACAGGACATTTTATTTAGTTATTGTTGTACTGGACATTTTACCTAGTTATTGTTGTACTGGACATTTTACCTAGTTATTGTTGTACTGGACATTTTATTTAGTTATTGTTGTACTGGACATTTTACCTAGTTATTGTTGTACAGGACATTTTACCTAGTTATTGTTGTACAGGATATTTTACCTAGTTATTGTTGTACAGGACATTTTACCTAGTTATTGTTGTACAAAACATTTTACCTAGTTATTGTTGTACAGGACATTTTACCTAGTTATTGTTATACAGGATATTTTTCCTAGTTATTGTTGTACAGGACATTTTACCTAGTTATTGTTGTACAGGACATTTTACCTAGTTATTGTTGTACAGGACATTTTACCTAGTTATTGTTGTACAGGATATTTTACCTAGTTATTGTTGTACAGGACATTTTACCTAGTTATTGTTGTACAAAACATTTTACCTAGTTATTGTTGCACAGGACATTTTACCTAGTTATTGTTATACAGGACATTTTACCTAGTTATTGTTGTACAGGACATTTTACCTAGTTTTTGTTATACAGGACATTTTACCTAGTTATTGTTGTACAGGACATTTTACCTAGTTATTGTTGTACAGGATATTTTACCTAGTTATTGTTGTACAAAACATTTTACCTAGTTATTGTTGTACAAAACATTTTACCTAGTTATTGTTGTACAAAACATTTTACCTAGTTATTGTTGTACAAAACATTTTACCTAGTTATTGTTGTACAAAACATTTTACCTAGTTATTGTTGTACAAAACATTTTACCTAGTTATTGTTGTACAAAACATTTTACCTAGTTATTGTTGTACAAGACATGGTACCTAGTTATTGTTGTACAGGACATTTTACCTAGTTATTGTTGTACAAGACATTGTACCTAGTTATTGTTGTACAAGACATTGTACCTAGTTATTGTTGTACAAGACATGGTACCTAGTTATTGTTGTACAAGACATGGTACCTAGTTATTGTTGTACAAGACATTGTACCTAGTTATTGTTGTACAAGACATGGTACCTAGTTATTGTTGTACAAGACATGGTACCTAGTTATTGTTGTACAAGACATGGTACCTAGTTATTGTTGTACAAGACATTGTACCTAGTTATTGTTGTACAAGACATTGTACCTAGTTATTGTTGTACAAGACATTGTACCTAGTTATTGTTGTACAAGACATTGTACCTAGTTATTGTTGTACAAGACATGGTACCTAGTTATTGTTGTACAAGACATGGTACCTAGTTATTGTTGTACAAGACATTGTACCTAGTTATTGTTGTACAAGACATGGTACCTAGTTATTGTTGTACAGGACATTGTACCTAGTTATTGTTGTACAAGACATTGTACCTAGTTATTGTTGTACAAGACATTGTACCTAGTTATTGTTGTACAAGACATGGTACCTAGTTATTGTTGTACAAGACATTGTACCTAGTTATTGTTGTACAAGACATGGTACCTAGTTATTGTTGTACAAGACATGGTACCTAGTTATTGTTGTACTGGACACTGTACCTAGTTACTGTTGTATGTGTTGCAGGACATTTCTCTGGCTAAGTGTGAAATCCATGTTGTCAGATAACCATCTGGCTTTTTGTCTGGCTATTGTTTCTTCATGCTGTGTTGGTCTGAAAGTATCTGTAAGGACCTATGTGCTGTCTGGAAGTATTTGTAAGGACCTATGTGTTGTCTGGAAGTATTTGTAAGGATCTATGTTCTGCCTGGAAGTATTTGTAAGGAAGTATGTGCTGTCTGGAAGTACTTGTAAGGACCTATGTGTTGTGTGGAAGTATTTGTAAGGATCTATGTTCTGCCTGGAAGTATTTGTAAGGACTATGTGCTGTCTGGAAGTATTGTAAGGACCTATGTGTTGTGTGGAAGTATTTGTAAGGATCTATGTTCTGTGTGGAAGTATTTGTAAGGACCTATGTGCTGTGTGGAAGTATTTGTAAGGACCTATGTGCTGTGTGGAAGTATTTGTAAGGAACTATGTGCTGTCTGGAAGTATTTGTAAGGACCTATGTGTTGTGTGGAAGTATTTGTAAGGACCTATGTGCTGTCTGGAAGTATTTGTAAGGAACTATGTGCTGTCTGGAAGTATTTGTAAGGACCTATGTGCTGTCTGGAAGTATTTGTAAGGACCTATGTGCTGTCTGGAAGTATTTGTAAGGACCTATGTGCTGTCTGGAAGTATTTGTAAGGATCTATGTGCTGTGTGGAAGTATTTGTAAGGAACTATGTGCTGTGTGGAAGTATCTGTAAGGAACTATGTGCTGTCTGGAAGTATTTGTAAGGAACTATGTGCTGTCTGGAAGTATTTGTAAGGAACTATGTGCTGTGTGGAAGTATCTGTAAGGAACTATGTGCTGTGTGGAAGTATCTGTAAGGAACTATGTGCTGTGTGGAAGTATCTGTAAGGAACTATGTGCTGTGTGGAAGTATCTGTAAGGAACTATGTGCTGTCTGGAAGTATTTGTAAGGACCTATGTGCTGTCTGGAAGTATCTGTAAGGAACTATGTGCTGTCTGGAAGTATTTGTACGGATCCATGTGCTGTCTGGAAGTATTTGTACGGATCCATGTGCTGTCTTGAAGTATTTGTAAGGATCTATATGCTGTCTGGAAGTATTTGTAAGTAACTATGTGCTGTCAGGAAGTATTTGTAAGGACCTATGTGCTATCTGGAAGTATTTGTATGGAACTATGTGCTGTCTGGAAGTATTTGTAAGGACCTATGTGCTATCTGGAAGTATTTGTAAGGAACTATGTGCTATCTGGAAGTATTTGTAAGGAACTATGTGCTATCTGGAAGTATTTGTAAGGAACTATGTGCTGTCAGGAAGTATTTGTAAGGAACTATGTGCTGTCAGGAAGTATTTGTAAGAAACTATGTGCTATCTGGAAGTATTTGTAAGGAACTATGTGCTATCTGGAAGTATTTGTAAGGAACTATGTGCTATCTGGAAGTATTTGTAAGGAACTATGTGCTATCTGGAAGTATCTGTAAGGAACTATGTGCTATCTGGAAGTATTTGTAGGGAACTATGTGCTATCTGGAAGTATTTGTAAGGAACTATGTGCTGTCTGGAAGTATTTGTAAGGAACTATGTGCTATCTGGAAGTATTTGTAAGGAAAGGAACTATGTGCTGTCTGGAAGTATTTGTAAGGAACTATGTGCTATCTGGAAGTATTTGTAAGGAACTATGTGCTATCTGGAAGTATTGTAAGGAACTATGTACTGTCTGGAAGTATTTGTAAGGAACTATGTACTGTCTGGAAGTATCTGTAAGGACCTATGTGCTGTCTGGAAGTATTTGTAAGGAACTATGTGCTGTCTGGAAGTATTTGTAAGGAACTATGTAATGTTGGAAGTATTTGTAAGGAACTATGTACTGTCTGGAAGTATCTGTAAGGACCTATGTGCTGTCTGGAAGTATTTGTAAGGACCTATGTGCTGTCTGGAAGTATTTGTAAGGACCTATGTGCTGTCTGGAAGTATTTGTAAGGACCTATGTGCTGTCTGGAAGTATTTGTAAGGACCTATGTGCTGTCTGGAAGTATTTGTAAGGACCTATGTGCTGTTGGAAGTATTTGTAAGGAACTATGTACTGTCTGGAAGTATCTGTAAGGACCTATGTGCTGTCTGGAAGTATTTGTAAGGACCTATGTGCTGTCTGGAAGTATTTGTAAGGAACTATGTGCTGTCTGGAAGTATTTGTAAGGAACTATGTGCTGTGTGGAAGTATTTGTAAGGACCTATGTGCTGTCTGGAAGTATTTGTAAGGACCTATGTGCTGTCGGAAGTATTTGTAAGGAACTATGTACTGTCTGGAAGTATCTGTAAGGACCTATGTGCTGTCTGGAAGTATTTGTAAGGAACTATGTGCTGTCTGGAAGTATTTGTAAGGACCTATGTGCTGTCTGGAAGTATTTGTAAAGACCTATGTGCTGTCTGGAAGTATTTGTAAGGAACTATGTGCTATCTGGAAGTATTTGTAAGGAACTATGTACTGTCTGGAAGTATCTGTAAGGACCTATGTGCTGTCTGGAAGTATTTGTAAAGAACTATGTGCTGTCTGGAAGTATTTGTAAGGACCTATGTGCTGTCTGGAAGTATTTGTAAGGAACTATGTGCTGTCTGGAAGTATTTGTAAGGAACTATGTGCTGTGTGGAAGTATTTGTAAGGACCTATGTGCTGTCTGGAAGTATTTGTAAGGACCTATGTGCTGTCTGGAAGTATTTGTAAGGAACTATGTACTGTCTGGAAGTATCTGTAAGGACCTATGTGCTGTCTGGAAGTATTTGTAAGGAACTATGTGCTGTCTGGAAGTATTTGTAAGGACCTATGTGCTGTCTGGAAGTATTTGTAAAGACCTATGTGCTGTCTGGAAGTATTTGTAAGGAACTATGTGCTATCTGGAAGTATTTGTAAGGAACTATGTACTGTCTGGAAGTATCTGTAAGGACCTATGTGCTGTCTGGAAGTATTTGTAAAGAACTATGTGCTGTCTGGAAGTATTTGTAAGGACCTATGTGCTGTCTGGAAGTATTTGTAAGGACCTATGTGCTGTCTGGAAGTATTTGTAAGGAACTATGTGCTGTCTGGAAGTATTTGTAAGGATCTATGTGCTGTCTTGAAGTATTTGTAAGGACCTATGTGTTGTCTGGAAGTATTTGTAAGGACCTATGTGTTGTCTGGAAGTATTTGTAAGGAACTATGTGCTGTCTGGAAGTATTTGTAAGGACTTATGTGCTGTGTGGAAGTATTTGTAAGGAACTATGTGTTGTCTGGAAGTATTTGTAAGGACCTATGTGCTGTCTGGAAGTATTTGTAAGGATCTATGTGCTGTCTGGAAGTATTTGTAAGGACCTATGTGCTGTGTGGAAGTATTTGTAACGATCTATGTGCTGTCTGGAAGTATCTGTAAGGACCTATGTGCTGTCTGGAAGTATTTGTAAGGAACTATGTGCTGTCTGGAAGTATTGTAAGGAACTATGTGCTGTCTGGAAGTATTTGTAAGGACCTATGTGCTGTCTGGAAGTATTTGTAAGGACCTATGTGCTGTCTGGAAGTATTTGTAAGGACCTATGTGCTGTCTGGAAGTATTTGTAAGGAACTATGTGCTGTCTGGAAGTATTTGTAAGGAACTATGTGCTGTCTGGAAGTATTTGTAAGGAACTATGTGCTGTCTGGAAGTATTTGTAAGGAATTATGTGCTGTCTGGAAGTATTTGTAAGGAACTATGTGCTGTGTGGAAGTATTTGTAAGGAACTATGTGCTGTCTGGAAGTATTGTAAGGAACTATGTGTTGTGTGGAAGTATTTGTAAGGAACTATGTGCTGTGTGGAAGTATTTGTAAGGATCTATGTGCTGTGTGGAAGTATTTGTAAGGACCTATGTGCTGTCTGGAAGTATTTGTAAGGACCTATGTGCTGTGTGGAAGTATTTGTAAGGAACTATGTGCTGTGTGGAAGTATTTGTAAGGAACTATGTGTTTGTGTGGAAGTATTGTAAGGAACTATGTGTTGTGTGGAAGTATTTGTAAGGAACTATGTGCTGTGTGGAAGTATTTGTAAGGATCTATGTGCTGTCTGGAAGTATTTGTAAGGAACTATGTGTTGTGTGGAAGTATTTGTAAGGAACTATGTGTTGTGTGGAAGTATTTGTAAGGAACTATGTGTTGTGTGGAAGTATTTGTAAGGAACTATGTGCTGTCTGGAAGTATTTGTAAGGAACTATGTGCTGTCTGGAAGTATTTGTAAGGAACTATGTGTTGTGTGGAAGTATTTGTAAGGAACTATGTGTTGTCTGGAAGTATTTGTAAGGAACTATGTGTTGTGTGGAAGTATTTGTAAGGATCTATGTGCTGTCTGGAAGTATTTGTAAGGAACTATGTGTTGTGTGGAAGTATTTGTAAGGAACTATGTGCTGTCTGGAAGTATTTGTAAGGAACTATGTGCTGTCAGGAAGTATTTGTAAGGACCTATGTGCTATCTGGAAGTATTTGTATGGAACTATGTGCTGTCTGTTATGCTTCTCTATTTTATAAGGATTTATCTTTAGCATCTCTTCTCTCTGCTGCTTGTAGTTTTGTTGTTTGTGGGGTCTTGTAAGTCTAACTGAGACAATTGGCTTCATGCCCTTGTCAGGTTCAAATTATATTTTTACATAAGGTTAAAATATAAAAATAATTATGAGATTATCAGATGATTATCAAAATAGATGAGAACAAGTTATTATTATATGCCTTAGAACAGGGCACTATCGACTCCACAGTCACATGTATACAAAATTCAAGCTTGGCACCTCATCTACATGTACATGTGGACAGGCGCCCCAGACTGCTGAATACACACTTCAAGACTGTACTGAATATAGTAAAAGTAAAAAAGCAAAGAAATTAGAATCAGAATAGCTAAAGCAGCAATGTCTTTCAGAAGCTTTGAAAAGTTGTGGAAATCAAAACTCATCAGCACAAACACAAAACTTAGACTATTCAAATCAAATGTACTATCAACCCTTACGTATGTGTGTGAAAGCTGGAAAACAACAAGAGACATAAAAACAAAGTTGAACGCATTCGAAAATAAATGTCTAAGGGAAATACTTGGTATAGCGTGGAACGAATTCAAAACAAACAAGGAAATTAGAGAAATCGCCAATCAACCACTAATATCTTCAGTAATAAAGAAAAGACGATGGGCATATGTTGGACATGTGATGAGAGGAGATAATAACCGAATAGCAAAGCAAGCCCTCATGTGGGAAACAACAGGTAAGAGGAAAAGAGGAAGACCCAGAGAGACATTGAGAAGAACATTGATCAGAGAGGCAAGAGCAGCAGGAATTGGCTCCCTCAATGAGATAGAGTTGCTTGCACAGAACAGAGACAAATGGCGAGATTTGATAAAATATCTTTAAAAGAAAACTGCTAGAACAAAATGTCAAATGGGAGAAGGAGTATCTTGGTCTACGCCCTATGGGCCGGCTAGGGCTCGAAAGGTCAATAGATAGATAGATAGAAAAAAGTAAAGAGATCCGTCACGCCAAGTGGCGTATAGGGAATATGGTGTTAGTGACCATAATTTGTATAGACCTTCGGCACATGATTTTTGGGGTAATATGGTCGGTATTACGCCCGTGCCGCTTTACTTTCCAGAAAAAATCCGGTACCCACTTAAGGCTGGGTGAACCTGGCAGCCGTTGGTCAGAATCAAACCCGGCCTCTTGTCCTTTGTAGTCCAGTTCACTAACCACTGAGCTGTCGCGGCTCCCACTGAATATAGTAGACTGACGAAAACCTATTGGCCCATAGATACAACACTACAGACAAAACTATATGGGCCACTGCAAGAATTACAAAACACAGTAACATTTATACAAGAAACAACATTGTAGATTCGGACAATACTTCAGGCGAACGAAAGATAAACAGACAGACAAACATAAAGACATATAGATTAGACAGACAAACATAAAGACATATAGATTAGACAGACAAACATATAGACATATAGATTAGACAGACAAACATATAGACATATAGATTAGACAAACATAAAGACATATAGATTAGACAGACAAACATACAGACATATAGATTAGACAGACAAACATAAAGACATATAGATTAGACAGACAAACAAAAAGACATATAGATTAGACAGACAGATCATACAAATTATTTGGGTTAAATCCATAATGGTTCTCAATGTTCATACAAACACTGACTGTGATTCTTGTATTGGCGATGTCCAACATTAGCAACATTAGCAACACATGGACGTGATTGTACCTGAGTGGTTGTTGTCACTGACATGATGGCTGTCCAGCAACTCCTTAATGCCATCCTGGGTTTGATTAACTGTCACCACAGTCCGGCCTCGCTGATGCAAGATATCACTGGAGAAGTAGTTCATTACATAGTTAGAGGTTCATTACATAGTGTTAGTTATGAGAGTTAATCATTACATAGTGTTAGTTATGAGAGTTAATCATTACATAGTGTTAGTTATGAGAGTTAATCATTACATAGTGTTAGTTATGAGAGTTAATCATTACATAGTGTTAGTTATGAGAGTTAATCATTACATAGTGTTAGTTATGAGAGTTAATCATTACATAGTGTTAGTTATGAGAGTTAATCATTACATAGTGTTAGTTATGAGAGTTAATCATTACATAGTGTTAGTTAGGAGAGGTAATCATTACATAGTGTTAGTTAGGAGAGGTAATCATTACATAGTGTTAGTTAGGAGAGGTAATCATTACAAAGTGTTAGTTAGGAGAGGTAATCATTACATAGTGTTAGTTAGGAGAGGTAATCATTACATAGTGTTAGTTAGGAGAGGTAATCATTACAAAGTGTTAGTTAGGGGAGGTAATCATTCACACATTGTCAGTTAGGGGAGGTAATAATTCACACATTATCAGTTAGGGGAGGTAATCATTCACATATTGTCAGTTAGGAGAGGTAATCATTCACACATTATCAGTTAGGGGAGGTAATGACACTGAGATGATGAAACAGGAGACACTGAGATGATGAAACAGGAGACACTGAGATGATGAAACAGGAGACACTGAGATGATTTTAACAGGAGACACTGAGATGATGAAACAGGAGACACTGAGATGATGAAACAGTAGACACTGAGATGATGAAACAGTAGACACTGAGATGATGAAACAGGAGACACTAAGATGATGAAACAGGAGACACTGAGATGATGAAACAGGAGACACTGAGATGATGAAACAGGAGACACTGAGATGATGAACAGGAGACACTGAGATGATGAAACAGTAGACACTGAGATGATGAAACAGGAGACACTGAGATGATGAAACAGGAGACACTGAGATGATGAAACAGGAGTCACTGAGATGATGAAACAGGAGACACTGAGATGATGAAACAGGAGACACTGAGATGATGAAACAGGAGACACTGAGATGATGAAAAGGAGACACTGAGATGATGAAACAGTAGACACTGAGATGATGAAACAGGAGACACTGAGATGATGAAACAGGAGACACTGAGATGATGAAACAGGAGTCACTGAGATGATGAAACAGGAGACACTGAGATGATGAAACTGGAGACATTGAGATGATGAAATAGGAGACACTGAGATGATGAAACAGGAGACACTGAGATGATGAAACAGGAAACACTGAGATGATGAAACTGGAGACACTGAGATGATGAAACAGGAGACACTGAGATGATGAAACAGGAGACACTGAGATGATGAAACTGGAGACATTGAGATGATGAAACAGGAGACACTGAGATGATGAAACAGGAGACACTGAGATGATGAAACAGGAGACACTGAGATGATGAAACAGGAGACACTGAGATGATGAAACAGGAGACACTGAGATGATGAAACAGGAGACACTGAGATGATGAAACAGGAGACATTGAGATGATGAAACAGGAGACAATGAGATGATGAAACAGGAGACACTGAGATGATGAAACTGGAGACACTGAGATGATGAAACAGGAGACATTGAGATGATGAAACAGGAGACACTGAGATGATGAAACAGGAGACACTGAGATGATGAAACAGGAGACACTGAGATGATGAAACAGGAGACACTGAGATGATGAAACAGTAGACACTGAGATGATGAAACAGGAGATGATGAAGCAGGAGACACTGAGATGATGAAACAGGAGATGATGAAGCAGGAGACACTGAGATGATGAAATAGGAGATGATGAAGCAGGAGACACTGAGATGATGAAACTGGAGATGATGAAGCAGGAGACACTGAGATGATGAAACAGGAGATGATGAAACAGGAGACACTGAGATGATGAAACAGGAGATGATGAAACAGGAGACACTGAGATGATGAAACAGGAGACACTGAGATGATGAAACAGGAGATGATGAAGCAGGAGACACTGAGATGATGAAACAGGAGATGATGAAGCAGGAGACACTGAGATGATGAAACTGGAGATGATGAAGCAGGAGACACTGAGATGATGAAACAGGAGACACTGAGATCCTGGCACCAACCAGAAGACACAAAGCAATGACCTGACAACTTCACTTTCTCTCAGCGCTGAAAGGTGATGGGGTAGATGAGGGTGAAGTTCCCTCCCTCACTTGTTCATGTAATCTCTCCAACTCAACTTTCCTCCTCCAACTCATTCTCCATCACCCCTCTCTTCTTACTGTCCAGCCACATCCCTCACCC
>JAVIAB010000073.1:128169307-128618684 GCA_032433765.1 Megaustenia siamemsis | reverse complement strand
GGTAAAGTAATGTTGGTTTATGGTGCTGGGTAAAGTAATGTTGGTTTATGGTGCTAGATAAAGTAATGTTGGTTTATTGTGCTAGGTAAAGTAATGTTGGTTTATTGTGCTAGGTAAAGTAATGTTGGTTTATGGTGCTGTTAAAGTAATGTTGGTTTATGGTGCTAGGTAAAGTAATGTTGGTTTATGGTGCTAGGTAAAGTAATGTTGGTTTATGGTTCTAGGTAAAGTAATGTTGGTTTATTGTGCTAGGTAAAGTAATGTTGGTTTATGGTGCTAGGTAAAGTAATGTTGGTTTATGGTGCTAGGTAAAGTAATGTTGGTTTATGGTCTAGGTAAAGTAATGTTGGTTTATGGTGCTAGGTAAAGTAATGTTGGTTTATGGTGCTAGGTAAAGTAATGTTGGTTTATGGTGCTGGGTAAAGTAATGTTGGTTTATGGTGCTAGGTAAAGTAATGTTGGTTTATGGTGCTAGGTAAAGTAATGTTGGTTTATGGTGCTAGGTAAAGTAATGTTGGTTTATGGTGCTAGGTAAAGTAATGTTGGTTTATTGGTGCTAGGTAAAGTAATGTTGGTTTATGGTGCTAGGTAAAGTAATGTTGGTTTATGGTGCTAGGTAAAGTAATGTTGGTTTATGGTGCTAGGTAAAGTAATGTTGGTTTATGGTGCTAGGTAAAGTAATGTTGGTTTATGGTGCTAGGTAAAGTAATGTTGGTTTATGGTGCTAGGTAAAGTAATGTTGGTTTATGGTGCTAGGTAAAGTAATGTTGGTTTATGGTGCTAGGTAAAGTAATGTTGGTTTATGGTGCTAGTAATAAAGTATGTTGGTTTTATGGTGCTAGGTAAAGTAATGTTGGTTTATGGTGCTAGGTAAAGTAATGTTGGTTTATGGTGCTAGGTAAAGTAATGTTGGTTTATGGTGCTAGGTAAAGTAATGTTGGTTTATGGTGCTAGGTAAAGTAATGTTGGTTTATGGTGCTAGTAAAGTAATGTTGGTTTATGTGCTAGGTAAAGTAATGTTGGTTTATGGTGCTAGGTAAAGTGTTGGTTTATGGTGCTGGTAAGTAATGTTGGTTTATGGTGCTTGGTAAAGTAATGTTGGTTTATTGTGCTAGGTAAAGTAATGTTGGTTTATGGTGCTAGGTAAAGTAATGTTGGTTTATGGTGCTGGTAAAGTAATGTTGGTTTATGGTGCTAGGTAAAGTAATGTTGGTTTATGGTGCTAGGTAAAGTAATGTTGGTTTATGGTGCTAGGT
Source organism: Megaustenia siamemsis (assembly GCA_032433765.1). Classification (NCBI taxonomy): domain Eukaryota; kingdom Metazoa; phylum Mollusca; class Gastropoda; order Stylommatophora; family Ariophantidae; genus Megaustenia; species Megaustenia siamemsis. Next base: position 128,617,428 of record JAVIAB010000073.1, on the reverse strand, counting down.
AAAGTGTTGGTTTATGGTGCTAGGTAAAGTAATGTTGGTTTATGTTGCTAGGTAAAGTAATGTTGGTTTATGGTGCTAGGTAAAGTGTTGGTTTATGTTCTGGGTAAAGTAATGTTGGTTTTATGGTGCTAGGTAAAGTAATGTTGGTTTATGGTGCTAGGTAAAGTAATGTTGGTTTATGGTGCTAGGTAAAGTGTTGGTTTATGGTGCTAGGTAAAGTAATGTTGGTTTATGGTGCTAGGTAAAGTAATGTTGGTTTATGGTGCTAGGTAAAGTGTTGTTTTATGGTGCTGGGTAAAGTAATGTTGGTTTATGGTGCTAGGTAAAGTAATGTTGGTTTATGGTGCTAGGTAAAGTGTTGGTTTATGGTGCTGGGTAAAGTAATGTTGGTTTATGGTGCTAGGTAAAGTAATGTTGGTTTATGGTGCTAGGTAAAGTGTTGGTTTATGGTGCTTGGTAAAGTAATGTTGGTTTATGTGCTAGGTAAAGTGTTGGTTTATGTGCTAGGTAAAGTAATGTTGGTTTATGGTCTAGGTAAAGTAATGTTGGTTTATTGTGCTAGGTAAAGTAATGTTGGTTTATTGTGCTAGGTAAAGTAATGTTGGTTTATGGTGCTAGGTAAAGTAATGTGTTTATGGTTCTGGTAAAGTAATGTTGGTTTTGTGCTAGGTAAAGTAATGTTGGTTTATGGTGCTAGGTAAAGTAATGTTGGTTTATTGTGCTAGGTAAAATAATGTTGGTTTATGGTGCTAGGTAAAGTGTTGGTTTATGGTGCTAGGTAAAGTGTTGTTTATGGTGCTAGGTAAAGTAATGTTGGTTTATGGTGCTAGGTAAAGTGTTGGTTTATGGTGCTTGGTAAAGTAATGTTGGTTTATGGTGCTTGGTAAAGTAATGTTGTTTATGGTGCTAGGGAAAGTAATGCTGGTTTATTGTGCTGATAAAGTAATGTTGGTTTATGGTGCTGGGTAAAGTAATGTTGTTTATGGTGCTAGGTAAAGTAATGTTGGTTTATTGTGCTAGATAAAGTAATGTTGGTTTATGGTGCTGGGTAAAGTAATGTTGGTTTATGGTGCTAGGTAAAGTAATGTTGGTTTATGGTGCTAGGTAAAGTAATGTTGGTTTATGGTGCTATAAAGTAATGTTGGTTTATGGTGCTGGGTAAAGTAAGTTTATGGTGCTAGGTAAAGTGTTGGTTTTATGGTGCTGGGTAAAGTAATGTTGGTTTATGGTGCTAGGTAAAGTGTTGGTTTATGATGCTGGGTAAAGTAATGTTGGTTTATGGTGCTAGGTAAAGTAATGTTGGTTTATGGTGCTAGATAAAGTAATGTTGGTTTATGGTGCTAGGTAAAGTAATGTTGGTTTATGGTGCTAGGTAAAGTAATGTTGGTTTATGGTGCTAGGTAAAGTAATGTTGGTTTATGGTGCTAGATAAAGTAATGTTGGTTTATGGTGCTAGATAAGTAATGTTGGTTTATTGTGCTAGGTAAAGTAATGTTGGTTTATGGTGCTAGGTAAAGTAATGTTGGTTTATTGTGCTAGTAAAGTAATGTTGGTTTATGGTGCTAGGTAAAGTAATGTTGGTTTATGGTGCTAGGTAAAGTAATGTTGGTTTATGGTGCTAGGTAAAGTAATGTTGGTTTATGGTGCTAGGTAAAGTAATGTTGGTTTATGGTGCTAGGTAAAGTAATGTTGGTTTATGGTGCTAGGTAAAGTAATGTTGGTTTATTGTGCTAGGTAAAGTAATGTTGGTTTATGGTGCTAGGTAAAGTAATGTTGGTTTATGGTGCTAGGTAAAGTAATGTTGGTTTATGGTGCTGGTAAAGTAATGTTGGTTTATGGTGCTAGGTAAAGTAATGTTGGTTTATTGTGCTAGGTAAAGTAATGTTGGTTTATGGTTCTGGGTAAAGTAATGTTGGTTTATGGTGCTGGTAAAGTAATGTTGGTTTATGGTTTAGGGTAAAGTAATGTTGGTTTATGGTGCTAGATAAAGTAATGTTGGTTTATTGTGCTAGGTAAAGTAATGTTGGTTTATTGTGCTAGGTAAAGTAATGTTGGTTTATGGTGCTTGTTAAGTAATGTTGGTTTATGGTGCTGGGTAAAGTAATGTTGGTTTATGGTGCTAGGTAAAGTAATGTTGGTTTATGGTGCTGGGTAAAGTAATGTTGGTTTATTGTGCTAGGTAAAGTAATGTTGGTTTATGGTGCTAGGTAAAGTAATGTTGGTTTATGGTGCTAGGTAAAGTAATGTTGGTTTATGGTGCTAGGTAAAGTAATGTTGGTTTATGGTGCTAGGTAAAGTAATGTTGGTTTATTGTGCTAGGTAAAGTAATGTTGGTTTATGGTGCTAGGTAAAGTAATGTTGGTTTATGGTGCTAGGTAAAGTAATGTTGGTTTATGGTGCTAGGTAAAGTAATGTTGGTTTATGGTGCTAGGTAAAGTAATGTTGGTTTATTGTGCTAGGTAAAGTAATGTTGGTTTATGGTGCTAGTAAAGTAATGTTGGTTTATGTGCTAGGTAAAGTAATGTTGGTTTATGGTGCTAGGTAAAGTAATGTTGGTTTATGGTGCTAGGTAAAGTAATGTTGGTTTATGTTCTGGGTAAAGTAATGTTGGTTTATTGTGCTAGTAAAGTAATGTTGGTTTATGGTGCTAGGTAAAGTAATGTTGGTTTATGGTGCTAGGTAAAGTAATGTTGGTTTATGGTGCTAGGTAAAGTAATGTTGGTTTATGGTGCTAGGTAAAGTAATGTTGGTTTATGGTGCTAGGTAAAGTAATGTTGGTTTATGGTCTGGGTAAAGTAATGTTGGTTTATGGTGCTAGGTAAAGTAATGTTGGTTTATGGTTTGGTAAAGTAATGTTGGTTTATGGTGCTAGGTAAAGTAATGTTGGTTTATGGTGCTAGGTAAAGTAATGTTGGTTTATGGTGCTAGGTAAAGTAATGTTGGTTTATGGTGCTAGGTAAAGTAATGTTGGTTTATGGTGCTAGGTAAAGTAATGTTGGTTTATGTGCTAGTAAAGTAATGTTGGTTTATGGTGCTAGGTAAAGTAATGTTGGTTTATGGTGCTAGTAAAGTAATGTTGGTTTATGGTGCTAGGTAAAGTAATGTTGGTTTATGGTGCTAGGTAAAGTAATGTTGGTTTATGGTGCTAGGTAAAGTAATGTTGGTTTATGGTGCTAGGTAAAGTAATGTTGGTTTATGGTGCTAGGTAAAGTAATGTTGGTTTATGGTGCTAGGTAAAGTAATGTTGGTTTATGGTGCTAGGTAAAGTAATGTTGGTTTATGGTGCTAGGTAAAGTAATGTTGGTTTATGGTGCTAGGTAAGTAATGTTGGTTTATGGTGCTAGTAAAGTAATGTTGGTTTATGGTGCTAGGTAAAGTAATGTTGGTTTATGGTGCTAGGTAAAGTGTTGGTTTATGGTGCTAGGTAAAGTAATGTTGGTTTATGGTGCTAGGTAAAGTAATGTTGGTTTATGGTGCTAGGTAAAGTAATGTTGGTTTATGGTGCTAGGTAAAGTGTTGGTTTATGGTGCTGGTAAAGTAATGTTGGTTTATGGTGCTAGGTAAAGTAATGTTGGTTTATGGTGCTAGGTAAAGTAATGTTGGTTTATGGTGCTAGGTAAAGTGTTGGTTTATGGTGCTGGTAAAGTAATGTTGGTTTATGGTGCTAGGTAAAGTAATGTTGGTTTATGGTGCTAGGTAAAGTAATGTTTTATGGTGCTGGGTAAAGTAATGTTGGTTTATTGTGCTAGGTAAAGTAATGTTGGTTTATGGTGCTAGGTAAAGTGTTGGTTTATGGTGCTGGTAAAGTAATGTTGGTTTATGGTGCTAGGTAAAGTAATGTTGGTTTATGGTGCTAGGTAAAGTGTTGGTTTATGGTGCTGGTAAAGTAATGTTGTTTATGGTGCTAGGTAAAGTGTTGGTTTATGGTGCTAGGTAAAGTAATGTTGGTTTATGGTGCTAGGTAAAGTAATGTTGGTTTATGGTGCTAGGTAAAGTAATGTTGGTTTATTGTGCTAGGTAAAGTAATGTTGGTTTATGGTGCTAGGTAAAGTGTTGGTTTATGGTGCTGGTAAAGTAATGTTGGTTTATGGTGCTAGGTAAAGTAATGTTGGTTTATGGTGCTAGGTAAAGTAATGTTGGTTTATGGTGCTAGGTAAAGTAATGTTGGTTTATGGTGCTAGGTAAAGTAATGTTGGTTTATGGTGCTAGGTAAAGTAATGTTGGTTTATGGTGCTAGGTAAAGTAATGTTGGTTTATTGGTGCTAGGTAAAGTAATGTTGGTTTATGGTGCTAGGTAAAGTAATGTTGGTTTATGGTGCTAGGTAAAGTAATGTTGGTTTATGGTGCTAGGTAAAGTAATGTGGTTTATGGTGCTAGGTAAAGGTTGGTTTATGGTGCTAGGTAAAGTAATGTTGGTTTATGGTGCTGGTAAAGTAATGTTGGTTTATGGTGCTAGGTAAAGTAATGTTGGTTTATGGTGCTAGGTAAAGTAATGTTGGTTTATGGTGCTGGGTAAAGTAATGTTGGTTTATGGTGCTAGGTAAAGTAATGTTGGTTTATTGTGCTAGGTAAAGTAATGTTGGTTTATGGTGCTAGGTAAAGTAATGTTGGTTTATTGTGCTAGGTAAAGTAATGTTGGTTTATGGTGCTAGGTAAAGTAATGTTGGTTTATGGTGCTAGGTAAAGTAATGTTGGTTTATGGTGCTAGGTAAGTAATGTTGGTTTATGGTGCTAGGTAAAGTAATGTTGGTTTATGGTGCTAGGTAAAGTAATGTTGGTTTATGGTGCTAGGTAAAGTAATGTTGGTTTATGGTGCTAGGTAAAGTATGTTGGTTTATGGTGCTAGGTAAAGTAATGTTGGTTTATGGTGCTAGGTAAAGTAATGTTGGTTTATGGTGCTAGGTAAAGTAATGTTGGTTTATGGTGCTAGGTAAAGTAATGTTGGTTTATGGTGCTAGGTAAAGTAATGTTGGTTTATGGTGCTAGGTAAAGTAATGTTGGTTTATGGTGCTAGGTAAAGTAATGTTGGTTTATGGTGCTAGGTAAAGTAATGTTGGTTTATGGTGCTAGGTAAAGTAATGTTGGTTTATGGTGCTAGTAAAGTAATGTTGGTTTATGGTGCTAGGTAAAGTAATGTTGGTTTATGGTGCTAGGTAAAGTAATGTTGGTTTATGGTGCTAGGTAAAGTAATGTTGGTTTATGGTGCTAGGTAAAGTAATGTTGGTTTATGGTGCTAGGTAAAGTAATGTTGGTTTATGGTGCTAGGTAAAGTAATGTTGGTTTATGGTGCTAGGTAAAGTAATGTTGGTTTATGGTTCTAGGTAAAGTAATGTTGGTTTATGGTGCTAGGTAAAGTAATGTTGGTTTATGGTGCTAGGTAAAGTAATGTTGGTTTATGTGCTAGGTAAAGTGTTGGTTTATGGTGCTGGTAAAGTAATGTTGGTTTATGGTGCTAGGTAAAGTAATGTTGGTTTATGGTGCTAGGTAAGTAATGTTGGTTTATGGTGCTAGGTAAAGTGTTGGTTTATGGTGCTAGGTAAAGTAATGTTGGTTTATGGTTCTAGGTAAAGTAATGTTGGTTTATGGTGCTAGGTAAAGTAATGTTGGTTTATGGTGCTAGGTAAAGTGTTGGTTTATGTGCTGGTAAAGTAATGTTGGTTTATTGTGCTAGGTAAAGTAATGTTGGTTTATGGTGCTAGGTAAAGTGTTGGTTTATGGTGCTGGTAAAGTAATGTTGGTTTATTGTGCTAGGTAAAGTAATGTTGGTTTATGGTGCTAGGTAAAGTGTTGGTTTATGGTGCTGGTAAAGTAATGTTGGTTTATGGTGCTAGGTAAAGTAATGTTGGTTTATGGTGCTAGGTAAAGTGTTGGTTTATGGTGCTAGGTAAAGTAATGTTGGTTTATGGTGCTGGTAAAGTGTTGGTTTATGGTGCTAGTAAAGTAATGTTGGTTTATGGTGCTAGGTAAAGTAATGTTGGTTTATGTGCTAGGTAAAGTAATGTTGGTTTATTGTGCTAGGTAAAGTAATGTTGGTTTATGGTGCTAGGTAAAGTGTTGGTTTATGGTGCTGGGTAAAGTAATGTTGGTTTATGGTGCTAGGTAAAGTAATGTTGGTTTATGGTGCTAGGTAAAGTAATGTTGGTTTATGGTGCTAGGTAAAGTAATGTTGGTTTATGGTGCTAGGTAAAGTAATGTTGGTTTATGGTGCTAGGTAAAGTAATGTTGGTTTATGGTGCTGGTAAAGTAATGTTGGTTTATGGTGCTAGGTAAAGTAATGTTGGTTTATGGTGCTAGGTAAAGTAATGTTGGTTTATGGTGCTAGGTAAAGTAATGTTGGTTTATGGTGCTAGGTAAAGTAATGTTGGTTTATGGTGCTAGTAATGTTGGTTTATGGTGCTAGGTAAAGTAATGTTGGTTTATGGTGCTAGGTAAAGTAATGTTGGTTTATGGTGCTAGGTAAAGTAATGTTGGTTTATGGTGCTAGATAAAGTAATGTTGGTTTATGGTGCTAGGTAAAGTAATGTTGGTTTATGGTGCTAGGTAAAGTAATGTTGGTTTATGGTGCTAGGTAAAGTAATGTTGGTTTATGGTGCTAGGTAAAGTAATGTTGGTTTATGGTGCTAGGTAAAGTAATGTTGGTTTATGGTGCTAGGTAAAGTAATGTTGGTTTATGGTGCTAGGTAAAGTAATGTTGGTTTATGGTGCTAGGTAAAGTAATGTTGGTTTATGGTGCTAGGTAAAGTAATGTTGGTTTATGGTGCTAGGTAAAGTAATGTTGGTTTATGGTGCTAGGTAAAGTAATGTTGGTTTATGGTGCTAGGTAAAGTAATGTTGGTTTATGGTGCTAGGTAAAGTAATGTTGGTTTATGGTGCTAGGTAAAGTAATGTTGGTTTATGGTGCTAGGTAAAGTAATGTTGGTTTATGGTGCTAGGTAAAGTAATGTTGGTTTATGGTGCTAGGTAAAGTAATGTTGGTTTATGGTGCTAGGTAAAGTAATGTTGGTTTATGGTGCTAGGTAAAGTAATGTTGGTTTATGGTGCTAGGTAAAGTAATGTTGGTTTATGGTGCTAGGTAAAGTAATGTTGGTTTATGGTGCTAGGTAAAGTAATGTTGGTTTATTGTGCTAGGTAAAGTAATGTTGGTTTATGGTGCTAGGTAAAGTAATGTTGGTTTATGGTGCTAGGTAAAGTAATGTTGGTTTATGGTGCTAGGTAAAGTAATGTTGGTTTATGGTGCTAGGTAAAGTAATGTTGGTTTATGGTGCTAGGTAAAATGTTGGTTTATGGTGCTAGGTAAAGTAATGTTGGTTTATGGTGCTAGGTAAAGTAATGTTGGTTTATGGTGCTAGGTAAAGTGTTGGTTTATGTGCTAGGTAAAGTAATGTTGGTTTATTGTGCTAGGTAAAGTAATGTTGGTTTATGGTGCTAGGTAAAGTGTTGGTTTATGGTGCTGGGTAAAGTAATGTTGGTTTATGGTGCTAGGTAAAGTAATGTTGGTTTATGGTGCTAGGTAAAGTGTTGGTTTATGGTGCTGGGTAAAGTAATGTTGGTTTATTGTGCTAGGTAAAGTAATGTTGGTTTATGGTGCTAGGTAAAGTTTGGTTTATGGTGCTAGGTAAAGTAATGTTGGTTTATGGTGCTAGGTAAAGTAATGTTGGTTTTGGTGCTAGGTAAAGTGTTGGTTTATGGTGCTAGGTAAAGTAATGTTGGTTTATGGTGTGCTAGGTAAGTGTTGGTTTATGGTGCTTGGTAAAGTAATGTTGGTTTATGGTGCTAGATAAGGTAATGTTGGTTTTTGTGCTAGGTAAATAATGTTGGTTAATTGGTTTGCTAGGTAATAATGTTGGTTTATGGTGCTAGGTAAAGTGTTGGTTTATGGTGCTGGGTAAAGTAATGTTGGTTTATGGTGCTTGGTAAAGTAATGTTGGTTTATTGTGCTAGGTAAAGTAATGTTGGTTTATGGTGCTTGGTAAAGTAATGTTGGTTTATGGTGCTTGGTAAAGTAATGTTGGTTTATGGTGCTAGGTAAAGTAATGTTGGTTTATGGTGCTAGGTAAAGTAATGTTGGTTTATGGTGCTAGGTAAAGTAATGTTGGTTTATGGTGCTAGGTAAAGTGTTGGTTTATGGTGCTGGGTAAAGTAATGTTGGTTTATTGTGCTAGGTAAAGTAATGTTGGTTTATGGTGCTAGGTAAAGTGTTGGTTTATGGTGCTGGGTAAAGTAATGTTGGTTTATTGTGCTAGGTAAAGTAATGTTGGTTTATGGTGCTAGGTAAAGTGTTGGTTTATGGTGCTGGGTAAAGTAATGTTGGTTTATGGTGCTAGGTAAAGTAATGTTGGTTTATGGTGCTAGGTAATGTTGGTTTATGGTGCTTGGTAAAGTAATGTTGGTTTATTGTGCTAGGTAAAGTGTTTGGTTTATGGTGCTAGGTAAAGTAATGTTGGTTTATGGTGCTAGGTAAAGTAATGTTGGTTTATTGTGCTAGGTAAAGTAATGTTGGTTTATTGTGCTAGGTAAAGTAATGTTGGTTTATGGTGCTAGGTAAAGTGTTGGTTTATGGTTCTGGGTAAAGTAATGTTGGTTTATTGTGCTAGGTAAGTAATGTTGGTTTATGGTGCTAGGTAAAGTAATGTTGGTTTATGGTGCTAGGTAAAGTATGTTGGTTTATGGTGCTAGGTAAAGTGTTGGTTTATGGTGCTAGTAAAGTGTTTTGGTTTATGGTGCTTGGTAAAGTAATGTTGGTTTATGGTGCTTGGTAAAGTAATGTTGGTTTATGGTGCTAGGTAAAGTAATGTTGGTTTATTGTGCTAGATAAAGTAATGTTGGTTTATGGTGCTGGGTAAAGTAATGTTGTTTTATGGTGCTAGGTAAAGTAATGTTGGTTTATTGTGCTAGATAAAGTAATGTTGGTTTATGGTGCTGGTAAAGTAATGTTGGTTTATGGTGCTAGGTAAAGTAATGTTGGTTTATGGTGCAGATAAAGTAATGTTGGTTTATGGTGCGATAAAGTAATGTTGGTTTATGGTGCTGGTAAAGTAATGTTTATGGTGCTAGGTAAAGTGTTGGTTTATGGTGCTGGTTAAAGTAATGTTGGTTTATGGTGCTAGGTAAAGTGTTGGTTTATGGTGCTGGGTAAAGTAATGTTGGTTTATGGTGCTAGGTAAAGTAATGTTGGTTTATGGTGCTAGGTAAAGTAATGTTGGTTTATGGTGCTAGATAAAGTAATGTTGGTTTATGGTGCTAGGTAAAGTAATGTTGGTTTATGGTGCTAGTAAAGTAATGTTGGTTTATGGTGCTAGATAAAGTAATGTTGGTTTATGGTGCTAGGTAAAGTAATGTTGGTTTATGGTGCTAGGTAAAGTAATGTTGGTTTATGGTGCTAGGTAAAGTAATGTTGGTTTATTGTGCTAGGTAAAGTAATGTTGGTTTATGGTGCTAGATAAAGTAATGTTGGTTTATGTGCTAGGTAAAGTAATGTTGGTTTATGGTGCTAGGTAAAGTAATGTTGGTTTATGTGCTAGATAAAGTAATGTTGGTTTATGGTGCTAGGTAAAGTAATGTTGGTTTATGGTGCTAGGTAAAGTAATGTTGGTTTATTGTGCTAGGTAAAGTAATGTTGGTTTATGGTGCTAGGTAAAGTAATGTTGGTTTATGGTGCTGGGTAAAGTAATGTTGGTTTATGGTGCTGGTAAAGTAATGTTGGTTTATGGTGCTAGGTAAAGTAATGTTGGTTTATTGTGCTAGGTAAAGTAATGTTGGTTTATGTTCTGGTAAAGTAATGTTGGTTTATGGTTCTGGGTAAAGTAATGTTGGTTTATGGTGCTGGGTAAAGTAATGTTGGTTTATGGTGCTAGGTAAAGTAATGTTGGTTTATTGTGCTAGGTAAAGTAATGTTGGTTTATGGTGCTAGGTAAAGTAATGTTGGTTTATGGTGCTAGTTAAAGTAATGTTGGTTTATGGTGCTAGGTAAAGTAATGTTGGTTTATGGTGCTAGGTAAAGTAATGTTGGTTTATGGTGCTGGGTAAAGTAATGTTGGTTTATTGTGCTAGGTAAAGTAATGTTGGTTTATGGTGCTAGGTAAAGTAATGTTGGTTTATGGTGCTAGGTAAAGTAATGTTGGTTTATGGTGCTAGGTAAAGTAATGTTGGTTTATGGTGCTAGGTAAAGTAATGTTGGTTTATTGTGCTAGGTAAAGTAATGTTGGTTTATGGTGCTGGGTAAAGTAATGTTGGTTTATGGTTCTGGTAAAGTAATGTTGGTTTATGGTGCTGGTAAAGTAATGTTGGTTTATGGTGCTAGGTAAAGTAATGTTGGTTTATTGTGCTAGGTAAAGTAATGTTGGTTTATGTGCTAGGTAAAGTAATGTTGGTTTATGGTGCTAGGTAAAGTAATGTTGGTTTATGGTGCTGGGTAAAGTAATGTTGGTTTATGGTGCTAGGTAAAGTAATGTTGGTTTATGGTGCTGGGTAAAGTAATGTTGGTTTTTGTAGGTAAAGTAATGTTGGTTTATGGTGCTAGGTAAAGTAATGTTGGTTTATGTGCTAGGTAAAGTAATGTTGGTTTATGGTGCTAGGTAAAGTAATGTTGGTTTATGGTGCTAGGTAAAGTAATGTTGGTTTATTGTGCTAGGTAAAGTAATGTTGGTTTATGGTGCTAGGTAAAGTAATGTTGGTTTATGGTGCTAGGTAAAGTAATGTTGGTTTATGGTGCTAGGTAAAGTAATGTTGGTTTATGGTGCTAGGTAAAGTAATGTTGGTTTATGGTGCTAGGTAAAGTAATGTTGGTTTATGGTGCTAGGTAAAGTAATGTTGGTTTATGGTGCTAGGTAAAGTAATGTTGGTTTATGGTGCTAGGTAAAGTAATGTTGGTTTATGGTGCTAGGTAAAGTAATGTTGGTTTATGGTTCTAGGTAAAGTAATGTTGGTTTATGGTGCTAGGTAAAGTAATGTTGGTTTATTGTGCTAGTAAAGTAATGTTGGTTTATGGTGCTAGGTAAAGTAATGTTGGTTTATGGTGCTAGGTAAAGTAATGTTGGTTTATGGTGCTAGGTAAAGTAATGTTGGTTTATGGTGCTAGGTAAAGTAATGTTGGTTTTTATGGTGCTAGGTAAAGTAATGTTGGTTTATGGTGCTAGGTAAAGTAATGTTGGTTTATGGTGCTAGGTAAAGTAATGTTGGTTTATGGTTCTAGGTAAAGTAATGTTGGTTTATGGTGCTAGGTAAAGTAATGTTGGTTTATGGTGCTAGGTAAAGTAATGTTGGTTTATGTGCTAGGTAAAGTGTTGGTTTATGGTGCTGGGTAAAGTAATGTTGGTTTATGGTGCTTGGTAAAGTAATGTTGGTTTATTGTGCTAGGTAAAGTAATGTTGGTTTATGGTGCTAGGTAAAGTAATGTTGGTTTATGGTGCTAGGTAAAGTAATGTTGGTTTATGGTGCTAGGTAAAGTGTTGGTTTATGGTGCTGGGTAAAGTAATGTTGGTTTATTGTGCTAGGTAAAGTAATGTTGGTTTATGGTGCTAGGTAAAGTGTTGGTTTATGGTGCTGGTAAAGTAATGTTGGTTTATGGTGCTAGGTAAAGTAATGTTGGTTTATGGTGCTAGGTAAAGTGTTGGTTTATGGTGCTAGGTAAAGTAATGTTGGTTTATGGTGCTAGGTAAAGTAATGTTGGTTTATGGTGCTAGGTAAAGTGTTGGTTTATGGTGCTGGGTAAAGTAATGTTGGTTATTGTGCTAGGTAAAGTAATGTTGGTTTATGGTGCTAGGTAAAGTGTTGGTTTATGGTGCTAGGTAAAGTAATGTTGGTTTATGGTGCTAGGTAAAGTAATGTTGGTTTATGGTGCTAGGTAAAGTAATTTGGTTTATGGTGCTAGGTAAAGTGTTTGGTTTATGGTTTATGGTAAAGTAATGTTGGTTTATGGTGCTAGGTAAAGTAATGTTGGTTTATTGTGCTAGGTAAAGTAATGTTGGTTTATGGTGCTAGGTAAAGTAATGTTGGTTTATGGTGCTTGGTAAAGTAATGTTGGTTTATTGTGCTAGGTAAAGTAATGTTGGTTTATGTTCTAGGTAAAGTAATGTTGGTTTATGGTGCTAGGTAAAGTAATGTTGGTTTATGGTGCTAGGTAAAGTGTTGGTTTATGGTGCTGGGTAAAGTAATGTTGGTTTATTGTGCTAGGTAAAGTAATGTTGGTTTATGGTGCTAGGTAAAGTAATGTTGGTTTATGGTGCTAGATAAAGTAATGTTGGTTTATTGTGCTAGGTAAAGTAATGTTGGTTAATTGTGCTAGGTAAAGTAATGTTGGTTTATGGTGCTAGGTAAAGTGTTGGTTTATGGTTCTGGGTAAAGTAATGTTGGTTTATGGTGCTTGGTAAAGTAATGTTGGTTTATTGTGCTAGGTAAAGTAATGTTGGTTTATGGTGCTAGGTAAAGTGTTGGTTTATGGTGCTGGGTAAAGTAATGTTGGTTTATGGTGCTTGGTAAAGTAATGTTGGTTTATGGTGCTGGGTAAAGTAATGTTGGTTTATGGTGCTATGTAAAGTAATGTTGGTTTATGGTGCTGGGTAAAGTAATGTTGGTTTATGGTGCTAGGTAAAGTAATGTTGGTTTATGGTGCTTGGTAAAGTAATGTTGGTTTATGGTGCTGGGTAAAGTAATGTTGGTTTATGGTGCTTGGTAAAGTAATGTTGGTTTATTGTGCTAGGTAAAGTAATGTTGGTTTATGGTGCTAGGTAAAGTAATGTTGGTTTATGGTGCTTGGTAAAGTAATGTTGGTTTATTGTGCTAGGTAAAGTAATGTTGGTTTTGGTGCTAGGTAAAGTAATGTTGGTTTATGGTTCTAGGTAAAGTAATGTTGGTTTATTGTGCTAGGTAAAGTAATGTTGGTTTATTGTGCTAGGTAAAGTAATGTTGGTTTATTGTGCTAGGTAAAGTAATGTTGGTTTATGGTTCTAGGTAAAGTAATGTTGGTTTATGGTTCTGGGTAAAGTAATGTTGGTTTATTGTGCTAGATAAAGTAATGTTGGTTTATGGTTCTAGGTAAAGTAATGTTGGTTTATTGTGCTAGGTAAAATAATGTTGGTTTATGGTGCTAGGTAAAGTGTTGGTTTATGGTGCTAGGTAAAGTGTTGGTTTATGGTGCTTGGTAAAGTAATGCAAGTTTATGGTGCTAGGTAAAGTGTTGGTTTATGGTGCTTGGTAAAGTAATGCAAGTTTATGGTGCTTGGTAAAGTAATGCAAGTTTATGGTGCTAGGGAAAGTAATGCTGGTTTATTGTGCTAGATAAAGTAATGTTGGTTTATGGTGCTGGTAAAGTAATGTTGTTTATGGTGCTAGGTAAAGTAATGCTGGTTTATTGTGCTAGATAAAGTAATGTTGGTTTATGGTGCTGGGTAGAGTAATGTTGGTCTATGGTGCTAGGTAAAGTAATGTTGGTTTATGGTGCAGATAAAGTAATGTTGGTTTACGGTGCAGATAAAGTAATATTGATTTATGGTGCTGGGTAAATAAGTTTATGGTGCTAGGTAAAGTGTTGGTTTATGGTGCTGGGTAAAGTAATGCAGGTTTATGGTGCTAGGTAAAGTGTTGGTTTATGATGCTGGGTAAAGTAATGCAGGTTTATGGTGCTAGGTAAAGTAATGTAGGTTTATGGTGCTAGATAAAGTAATGTTGGTTTATGGTGCTAAGTAAAGTGTTGGTTTATGATGCTAGGTAAAGTAATGCAGGTTTATGGTGCTAGGTAAAGTAATGTTGGTTTATGGTGCTAGATAAAGTAATGCTGGTTTATGGTGCTAGATAGTAATGTTGGTTTATGGTGCTAGGTAAAGTAATGTTGGTTTATGGTGCTAGATAAAGTAATGTTGGTTTATGGTGCTAGATAAAGTAATGCTGGTTTATGGTGCTAGATAAAGTAATGCTGGTTTATTGTGCTAAGTAAAGTAATGTTGGTTTATGGTGCTAGATAAAGTAATGTTGGTTTATTGTGCTAAGTAAAGTAATGTTGGTTTATGGTGCTAGATAAAGTAATGTTGGTTTATGGTGCTAGGTAAAGTAATGTTGGTTTATGGTGCTAGGTAAAGTAATGTTGGTTTATGGTGCTAGATAAAGTAATGTTGGTTTATGGTGCTAGGTAAAGTAATGTTGGTTTATGGTGCTAGGTAAAGTAATGTTGGTTTATTGTGCTAGGTAAAGTAATGTTGGTTTATGGTGCTAGGTAAAGTAATGTTGGTTTATGGTTCTGGGTAAAGTAATGTTGGTTTATGGTTCTGGGTAAAGTAATGTTGGTTTATGGTGCTAGGTAAAGTAATGTTGGTTTATTGTGCTAGGTAAAGTAATGTTGGTTTATGGTGCTAGGTAAAGTAATGTTGGTTTATGGTGCTAGGTAAAGTAATGTTGGTTTATGGTTCTGGGTAAAGTAATGTTGGTTTATGGTGCTAGGTAAAGTAATGTTGGTTTATGGTGCTAGGTAAAGTAATGTTGGTTTATTGTGCTAGGTAAAGTAATGTTGGTTTATGGTGCTAGGTAAAGTAATGTTGGTTTATGGTGCTAGGTAAAGTAATGTTGGTTTATGGTGCTAGGTAAAGTAATGTTTTTATGGTGCTAGGTAAAGTAATGTTGGTTTATGGTGCTAGGTAAAGTAATGTTGGTTTATGGTGCTAGGTAAAGTAATGTTGGTTTATGGTGCTAGGTAAAGTAATGTTGGTTTATGGTGCTGGTAAAGTAATGTTGGTTTATGGTGCTAGGTAAAGTAATGTTGGTTTATGGTGCTAGGTAAAGTAATGTTGGTTTATGGTGCTAGGTAAAGTAATGTTGGTTTATGGTGCTAGGTAAAGTAATGTTGGTTTATGGTGCTAGGTAAAGTAATGTTGGTTTATGGTGCTAGGTAAAGTAATGTTGGTTTATGGTGCTAGGTAAAGTAATGTTGGTTTATGGTGCTAGGTAAAGTAATGTTGGTTTATTGTGCTAGGTAAAGTAATGTTGGTTTATGGTGCTAGGTAAAGTAATGTTGGTTTATGGTGCTAGGTAAAGTAATGTTGGTTTATGGTGCTAGGTAAAGTAATGTTGGTTTATGGTGCTAGGTAAAGTAATGTTGGTTTATGGTGCTAGGTAAAGTAATGTTGGTTTATGGTGCTAGGTAAAGTAATGTTGGTTTATGGTGCTAGGTAAAGTAATGTTGGTTTATGGTGCTAGGTAAAGTAATGTTGGTTTATGGTGCTAGGTAAAGTAATGTTGGTTTATGGTGCTAGGTAAAGTAATGTTGGTTTATGGTGCTAGAAATAAGTGTTGGTTTATGGTGCTAGGTAAAGTAATGTTGGTTTATGGTGCTAGGTAAAGTAATGTTGGTTTATGTGCTAGGTAAAGTAATGTTGGTTTATGGTGCTAGGTAAAGTAATGTTGGTTTATGGTGCTAGGTAAAGTAATGTTGGTTTATGGTGCTAGGTAAAGTGTTGGTTTTATGGTGCTAGGTAAAGTAATGTTGGTTTATGTGCTAGGTAAAGTAATGTTGGTTTATGGTGCTAGGTAAAGTGTTGGTTTATGGTGCTGGTAAAGTAATGTTGGTTTATGTGCTAGGTAAAGTAATGTTGGTTTATGGTGCTAGGTAAAGTGTTGGTTTATGGTGCTGGTAAAGTAATGTTGGTTTATTGTGCTAGGTAAAGTAATGTTGGTTTATGGTGCTAGGTAAAGTGTTGGTTTATGGTGCTAGGTAAAGTAATGTTGGTTTATGGTGCTAGGTAAAGTAATGTTGGTTTATGGTGCTAGGTAAAGTAATGTTGGTTTATGTGTGCTAGGTAAAGTAATGTTGGTTTATGGTTTAGGGTAAAGTAATGTTGGTTTATGGTGCTAGGTAAAGTAATGTTGGTTTATGGTGCTAGGTAAAGTAATGTTGGTTTATGGTGCTAGGTAAAGTAATGTTGGTTTATGGTGCTAGGTAAAGTAATGTTGGTTTATGGTGCTAGGTAAAGTAATGTTGGTTTATGGTGCTAGGTAAAGTAATGTTGGTTTATGGTGCTAGGTAAAGTAATGTTGGTTTATGGTGCTAGGTAAAGTGTTGGTTTATGGTGCTAGGTAAAGTAATGTGGTTTATGGTGCTAGGTAAAGTAATGTTGGTTTATGGTGCTAGGTAAAGTAATGTTGGTTTATGGTGCTAGGTAAAGTGTTGGTTTATGGTGCTGGTAAAGTAATGTTGGTTTATGGTGCTAGGTAAAGTAATGTTGGTTTATGGTGCTAGGTAAAGTAATGTTGGTTTATGGTGCTAGGTAAAGTGTTTGGTTTATGGTGCTAGGTAAAGTAATGTTGGTTTATGGTGCTAGGTAAAGTAATGTTGGTTTATGGTGCTAGGTAAAGTAATGTTGGTTTATGGTGCTAGGTAAAGTAATGTTGGTTTATGGTGCTAGGTAAAGTAATGTTGGTTTATGGTGCTAGGTAAAGTGTTGGTTTATGGTGCTGGGTAAAGTAATGTTGGTTTATGGTGCTAGGTAAAGTAATGTTGGTTATGGTGCTAGGTAAAGTAATGTTGGTTTATGGTGCTAGGTAAAGTGTTGGTTTATGGTGCTGGGTAAAGTAATGTTGGTTTATGGTGCTAGGTAAAGTAATGTTGGTTTATGTGCTAGGTAAAGTAATGTTGGTTTATGGTGCTAGGTAAAGTGTTGGTTTATGGTGCTGGTAAAGTAATGTTGGTTTATGGTGCTAGGTAAAGTAATGTTGGTTTATGGTGCTAGGTAAAGTGTTTGTTTATGGTGCTAGGTAAAGTAATGTTGGTTTATTGTGCTAGGTAAAGTAATGTTGGTTTATGGTGCTAGGTAAAGTAATGTTGGTTTATGGTGCTAGGTAAAGTAATGTTGGTTTATGGTGCTAGGTAAAGTAATGTTGGTTTATGGTGCTAGGTAAAGTAATGTTGGTTTATGGTGCTGGTAAAGTGTTGGTTTATGGTGCTAGGTAAAGTAATGTTGGTTTATGGTGCTAGGTAAAGTAATGTTGGTTTATTGTGCTAGGTAAAGTAATGTTGGTTTATGGTGCTAGGTAAAGTAATGTTGGTTTATGGTGCTAGGTAAAGTAATGTTGGTTTATGGTGCTAGGTAAAGTAATGTTGGTTTATGGTGCTAGGTAAAGTAATGTTGGTTTATGGTGCTAGGTAAAGTAATGTTGGTTTATGGTGCTAGGTAAAGTAATGTTGGTTTATGGTGCTAGGTAAAGTAATGTTGGTTTATGGTGCTAGGTAAAGTAATGTTGGTTTATGGTGCTAGGTAAAGTAATGTTGGTTTATGGTGCTAGGTAAAGTAATGTTGGTTTATGGTGCTAGGTAAAGTAATGTTGGTTTATGGTGCTAGGTAAAGTAATGTTGGTTTATGGTGCTAGGTAAAGTAATGTTGGTTTATGGTGCTAGATAAAGTAATGTTGGTTTATGGTGCTAGGTAAAGTAATGTTGGTTTTTGGTGCTAGGTAAAGTGTTGGTTTATGGTGCTAGGTAAAGTAATGTTGGTTTATGGTGCTAGGTAAAGTAATGTTGGTTTATGGTGCTAGGTAAAGTAATGTTGGTTTATGGTGCTAGGTAAAGTAATTTGTTTTTTTTTTAAAATTGTTGGTTGGTGCTAGGTAAAGTAATGTTGGTTTATGGTGCTAGGTAAAGTAATGTTGGTTTATGGTGCTAGGTAAAGTGTTGGTTTATGGTGCTAGGTAAAGTAATGTTGGTTTATGGTGCTAGGTAAAGTAATGTTGGTTTATGGTGCTAGGTAAAGTGTTGGTTTATGGTGCTAGGTAAAGTAATGTTGGTTTATGGTGCTAGGTAAAGTAATGTTGGTTTATGGTGCTAGGTAAAGTGTTGGTTTATGGTGCTAGGTAAAGTAATGTTGGTTTATTGTGCTAGGTAAAGTAATGTTGGTTTATGGTGCTAGGTAAAGTGTTGGTTTATGGTGCTGGTAAAGTAATGTTGGTTTATGGTGCTAGGTAAAGTAATGTTGGTTTATGGTGCTAGGTAAAGTAATGTTGGTTTATGGTGCTAGGTAAAGTGTTGGTTTATGGTGCTGGTAAAGTAATGTTGGTTTATGGTGCTAGGTAAAGTAATGTTGGTTTATGGTGCTAGGTAAAGTAATGTTGGTTTATGGTGCTAGGTAAAGTAATGTTGGTTTATGGTGCTAGGTAAAGTAATGTTGGTTTATTGTGCTAGGTAAAGTAATGTTGGTTTATGGTGCTAGGTAAAGTAATGTTGGTTTATTGTGCTAGGTAAAGTAATGTTGGTTTATGGTGCTAGGTAAAGTGTTGGTTTATGGTGCTAGGTAAAGTAATGTTGGTTTATTGTGCTAGGTAAAGTAATGTTGTTTATTGTGCTAGGTAAAGTAATGTTGGTTTATGGTGCTAGGTAAAGTGTTGGTTTATGGTTCTGGGTAAAGTAATGTTGGTTTATGGTGCTGGTAAAGTAATGTTGGTTTATGGTGCTAGGTAAAGTAATGTTGGTTTATGGTGCTAGGTAAAGTGTTGGTTTATGGTGCTGGGTAAAGTAATGTTGGTTTATGGTGCTAGGTAAAGTAATGTTGGTTTATGGTGCTGGTAAAGTAATGTTGGTTTATGGTGCTATGTAAAGTAATGTTGGTTTATGGTGCTGGGTAAAGTAATGTTGGTTTATGGTGCTAGGTAAAGTAATGTTGGTTTATGGTGCTTGGTAAAGTAATGTTGGTTTATGGTGCTGGTAAAGTAATGTTGGTTTATGGTGCTTGGTAAAGTAATGTTGGTTTATGGTGCTAGGTAAAGTAATGTTGGTTTATGGTGCTAGGTAAAGTAATGTTGGTTTATGGTGCTTGGTAAAGTAATGTTGGTTTATTGTGCTAGGTAAAGTAATGTTGGTTTTGGTGCTAGGTAAAGTAATGTTGGTTTATGGTGCTAGGTAAAGTAATGTTGGTTTATTGTGCTAGGTAAAGTAATGTTGGTTTATTGTGCTAGGTAAAGTAATGTTGGTTTATTGTGCTAGGTAAAGTAATGTTGTGTTTATTGTTGGTTCTAGGTAAAGTAATGTTGGTTTATGTTCTAGGTAAAGTAATGTTGGTTTATGGTGCTAGGTAGTAATGTTGGTTTATTGGTGCTAGGTAAAGTAATGTTGGTTTATGGTTCTAGGTAAAGTAATGTTGGTTTATTGTGCTAGGTAAAATAATGTTGGTTTATGGTGCTAGGTAAAGTGTTGGTTTATGGTGCTAGGTAAAGTGTTGGTTTATGGTGCTTGGTAAAGTAATGTTGGTTTATGGTGCTAGGTAAAGTGTTGGTTTATGGTGCTTGGTAAAGTAATGCAAGTTTATGGTGCTTGGTAAAGTAATGTTGTTTATGGTGCTAGGGAAAGTAATGCTGGTTTATGTGCTAGATAAAGTAATGTTGTTTATGGTGCTGGGTAAAGTAATGTTGTTTTATGGTGCTAGGTAAAGTAATGTTGGTTTATTGTGCTAGATAAAGTAATGTTGGTTTATGGTGCTGGGTAAAGTAATGTTGGTCTATGGTGCTAGGTAAAGTAATGTTGGTTTATGGTGCAGATAAAGTAATGTTGGTTTACGGTGCAGATAAAGTAATATTGATTTATGGTGCTGGGTAAATTAAGTTTATGGTGCTAGGTAAAGTGTTGGTTTATGGTGCTGGGTAAAGTAATGCAGGTTTATGGTGCTAGGTAAAGTGTTGGTTTATGATGCTGGTAAAGTAATGCAGGTTTATGGTGCTAGGTAAAGTAATGTAGGTTTATGGTGCTAGATAAAGTAATGTTGGTTTATGGTGCTAAGTAAAGTGTTGGTTTATGATGCTGGGTAAAGTAATGCAGGTTTATGGTGCTAGGTAAAGTAATGTAGGTTTATGGTGCTAGATAAAGTAATGCTGGTTTATGGTGCTAGATAAAGTAATGTTCGTTTATGGTGCTAGGTAAAGTAATGTTGGTTTATGGTGCTAGATAAAGTAATGTTGGTTTATGGTGCTAGATAAAGTAATGCTGGTTTATGGTGCTAGATAAAGTAATGCTGGTTTATTGTGCTAAGTAAAGTAATGTTGGTTTATGGTGCTAGATAAAGTAATGCTGGTTTATTGTGCTAAGTAAAGTAATGTTGGTTTATGGTGCTAGATAAAGTAATGTTGGTTTATGGTGCTAGATAAAGTAATGTTGGTTTATGGTGCTAGGTAAAGTAATGTTGGTTTATGGTGCTAGATAAAGTAATGTTGGTTTATGGTGCTAGGTAAAGTAATGTTGGTTTATGGTGCTAGGTAAAGTAATGTTGGTTTATTGTGCTAGGTAAAGTAATGTTGGTTTATGTGCTAGGTAAAGTAATGTTGGTTTATGGTTCTAGGTAAAGTAATGTTGGTTTATGGTGCTGGGTAAAGTAATGTTGGTTTATGGTGCTAGGTAAAGTAATGTTGGTTTATTGTGCTAGGTAAAGTAATGTTGGTTTATGGTGCTGGTAAAGTAATGTTGTTTTATGGTTCTGGGTAAAGTAATGTTGGTTTATGGTTCTGGGTAAAGTAATGTTGGGGTAAAGTAATGTTGGTTTATGGTGCTAGATAAAGTAATGTTGGTTTATTGTGCTAGGTAAAGTAATGTTGGTTTATTGTGCTAGGTAAAGTAATGTTGGTTTATGGTGCTAGTTAAAGTAATGTTGGTTTATGGTGCTGGGTAAAGTAATGTTGGTTTATGGTGCTAGGTAAAGTAATGTTGGTTTATGTTCTAGGTAAAGTAATGTTGGTTTATTGTGCTAGGTAAAGTAATGTTGGTTTATGGTGCTAGGTAAAGTAATGTTGGTTTATGGTGCTAGGTAAAGTAATGTTGGTTTATGGTGCTAGGTAAAGTAATGTTGGTTTATGGTGCTAGGTAAAGTAATGTTGGTTTATTGTGCTAGGTAAAGTAATGTTGGTTTATGGTTCTGGGTAAAGTAATGTTGGTTTATGGTTCTGGTAAAGTAATGTTGGTTTATGGTTCTGGGTAAAGTAATGTTGGTTTATGGTGCTAGATAAAGTAATGTTGGTTTATTGTGCTAGGTAAAGTAATGTTGGTTTATGTGCTAGGTAAAGTAATGTTGGTTTATGGTGCTTGTTAAAGTAATGTTGGTTTATGGTGCTGGGTAAAGTAATGTTGGTTTATGGTGCTAGGTAAAGTAATGTTGGTTTATGGTTCTGGGTAAAGTAATGTTGGTTTATTGTGCTAGGTAAAGTAATGTTGGTTTATGGTGCTAGGTAAAGTAATGTTGGTTTATGTGCTAGGTAAAGTAATGTTGGTTTATGGTGCTAGGTAAAGTAATGTTGGTTTATGGTGCTAGGTAAAGTAATGTTGGTTTATGGTGCTAGGTAAAGTAATGTTGGTTTATGGTTCTGGTAAAGTAATGTTGGTTTATGGTGCTAGGTAAAGTAATGTTGGTTTATGGTTCTGGTAATGTTGGTTTATGGTTCTAGGTAAAGTAATGTTGGTTTATGGTGCTAGGTAAAGTAATGTTGGTTTATGGTGCTAGGTAAAGTAATGTTGGTTTATGGTGCTAGGTAAAGTAATGTTGGTTTATGTGCTAGGTAAAGTAATGTTGGTTTATGGTGCTAGGTAAAGTAATGTTGGTTTATGGTGCTAGGTAAAGTAATGTTGGTTTATGGTGCTAGGTAAAGTAATGTTGGTTTATTGTGCTAGGTAAAGTAATGTTGGTTTATGGTGCTAGGTAAAGTAATGTTGGTTTATGGTGCTAGGTAAAGTAATGTTGGTTTATGGTGCTAGGTAAAGTAATGTTGGTTTATGGTGCTAGGTAAGTAATGTTGGTTTATGGTGCTAGGTAAAGTAATGTTGGTTTATGGTGCTAGGTAAAGTAATGTTGGTTTATGGTGCTAGATAAGTAATGTTGGTTTATGGTGCTAGGTAAAGTAATGTTGGTTTATGGTGCTAGGTAAAGTAATGTTGGTTTATGGTGCTAGGTAAAGTAATGTTGGTTTATGGTGCTAGGTAAAGTAATGTTGGTTTATGGTGCTAGGTAAAGTAATGTTGGTTTATTGTGCTAGGTAAAGTAATGTTGGTTTATGGTGCTAGGTAAAGTGTTTGTTTATGGTGCTGGGTAAAGTAATGTTGGTTTATGGTGCTAGGTAAAGTAATGTTGGTTTATGGTGCTAGGTAAAGTAATGTTGGTTTATGGTGCTAGGTAAAGTAATGTTGGTTTATGGTGCTGGTAAAGTAATGTTGGTTTATGGTGCTGGGTAAAGTAATGTTGGTTTATGGTGCTAGGTAAAGTAATGTTGGTTTATGGTGCTGGGTAAAGTAATGTTGGTTTATGGTGCTTGGTAAAGTAATGTTGGTTTATGGTGCTAGGTAAAGTAATGTTGGTTTATGGTGCTAGGTAAAGTAATGTTGGTTTATGGTGCTAGGTAAAGTAATGTTGGTTTATTGTGCTAGGTAAAGTAATGTTGGTTTATGGTGCTAGGTAAAGTAATGTTGGTTTATGGTGCTAGGTAAAGTAATGTTGGTTTATTGTGCTAGGTAAAGTAATGTTGGTTTATTGTGCTAGGTAAAGTAATGTTGGTTTATTGTGCTAGGTAAAGTAATGTTGGTTTATGGTGCTGGTAAAGTAATGTTGGTTTTTGTGTTCTGGGTAAAGTAATGTTGGTTTATTGTGCTAGATAAAGTAATGTTGGTTTATGGTTCTAGGTAAAGTAATGTTGGTTTATTGTGCTAGGTAAAATAATGTTGGTTTATGGTGCTAGGTAAAGTGTTGGTTTATGGTGCTAGGTAAAGTGTTGGTTTATGGTGCTTGGTAAAGTAATGCAAGTTTATGGTGCTAGGTAAAGTGTTGGTTTATGGTGCTTGGTAAAGTAATGCAAGTTTATGGTGCTTGGTAAAGTAATGCAAGTTTATGGTGCTAGGGAAAGTAATGCTGGTTTATTGTGCTAGATAAAGTAATGTTGGTTTATGCGCTAGGTAAAGTAATGTTGTTTTATGGTGCTAGGTAAAGTAATGTTGGTTTATTGTGCTAGATAAAGTAATGTTGGTTTATGGTGCTGGGTAAAGTAATGTTGGTCTATGGTGCTAGGTAAAGTAATGTTGGTTTTGGTGCAGATAAAGTAATGTTGGTTTACGGTGCAGATAAAGTAATATTGATTTATGGTGCTGGGTAAATTAAGTTTATGGTGCTAGGTAAAGTGTTGGTTTATGGTGCTGGGTAAAGTAATGCAGGTTTATGGTGCTAGGTAAAGTGTTTTGGTTTATGATGCTGGGTAAAGTAATGCAGGTTTATGGTGCTAGGTAAAGTAATGTAGGTTTATGGTGCTAGATAAAGTAATGTTGGTTTATGGTGCTAGTAAAGTGTTGGTTTATGGTGCTGGGTAAAGTAATGTTGGTTTATGGTGCTAGGTAAAGTAATGTTGGTTTATGGTGCTAGATAAAGTAATGTTGGTTTATGGTGCTAGATAAAGTAATGTTGGTTTATGGTGCTAGGTAAAGTAATGTTGGTTTATGGTGCTAGATAAAGTAATGTTTTTATTGTGCTAGATAAAGTAATGTTGGTTTATGGTGCTAGATAAAGTAATGCTGGTTTATTGTGCTAAGTAAAGTAATGTTGGTTTATGGTGCTAGATAAAGTAATGTTGGTTTATTGTGCTAGGTAAAGTAATGTTGGTTTATGGTGCTAGGTAAAGTAATGTTGGTTTATGGTGCTAGGTAAAGTAATGTTGGTTTATGGTGCTAGGTAAAGTAATGTTGGTTTATGGTGCTAGGTAAAGTAATGTTGGTTTATGGTGCTAGGTAAAGTAATGTTGGTTTATGGTGCTAGGTAAAGTAATGTTGGTTTATTGTGCTAGGTAAAGTAATGTTGGTTTATGGTGCTAGGTAAAGTAATGTTGGTTTATGGTGCTGGGTAAAGTAATGTTGGTTTATGGTCTAGGTAAAGTAATGTTGGTTTATGGTGCTAGGTAAAGTAATGTTGGTTTATGTGCTAGGTAAAGTAATGTTGGTTTATGGTTCTGGGTAAAGTAATGTTGGTTTATGGTGCTGGGTAAAGTAATGTTGGTTTATGGTGCTGGGTAAAGTAATGTTGGTTTATGGTGCTAGGTAAAGTAATGTTGGTTTATTGTGCTAGGTAAAGTAATGTTGGTTTATGTGCTAGGTAAAGTAATGTTGGTTTATGGTGCTAGGTAAAGTAATGTTGGTTTATGGTGCTAGGTAAAGTAATGTTGGTTTATGGTGCTAGGTAAAGTAATGTTGGTTTATGGTGCTAGGTAAAGTAATGTTGGTTTATGGTGCTAGGTAAAGTAATGTTGGTTTATGGTGCTAGGTAAAGTAATGTTGGTATTGTGCTAGGTAAAGTAATGTTGGTTTATGGTGCTGGTAAAGTAATGTTGGTTTATGGTGCTAGGTAAAGTAATGTGGTTTATGGTGCTAGGTAAAGTAATGTTGGTTTATGGTGCTAGGTAAAGTAATGTTGGTTTATGGTGCTAGGTAAAGTAATGTTGTTTATGGTGCTAGGTAAAGTAATGTTGGTTTATGGTGCTAGGTAAAGTAATGTTGGTTTATGTTCTGGTAAAGTAATGTTGGTTTATGGTGCTAGGTAAAGTAATGTTGGTTTATGGTGCTAGGTAAAGTAATGTTGGTTTATTGTGCTAGTAAAGTAATGTTGGTTTATGGTGCTAGGTAAAGTAATGTTGGTTTATGGTGCTAGGTAAAGTAATGTTGGTTTATGGTGCTAGGTAAAGTAATGTTGGTTTATGGTGCTAGGTAAAGTAATGTTGGTTTATGGTGCTAGGTAAAGTAATGTTGGTTTATGGTGCTAGGTAAAGTAATGTTGGTTTATGGTGCTAGGTAAAGTAATGTTGGTTTATGGTGCTGGTAAAGTAATGTTGGTTTATGGTGCTAGGTAAAGTAATGTTGGTTTATGGTGCTAGGTAAAGTAATGTTGGTTTATGGTGCTAGGTAAAGTAATGTTGGTTTATGGTGCTAGGTAAAGTAATGTTGGTTTATGGTGCTGGTAAAGTAATGTTGGTTTATGGTGCTAGGTAAAGTAATGTTGGTTTATGGTGCTAGGTAAAGTAATGTTGGTTTATGGTGCTAGGTAAAGTAATGTTGGTTTATGGTGCTAGGTAAAGTAATGTTGGTTTATGGTGCTAGATAAAGTAATGTTGGTTTATGGTGCTAGGTAAAGTAATGTTGGTTTATGGTGCTGGGTAAAGTAATGTTGGTTTATGGTGCTAGTAAAGTAATGTTGGTTTATGGTGCTAGGTAAAGTAATGTTGGTTTATGGTGCTAGGTAAAGTAATGTTGGTTTATGGTGCTAGGTAAAGTAATGTTGGTTTATGGTGCTAGGTAAAGTAATGTTGGTTTATGGTGCTAGGTAAAGTAATGTTGGTTTATGGTGCTAGGTAAAGTAATGTTGGTTTATGGTGCTAGGTAAAGTAATGTTGGTTTATGGTGCTAGGTAAAGTAATGTTGGTTTATTGTGCTTATTTACTAGTAAAGTAATGTTGGTTTATGGTGCTAGGTAAAGTAATGTTGGTTTATGGTGCTGGTAAAGTAATGTTGGTTTATTGTGCTAGGTAAAGTAATGTTGGTTTTATGGTTCTAGGTAAAGTAATGTTGGTTTATTGTGCTAGGTAAAGTAATGTTGGTTTATGGTGCTAGGTAAAGTGTTGGTTTATGGTGCTAGGTAAAGTGTGTTGTTTTTATGGTGCTTGGTAAAGTAATGTTGGTTTATGGTGCTAGGTAAAGTGTTGGTTTATGGTGCTTGGTAAAGTAATGTTGTTTATGGTGCTAGGTAAAGTAATGTTGTTTATGGTGCTAGGGAAAGTAATGTTGGTTTATTGTGCTAGATAAAGTAATGTTGGTTTATGGTGCTGGGTAAAGTAATGTTGTTTTATGGTGCTAGGTAAAGTAATGTTGGTTTATTGTGCTAGATAAAGTAATGTTGGTTTATGGTGCTGGGTAAAGTAATGTTGGTTTATGGTGCTAGGTAAAGTAATGTTGGTTTATGGTGCAGATAAAGTAATGTTGGTTTATGGTGGATAAGTAATGTTGGTTTATGGTGCTGGGTAATTTGTTTATGGTGCTAGGTAAAGTGTTGGTTTATGGTGCTGGTAAAGTAATGTGGTTTATGGTGCTAGGTAAAGTGTTGGTTTATGGTGCTGGGTAAAGTAATGCAGGTTTTGGTGCTAGGTAAAGTAATGTTGGTTTATGGTGCTAGATAAAGTAATGTTGGTTTATGGTGCTAGTAAAGTGTTGGTTTATGGTGCTGGGTAAAGTAATGTTGGTTTATGGTGCTAGGTAAAGTAATGTTGGTTTATGGTGCTAGATAAAGTAATGTTGGTTTATGGTGCTAGATAAAGTAATGTTGGTTTATGGTGCTAGGTAAAGTAATGTTGGTTTATGGTGCTAGATAAAGTAATGTTGTTTATGGTGCTAGATAAAGTAATGCTGGTTTATGGTGCTAGGTAAAGTAATGTTGGTTTATTGTGCTAGGTAAAGTAATGTTGGTTTATGGTGCTAGATAAAGTAATGTTGGTTTATTGTGCTAGGTAAAGTAATGTTGGTTTATGGTGCTAGGTAAAGTAATGTTGGTTTTTGGTGCTAGGTAAAGTAATGTTGGTTTATGGTGCTAGGTAAAGTAATGTTGGTTTATGGTGCTAGGTAAAGTAATGTTGGTTTATGGTGCTAGTAAAGTAATGTTGGTTTATGGTGCTAGGTAAAGTAATGTTGGTTTATGGTGCTAGGTAAAGTAATGTTGGTTTATGGTGCTAGGTAAAGTAATGTTGGTTTATGGTGCTGGGTAAAGTAATGTTGGTTTTGGTTTATGGTTCTGGGTAAAGTAATGTTGGTTTATGGTGCTAGGTAAAGTAATGTTGGTTTATGGTGCTAGGTAAAGTAATGTTGGTTTATGGTGCTGGTAAAGTAATGTTGGTTTATGGTGCTAGGTAAAGTAATGTTGGTTTATGGTGCTAGGTAAAGTAATGTTGGTTTATGGTGCTGGTAAAGTAATGTTGGTTTATGGTTCTGGTAAAGTAATGTTGGTTTATGGTGCTAGGTAAAGTAATGTTGGTTTATGGTGCTAGGTAAAGTAATGTTGGTTTATGGTGCTAGGTAAAGTAATGTTGGTTTATGGTGCTAGGTAAAGTAATGTTGGTTTATGGTGCTAGGTAAAGTAATGTTGGTTTATGGTGCTAGGTAAAGTAATGTTGGTTTATGGTGCTAGGTAAAGTAATGTTGGTTTATGGTGCTGGTAAAGTAATGTTGGTTTATGTGCTAGGTAAAGTAATGTTGGTTTATGGTGCTAGGTAAAGTAATGTTGGTTTATGGTGCTAGGTAAAGTAATGTTGGTTTATGGTGCTAGGTAAAGTAATGTTGGTTTATGGTGCTAGGTAAAGTAATGTTGGTTTATTGTGCTAGGTAAAGTAATGTTGGTTTATGGTTCTGGGTAAAGTAATGTTGGTTTATGGTGCTGGGTAAAGTAATGTTGGTTTATGGTGCTGGTAAAGTAATGTTGGTTTATGGTGCTAGATAAAGTAATGTTGGTTTATTGTGCTAGGTAAGTAATGTTGGTTTATGGTGCTAGGTAAAGTAATGTTGGTTTATGGTGCTTGTTAAAGTAATGTTGGTTTATGGTGCTAGGTAAAGTAATGTTGGTTTATGGTGCTAGGTAAAGTAATGTTGGTTTATGGTTCTGGGTAAAGTAATGTTGGTTTATGGTGCTAGGTAAAGTAATGTTGGTTTTGTTATGCTAGGTAAAGTAATGTTGGTTTATGGTGCTAGGTAAAGTAATGTTGGTTTATGGTGCTAGGTAAAGTAATGTTGGTTTATGGTGCTAGGTAAAGTAATGTTGGTTTATTGTGCTAGGTAAAGTAATGTTGGTTTATGTTCTGGGTAAAGTAATGTTGGTTTATGGTGCTAGATAAAGTAATGTTGGTTTATGGTGCTAGGTAAAGTTTGGTTTATGGTGCTAGGTAAAGTAATGTTGGTTTATGGTGCTAGGTAAAGTAATGTTGGTTTATGGTGCTAGGTAAAGTAATGTTGGTTTATTGGTGCTAGGTAAAGTAATGTTGGTTTATGGTGCTAGGTAAAGTAATGTTGGTTTATGGTGCTAGGTAAAGTAATGTTGGTTTATGGTGCTAGGTAAAGTAATGTTGGTTTATGGTGCTAGGTAAAGTAATGTTGGTTTATGGTGCTAGGTAAAGTAATGTTGGTTTATGGTGCTAGGTAAAGTAATGTTGGTTTATGGTGCTAGGTAAAGTAATGTTGGTTTATGGTGCTAGGTAAAGTAATGTTGGTTTATGGTGCTAGGTAAAGTAATGTTGGTTTATGTGCTAGGTAAAGTAATGTTGGTTTATGGTGCTAGGTAAAGTAATGTTGGTTTATGGTGCTAGGTAAAGTAATGTTGGTTTATGGTGCTAGGTAAAGTAATGTTGGTTTATGGTGCTAGTAAAGTAATGTTGGTTTATGGTGCTAGGTAAAGTAATGTTGGTTTATGGTGCTAGGTAAAGTAATGTTGGTTTATGTGCTAGGTAAAGTAATGTTGGTTTATTGTGCTAGGTAAAGTAATGTTGGTTTATGGTGCTAGGTAAAGTGTTGGTTTATGGTCTGGGTAAAGTAATGTTGGTTTATGGTGCTAGGTAAAGTAATGTTGGTTTATGGTGCTAGGTAAAGTAATGTTGGTTTATGGTGCTAGGTAAAGTAATGTTGGTTTATGGTGCTAGGTAAAGTAATGTTGGTTTATGGTGCTAGGTAAAGTAATGTTGGTTTATGGTGCTAGGTAAAGTAATGTTGGTTTATGGTGCTGGGTAAAGTAATGTTGGTTTATGGTGCTAGTAAAGTAATGTTGGTTTATGTGCTAGGTAAAGTAATGTTGGTTTATGGTGCTAGGTAAAGTAATGTTGGTTTATGGTGCTAGGTAAAGTAATGTTGGTTTATTGTGCTAGGTAAAGTAATGTTGGTTTTGGTGCTAGGTAAAGTAATGTTGGTTTATGGTTCTAGGTAAAGTAATGTTGGTTTATGGTGCTAGGTAAAGTAATGTTGGTTTATGGTGCTAGGTAAAGTAATGTTGGTTTATTGTGCTAGGTAAAGTAATGTTGGTTTATGGTGCTAGGTAAAGTAATGTTGGTTTATGTTCTGGGTAAAGTAATGTTGGTTTATTGTGCTAGATAAAGTAATGTTGGTTTATGGTTCTAGGTAAAGTAATGTTGGTTTATTGTGCTAGGTAAAGTAATGTTGGTTTATGGTGCTAGGTAAAGTGTTGGTTTATGGTGCTAGGTAAAGTGTTGGTTTATGGTGCTTGGTAAAGTAATGCAAGTTTATGGTGCTAGGTAAAGTGTTGGTTTATGGTGCTTGGTAAAGTAATGCAAGTTTATGGTGCTTGTAAAGTAATGTTGGTTTATGGTGCTAGGGAAAGTAATGTTGTTTATTGTGCTAGATAAAGTAATGTTGGTTTATGGTGCTAGGTAAAGTAATGTTGTTTTATGGTGCTAGGTAAAGTAATGTTGGTTTATTGTGCTAGATAAAGTAATGTTGGTTTATGGTGCTGGGTAAAGTAATGTTGGTTTATGGTGCTAGGTAAAGTAATGTTGGTTTATGGTGCAGATAAAGTAATGTTGGTTTATGGTGCAGATAAAGTAATGTTGATTTATGGTGCTGGGTAAATTAAGTTTATGGTGCTAGGTAAAGTGTTGGTTTATGGTGCTGGGTAAAGTAATGTTGGTTTATGGTGCTAGGTAAAGTGTTGGTTTATGGATGCTGGGTAAAGTAATGCAGGTTTATGGTGCTAGGTAAAGTAATGTAGGTTTATGGTGCTAGATAAAGTAATGTTGGTTTATGGTGCTAAGTAAATGTTGGTTTATGTGCTGGGTAAAGTAATGTTGGTTTATGGTGCTAGGTAAAGTAATGTTGGTTTATGGTGCTAGATAAAGTAATGTTGGTTTATGGTGCTAGATAAAGTAATGTTGGTTTATGGTGCTAGGTAAAGTAATGTTGGTTTATGGTGCTAGATAAAGTAATGTTGGTTTATGGTGCTAGATAAAGTAATGTTGGTTTATGGTGCTAGATAAAGTAATGTTGGTTTATTGTGCTAGGTAAAGTAATGTTGGTTTATGGTGCTAGATAAAGTAATGCTGGTTTATTGTGCTAGGTAAAGTAATGTTGGTTTATGGTGCTAGGTAAAGTAATGTTGGTTTATTGTGCTAGGTAAAGTAATGTTGGTTTATGGTGCTAGGTAAAGTAATGTTGGTTTATGGTGCTAGGTAAAGTATGTTGGTTTATGGTGCTAGGTAAAGTAATGTTGGTTTATGGTGCTAGGTAAAGTAATGTTGGTTTATGGTGCTAGGTAAAGTAATGTTGGTTTATGGTGCTGGGTAAAGTAATGTTGGTTTATGGTGCTAGGTAAAGTAATGTTGGTTTATGGTGCTAGGTAAAGTAATGTTGGTTTATGGTGCTAGGTAAAGTAATGTTGGTTTATTGTGCTAGGTAAAGTAATGTTGGTTTATGGTCTGGGTAAAGTAATGTTGGTTTATGGTGCTGGGTAAAGTAATGTTGGTTTATGGTGCTGGTAAAGTAATGTTGGTTTATGGTGCTAGGTAAAGTAATGTTGGTTTATGGTGCTAGGTAAAGTAATGTTGGTTTATTGTGCTAGGTAAAGTAATGTTGGTTTATGGTGCTGGTAAAGTAATGTTGGTTTATGGTGCTAGGTAAAGTAATGTTGGTTTATGGTGCTAGGTAAAGTAATGTTGGTTTATGGTGCTAGGTAAAGTAATGTTGGTTTATTGTGCTAGGTAAAGTAATGTTGGTTTATGGTGCTAGGTAAAGTAATGTTGGTTTATGGTGCTAGGTAAAGTAATGTTGGTTTATGGTGCTAGGTAAAGTAATGTTGGTTTATGGTGCTAGGTAAAGTAATGTTGGTTTATTGTGCTAGGTAAAGTAATGTTGGTTTATGGTGCTAGGTAAAGTAATGTTGGTTTATGGTGCTAGGTAAAGTAATGTTGGTTTATGGTGCTAGGTAAAGTAATGTTGGTTTATGGTGCTGGGTAAAGTAATGTTGGTTTATGGTGCTGGGTAAAGTAATGTTGGTTTATTGTGCTAGGTAAAGTAATGTTGGTTTATGGTGCTAGGTAAAGTAATGTTGGTTTATGTGCTAGGTAAAGTAATGTTGGTTTATGGTGCTAGGTAAAGTAATGTTGGTTTATGGTGCTAGGTAAAGTAATGTTGGTTTATGGTGCTAGGTAAAGTAATGTTGGTTTATGGTGCTAGGTAAAGTAATGTTGGTTTATGGTGCTAGGTAAAGTAATGTTGGTTTATTGTGCTAGGTAAAGTAATGTTGGTTTATGTGCTAGGTAAAGTAATGTTGGTTTATGGTGCTAGATAAAGTAATGTTGGTTTATGGTTAGGTAAAGTAATGTTGGTTTATGGTGCTAGATAAAGTAATGTTGGTTTATGGTGCTAGGTAAAGTAATGTTGGTTTATGGTCTAGGTAAAGTAATGTTGGTTTATGGTGCTAGGTAAAGTAATGTTGGTTTATGGTGCTAGGTAAAGTAATGTTGGTTTATGGTGCTAGGTAAAGTGTTGGTTTATGGTGCTGGGTAAAGTAATGTTGGTTTATGGTGCTAGGTAAAGTAATGTTGGTTTATGGTGCTAGGTAAAGTAATGTTGGTTTATGGTGCTAGGTAAAGTAATGTTGGTTTATGGTGCTAGGTAAAGTAATGTTGGTTTATTGTGCTAGGTAAAGTAATGTTGGTTTATGGTGCTAGGTAAAGTAATGTTGGTTTATGGTGCTAGGTAAAGTAATGTTGGTTTATGGTGCTAGGTAAAGTGTTGGTTTATGGTGCTGGGTAAAGTAATGTTGGTTTATGTGCTAGGTAAAGTAATGTTGGTTTATGGTGCTAGGTAAAGTGTTGGTTTATGGTGCTGGTAAAGTAATGTTGGTTTATGTGCTAGGTAAAGTAATGTTGGTTTATGGTGCTAGGTAAAGTGTTGGTTTATGGTGCTGGGTAAAGTAATGTTGGTTTATGGTGCTAGGTAAAGTAATGTTGGTTTATGGTGCTAGGTAAAGTGTTGGTTTATGGTGCTAGGTAAAGTAATGTTGGTTTATTGTGCTAGGTAAAGTGTTGGTTTATGGTGCTTGGTAAAGTAATGTTGGTTTATGGTGCTAGATAAAGTAATGTTGGTTTATTGTGCTAGGTAAAGTAATGTTGGTTTATGGTGCTAGGTAAAGTAATGTTGGTTTATGGTGCTAGGTAAAGTGTTGGTTTATGGTTCTAGGTAAAGTAATGTTGGTTTATGGTGCTGGTAAAGTAATGTTGGTTTATTGTGCTAGGTAAAGTAATGTTGGTTTATGGTGCTGGTAAAGTAATGTTGGTTTATGGTGCTTGGTAAAGTAATGTTGGTTTATTGTGCTAGGTAAAGTAATGTTGGTTTATGGTGCTAGGTAAAGTAATGTTGGTTTATGGTGCTAGGTAAAGTAATGTTGGTTTATGGTGCTAGGTAAAGTGTTGGTTTATGGTGCTGGGTAAAGTAATGTTGGTTTATTGTGCTAGGTAAAGTAATGTTGGTTTATGGTGCTAGGTAAAGTGTTGGTTTATGGTGCTGGGTAAAGTAATGTTGGTTTATTGTGCTAGGTAAAGTAATGTTGGTTTATGGTGCTAGGTAAAGTGTTGGTTTATGGTGCTGGGTAAAGTAATGTTGGTTTATGGTGCTAGGTAAAGTGTTGGTTTATGGTGCTGGGTAAAGTAATGTTGGTTTATGGTGCTTGGTAAAGTAATGTTGGTTTATGGTGCTGGGTAAAGTAATGTTGGTTTATGGTGCTAGGTAAAGTAATGTTGGTTTATGGTGCTAGGTAAAGTAATGTTGGTTTATGGTGCTGGTAAAGTAATGTTGGTTTATGGTGCTAGGTAAAGTAATGTTGGTTTATTGTGCTAGGTAAAGTAATGTTGGTTTATGGTGCTAGGTAAAGTAATGTTGGTTTATGGTGCTAGGTAAAGTAATGTTGGTTTATGTGCTAGGTAAAGTAATGTTGGTTTATTGTGCTAGGTAAAGTAATGTTGGTTTATGGTTCTAGGTAAAGTAATGTTGGTTTATGGTTCTGGGTAAAGTAATGTTGGTTTATTGTGCTAGATAAAGTAATGTTGGTTTATGGTTCTAGGTAAAGTAATGTTGGTTTATTGTGCTAGGTAAAATAATGTTGGTTTATGGTGCTAGGTAAAGTGTTGGTTTATGGTGCTAGGTAAAGTGTTGGTTTATGGTGCTTGGTAAAGTAAGTAATGCAAGTTTATGGTGCTAGGTAAAGTGTTGGTTTATGGTGCTTGGTAAAGTAATGCAAGTTTATGGTGCTTGGTAAAGTAATGCAAGTTTATGGTGCTAGGGAAAGTAATGCTGGTTTATTGTGCTAGATAAAGTAATGTTGGTTTATGGCGCTGGGTAAAGTAATGTTGTTTATGGTGCTAGGTAAAGTAATGCTGGTTTATTGTGCTAGATAAAGTAATGTTGGTTTATGGTGCTGGGTAAAGTAATGTTGGTCTATGGTGCTAGGTAAAGTAATGTTGGTTTACGGTGCAGATAAAGTAATGTTGGTTTACGGTGCAGATAAAGTAATATTGATTTATGGTGCTGGGTAAATTAAGTTTATGGTGCTAGGTAAAGTGTTGGTTTATGGTGCTGGGTAAAGTAATGTTGGTTTATGGTGCTAGGTAAAGTGTTGGTTTATGATGCTGGGTAAAGTAATGCAGGTTTATGGTGCTAGGTAAAGTAATGTAGGTTTATGGTGCTAGATAAAGTAATGTTGGTTTATGGTGCTAAGTAAAGTGTTGGTTTATGTGCTGGGTAAAGTAATGTTGGTTTATGGTGCTAGGTAAAGTAATGTAGGTTTATGGTGCTAGATAAAGTAATGCTGGTTTATGGTGCTAGATAAAGTAATGTTGGTTTATGGTGCTAGGTAAAGTAATGTTGGTTTATGGTGCTAGATAAAGTAATGTTGGTTTATGGTGCTAGATAAAGTAATGTTGGTTTATGGTGCTAGATAAAGTAATGCTGGTTTATTGTGCTAAGTAAAGTAATGTTGGTTTATGGTGCTAGATAAAGTAATGTGGTTTTTGTGCTAAGTAAAGTAATGTTGGTTTATGGTGCTAGATAAAGTAATGTTGGTTTATTGTGCTAGGTAAAGTAATGTTGGTTATTGTGCTAGGTAAAGTAATGTTGGTTTATGGTGCTAGTAAAGTAATGTTGGTTTATGGTGCTAGGTAAAGTAATGTTGGTTTATTGTGCTAGGTAAAGTAATGTTGGTTTATGGTGCTAGGTAAAGTAATGTTGGTTTATGGTGCTGGGTAAAGTAATGTTGGTTTATGGTGCTAGGTAAAGTAATGTTGGTTTATGGTGCTAGGTAAAGTAATGTTGGTTTATGGTGCTAGGTAAAGTAATGTTGGTTTATTGTGCTAGGTAAAGTAATGTTGGTTTATGGTTCTAGGTAAAGTAATGTTGGTTTATGGTTCTGGGTAAAGTAATGTTGGTTTATGGTTCTGGGTAAAGTAATGTTGGTTTATGGTGCTAGATAAAGTAATGTTGGTTTATTGTGCTAGGTAAAGTAATGTTGGTTTATTGTGCTAGGTAAAGTAATGTTGGTTTATGGTGCTTGTTAAAGTAATGTTGGTTTATGGTTCTGGGTAAAGTAATGTTGGTTTATGGTGCTAGGTAAAGTAATGTTGGTTTATGGTTCTGGGTAAAGTAATGTTGGTTTATTGTGCTAGGTAAAGTAATGTTGGTTTATGGTGCTAGGTAAAGTAATGTTGGTTTATGGTGCTAGGTAAAGTAATGTTGGTTTATGGTGCTAGGTAAAGTAATGTTGGTTTATGGTGCTAGGTAAAGTAATGTTGGTTTATTGTGCTAGGTAAAGTAATGTTGGTTTATGGTGCTAGGTAAAGTAATGTTGGTTTATGGTGCTAGGTAAAGTAATGTTGGTTTATGGTGCTAGGTAAAGTAATGTTGGTTTATGGTGCTAGGTAAAGTAATGTTGGTTTATGGTGCTAGGTAAAGTAATGTTGGTTTATGGTGCTAGGTAAAGTAATGTTGGTTTATGGTGCTAGGTAAAGTAATGTTGGTTTATGGTGCTAGGTAAAGTAATGTTGGTTTATGGTGCTAGGTAAAGTAATGTTGGTTTATGGTGCTAGGTAAAGTAATGTTGGTTTATGGTGCTAGGTAAAGTAATGTTGGTTTATGGTGCTAGGTAAAGTAATGTTGGTTTATGGTGCTAGGTAAAGTAATGTTGGTTTATGGTGCTAGGTAAAGTAATGTTGGTTTATGGTGCTAGGTAAAGTAATGTTGGTTTATGGTGCTAGTAAAGTAATGTTGGTTTATGGTGCTGGTAAAGTAATGTTGGTTTATGGTGCTAGGTAAAGTAATGTTGGTTTATGGTGCTAGGTAAAGTAATGTTGGTTTATGGTGCTAGGTAAAGTAATGTTGGTTTATGGTGCTAGGTAAAGTAATGTTGGTTTATGGTGCTAGGTAAAGTAATGTTGGTTTATGGTGCTAGGTAAAGTGTTGGTTTATGGTGCTAGGTAAAGTAATGTTGGTTTATGGTGCTAGGTAAAGTAATGTTGGTTTATGGTGCTTGGTAAAGTAATGTTGGTTTATGGTGCTAGGTAAAGTAATGTTGGTTTATGGTGCTAGTAAAGTAATGTGGTTTATGGTGCTAGGTAAAGTAATGTTGGTTTATGGTGCTAGGTAAAGTAATGTTGGTTTATGGTGCTAGGTAAAGTAATGTTGGTTTATGGTGCTAGGTAAAGTAATGTTGGTTTATGGTGCTGGGTAAAGTAATGTTGGTTTATGGTGCTAGGTAAAGTAATGTTGGTTTATGGTGCTAGGTAAAGTGTTGGTTTATGGTGCTAGGTAAAGTAATGTTGGTTTATGGTGCTAGGTAAAGTAATGTTGGTTTATGGTGCTAGGTAAAGTGTTGGTTTATGGTGCTGGGTAAAGTAATGTTGGTTTATGGTGCTAGGTAAAGTAATGTTGGTTTATGGTGCTAGGTAAAGTGTTGGTTTATGGTGCTAGGTAAAGTAATGTTGGTTTATGTGCTAGGTAAAGTGTTGGTTTATGGTGCTAGGTAAAGTAATGTTGGTTTATGGTGCTAGGTAAAGTAATGTTGGTTTATGGTGCTAGGTAAAGTAATGTTGGTTTATGGTGCTAGGTAAAGTAATGTTGGTTTATGGTGCTAGGTAAAGTAATGTTGGTTTATGGTGCTAGGTAAAGTAATGTTGGTTTATGGTGCTAGGTAAAGTAATGTTGGTTTATGGTGCTAGGTAAAGTAATGTTGGTTTATGGTGCTAGGTAAAGTGTTGGTTTATGGTGCTGGGTAAAGTAATGTTGGTTTATGTGCTAGGTAAAGTAATGTTGGTTTATGGTGCTAGGTAAAGTGTTGGTTTATGGTGCTAGGTAAAGTAATGTTGGTTTATGGTGCTAGGTAAAGTAATGTTGGTTTATGGTGCTAGGTAAAAGTGTTGGTTTATGGTGCTAGGTAAAGTAATGTTGGTTTATGGTGCTAGGTAAAGTGTTGGTTTATGGTGCTGGTAAAGTAATGTTGGTTTATGGTGCTAGTAAAGTAATGTTGGTTTATGGTGCTAGGTAAAGTAATGTTGGTTTATGGTGCTAGGTAAAGTAATGTTGGTTTATGGTGCTAGGTAAAGGTTGGTTTATGGTTCTGGGTAGTAAGTAATGTTGGTTTATGGTGCTAGGTAAAGTAATGTTGGTTTATGGTGCTAGTAAAGTAATGTTGGTTTATGGTGCTAGGTAAAGTAATGTTGGTTTATGGTGCTAGGTAAAAATGTTGGTTTATGGTGCTGGTAAAGTAATGTTGGTTTATGGTGCTAGTAAAGTAATGTTGGTTTATGGTGCTAGGTAAAGTAATGTTGGTTTATGGTGCTAGGTAAAGTAATGTTGGTTTATGGTGCTAGGTAAAGTTGGTTTATGTTTTGGTAAAGTAATGTTGTTTATGGTGCTAGGTAAAGTAATGTTGGTTATGGTGCTAGGTAAAGTAATGTTGGTTTATGGTGCTAGGTAAAGTAATGTTGGTTTATGGTGCTAGGTAAAGTAATGTTGGTTTATTGTGCTAGTAGTAAAGTAATGTTGTTTATGGTGCTAGTAAAGTAATGTTGGTTTATGGTGCTAGGTAAAGTAATGTTGGTTTATGGTGCTAGGTAAAGTGTTGGTTTATGGTGCTAGGTAAAGTAATGTTGGTTTATGTGCTAGGTAAAGTAATGTTGGTTTATGGTGCTAGGTAAAGTGTTGGTTTATGGTGCTAGGTAAAGTAATGTTGGTTTATTGTGCTAGGTAAAGTAATGTTGGTTTATGTGCTAGGTAAAAATGTTGGTTTATGGTGCTAGGTAAAGTAATGTTGGTTTATGGTGCTAGGTAAAGTAATGTTGGTTTATGGTGCTAGG
Organism: Megaustenia siamemsis; assembly: GCA_032433765.1. Lineage (NCBI taxonomy): Eukaryota > Metazoa > Mollusca > Gastropoda > Stylommatophora > Ariophantidae > Megaustenia > Megaustenia siamemsis. The sequence goes on along the minus strand of JAVIAB010000073.1, from coordinate 128,580,075 downwards.
TAAAGTGTTGGTTTATGGTGCTAGGTAAAGTAATGTTGGTTTATGGTGCTAGTAAAGTGTTGGTTTATGGTGCTAGGTAAAGTAATGTTGGTTTATGGTGCTAGGTAAAGTAATGTTGGTTTATTGGTCTAGGTAAAGTAATGTTGGTTTATGGTGCTAGGTAAAGTAATGTTGGTTTATGGTGCTAGGTAAAGTGTTGGTTTATGGTGCTGGGTAAAGTAATGTTGGTTTATGGTGCTAGGTAAAGTAATGTTGGTTTATTGTGCTAGGTAAAGTAATGTTGGTTTATGGTGCTAGTAAAGTGTTGGTTTATGGTGCTAGGTAAAGTAATGTTGGTTTATGGTGCTGGTAAAGTAATGTTGGTTTATGGTGCTGGGTAAAGTAATGTTGGTTTATGGTGCTAGGTAAAGTAATGTTGGTTATGGTGCTAGGTAAAGTAATGTTGGTTTATGGTGCTAGGTAAAGTAATGTTGGTTTATGTGCTAGGTAAAGTAATGTTGGTTTATGGTGCTGGGTAAAGTAATGTTGGTTTATGGTGCTAGGTAAAGTAATGTTGGTTTATGGTGCTAGGTAAAGTAATGTTGGTTTATGGCTAGGTAGTAAAGTAATGTTGGTTTATGGTGCTAGGTAAAGTAATGTTGGTTTATGGTGCTAGGTAAAGTAATGTTGGTTTATGGTGCTAGGTAAAGTAATGTTGGTTTATGGTGCTAGGTAAAGTAATGTTGGTTTATTGTGCTAGGTAAAGTAATGTTGGTTTATTGTGCTAGGTAAAGTAATGTTGGTTTATGTGCTAGGTAAAGTAATGTTGGTTTATGGTGCTAGGTAAAGTAATGTTGGTTTATGGTTTGGTAAAGTAATGTTGGTTTATTGTGCTAGGTAAAGTAATGTTGGTTTATGGTGCTAGGTAAAGTAATGTTGGTTTATTGTGCTAGGTAAAGTAATGTTGGTTTATGGTGCTAGGTAAAGTGTTGGTTTATGGTGCTAGGTAAAGTAATGTTGGTTTATGGTGCTAGGTAAAGTAATGTTGGTTTATGGTGCTAGGTAAAGTGTTGGTTTATGGTGCTTGGTAAAGTAATGTTGGTTTATGGTGCTGGGTAAAGTAATGTTGTTTATGGTGCTAGGTAAAGTAATGTTGGTTTATGTGCTAGATAAAGTAATGTTGGTTTATGGTGCTAGGTAAAGTAATGTTGGTTTATGGTGCTAGGTAAAGTAATGTTGGTTTATTGTGCTAGGTAAAGTAATGTTGGTTTATGGTGCTAGGTAAAGTAATGTTGGTTTATGGTGCTAGGTAAAGTAATGTTGTTTATGGTGCAGTAAAGTAATGTTGGTTTATGGTGCAGGTAAAGTAATGTTGTTTATGGTGCTAGGTAAATTAAGTTTATGGTGCTAGGTAAAGTGTTGGTTTATGGTGCTGGGTAAAGTAATGTTGGTTTATGGTGCTAGGTAAAGTGTTGGTTTATGTGCTAGGTAAAGTAATGTTGGTTTATGGTGCTAGGTAAAGTAATGTTGGTTTATGGTGCTAGGTAAAGTAATGTTGGTTTATGGTGCTAAGTAAAGTGTTGGTTTATGATGCTGGGTAAAGTAATGTTGGTTTATGGTGCTAGGTAAAGTAATGTTGGTTTATGGTGCTAGGTAAAGTAATGTTGGTTTATGGTGCTAGGTAAAGTAATGTTGGTTTATGGTGCTAGGTAAAGTAATGTTGGTTTATGGTGCTAGATAAAGTAATGTTGGTTTATGGTGCTAGGTAAAGTAATGTTGGTTTATGGTGCTAGGTAAAGTAATGTTGGTTTATGGTGCTAAGTAAAGTAATGTTGGTTTATGGTGCTAGGTAAAGTAATGTTGGTTTATGTGCTAAGTAAAGTAATGTTGGTTTATGGTGCTAGGTAAAGTAATGTTGGTTTATGGTGCTAGGTAAAGTAATGTTGGTTTATGGTGCTAGGTAAAGTAATGTTGGTTTATGGTGCTAGGTAAAGTAATGTTGGTTTATGGTGCTAGGTAAAGTAATGTTGGTTTATTATGGTGCTAGGTAAAGTAATGTTGGTTTATGGTGCTAGGTAAAGTAATGTTGGTTTATGGTGCTAGGTAAAGTAATGTTGTTTATGGTGCTAGGTAAAGTAATGTTGGTTTATGGTGCTAGGTAAAGTAATGTTGGTTTATGGTGCTAGGTAAAGTAATGTTGGTTTATTGTGCTAGGTAAAGTAATGTTGGTTTATGGTGCTGGGTAAAGTAATGTTGGTTATGGTTCTGGGTAAAGTAATGTTGGTTTATGGTGCTAGGTAAAGTAATGTTGGTTTATGGTGCTAGGTAAAGTAATGTTGGTTTATGTGCTAGGTAAAGTAATGTTGGTTTATTGTGCTAGGTAAAGTAATGTTGGTTTATGGTGCTTGTTAAAGTAATGTTGGTTTATGGTGCTGGGTAAAGTAATGTTGGTTATGGTGCTAGGTAAAGTAATGTTGGTTTATGGTCTGGGTAAAGTAATGTTGGTTTATTGTGCTAGGTAAAGTAATGTTGGTTTATGGTGCTAGGTAAAGTAATGTTGGTTTATGGTGCTAGGTAAAGTAATGTTGGTTTATGGTGCTAGGTAAAGTAATGTTGGTTTATGGTGCTAGGTAAAGTAATGTTGGTTTATTGTGCTAGGTAAAGTAATGTTGGTTTATGGTTCTGGGTAAAGTAATGTTGGTTTATGGTGCTAGGTAAAGTAATGTTGGTTTATGGTGCTAGGTAAAGTAATGTTGGTTTATGGTTAGGTAAAGTAATGTTGGTTATGGTTATGGTAAAGTAATGTTGGTTTATGGTGCTAGGTAAAGTAATGTTGGTTTATGGTGCTAGGTAAAGTAATGTTGGTTTATGGTGCTAGGTAAAGTAATGTTGGTTTATGGTGCTAGGTAAAGTAATGTTGGTTTATGGTGCTAGTAAAGTAATGTTGGTTTATGGTGCTAGGTAAAGTAATGTTGGTTTATGGTGCTAGGTAAAGTAATGTTGGTTTATGGTGCTAGGTAAAGTAATGTTGGTTTATTGTGCTAGGTAAAGTAATGTTGGTTTATGGTGCTAGGTAAAGTAATGTTGGTTTATTGTGCTAGGTAAAGTAATGTTGGTTTATGGTTCTAGGTAAAGTAATGTTGGTTATGGTGCTAGGTAAAGTAATGTTGGTTTATGGTGCTAGATAAAGTAATGTTGGTTTATGGTTTAGGTAAAGTAATGTTGTTTATTGTGCTAGGTAAAGTAATGTTGGTTTATGGTGCTAGGTAAAGTGTTGGTTTATGGTGCTAGGTAAAGTGTTGGTTTATGGTGCTAGGTAAAGTAATGTTGGTTTATGGTGCTAGGTAAAGTGTTGGTTTATGGTGCTAGGTAAAGTAATGTTGGTTATGGTGCTAGGTAAAGTAATGTTGGTTTATGGTGCTAGGTAAAGTAATGTGGTTTATGTGCTAGATAAAGTAATGTTGGTTTATGGTGCTAGGTAAAGTAATGTTGGTTTATGGTGCTAGGTAAAGTAATGTTGGTTTATTGTGCTAGGTAAAGTAATGTTGGTTTATGGTGCTGGGTAAAGTAATGTTGGTTTATGGTGCTAGTAAAGTAATGTTGGTTTATGGTGCTAGATAAAGTAATGTTGGTTTATGGTGCTGCAGGTAAAGTAATGTTGGTTTATGGTGCTAGGTAAAATTAAGTTTATGGTGCTAGGTAAAGTGTTGGTTTATGGTGCTGGTAAAGTAATGTTGGTTTATGGTGCTAGGTAAAGTGTTGGTTTATGGTGCTGGGTAAAGTAATGTTGGTTTATGGTGCTAGGTAAAGTAATGTTGGTTTATGGTGCTAGATAAAGTAATGTTGGTTTATGGTGCTAAGTAAAGTGTTGGTTTATGGTGCTGGGTAAAGTAATGTTGGTTTATGGTGCTAGGTAAAGTAATGTTGGTTTATGTGTGCTAGATAAAGTAATGTTGGTTTATGGTGCTAGGTAAAGTAATGGGTTTATGGTGCTAGGTAAAGTAATGTTGGTTTATGGTGCTAGATAAAGTAATGTTGGTTTATGGTGCTAGGTAAAGTAATGTTGGTTTATGGTGCTAGGTAAAGTAATGTTGGTTTATGTGCTAGGTAAAGTAATGTTGGTTTATGGTGCTAGGTAAAGTAATGTGGTTTATTGTGCTAGGTAAAGTAATGTTGGTTTATGGTGCTAGATAAAGTAATGTTGGTTATGGTGCTAGGTAAAGTAATGTTGGTTTATGGTGCTAGGTAAAGTAATGTTGGTTTATGGTGCTAGGTAAAGTAATGTTGGTTTATGGTGCTAGGTAAAGTAATGTTGGTTTATGGTGCTAGGTAAAGTAATGTTGGTTTATGGTGCTAGGTAAAGTAATGTTGGTTTATGGTGCTAGGTAAAGTAATGTTGGTTTATGGTGCTAGTAAAGTAATGTTGGTTTATGGTGCTAGGTAAAGTAATGTTGGTTTATGGTGCTAGGTAAAGTAATGTTGGTTTATGGTGCTAGGTAAAGTAATGTTGGTTATGGTGCTAGGTAAAGTAATGTTGGTTTATGGTGCTAGGTAAAGTAATGTTGGTTTATGGTGCTAGGTAAAGTAATGTTGGTTTATGGTGCTAGGTAAAGTAATGTTGGTTTATGGTGCTAGGTAAAGTAATGTTGGTTTATGGTGCTAGGTAAAGTAATGTTGGTTTATGGTGCTAGGTAAAGTAATGTTGGTTTATGGTGCTAGGTAAAGTAATGTTGGTTTATGGTGCTAGGTAAAGTAATGTTGGTTTATGGTGCTGGGTAAAGTAATGTTGGTTTATGGTGCTAGGTAAAGTAATGTTGGTTTATGGTGCTAGGTAAAGTGTTGGTTTATGGTGCTGGGTAAAGTAATGTTGGTTTATGGTGCTAGGTAAAGTAATGTTGGTTTATGGTGCTAGGTAAAAGTGTTGGTTTATGGTGCTAGGTAAAGTAATGTTGGTTTATGGTGCTAGGTAAAGTAATGTTGGTTTATGGTGCTAGGTAAATGTTGGTTTATGGTGCTGGGTAAAGTAATGTTGGTTTATGGTGCTAGGTAAAGTAATGTTGGTTTATGGTGCTAGGTAAAGTGTTGGTTTATGGTGCTGGGTAAAGTAATGTTGGTTTATGGTGCTAGGTAAAGTAATGTTGGTTTATGGTGCTAGGTAAAGTGTTGGTTTATGGTGCTAGGTAAAGTAATGTTGGTTTATTGTGCTAGGTAAAGTGTTGGTTTATGGTGCTGGTAAAGTAATGTTGGTTTATGGTGCTAGGTAAAGTAATGTGGTTTATGGTGCTAGGTAAAGTAATGTTGGTTTATTGTGCTAGGTAAAGTAATGTTGGTTTATGGTGCTAGGTAAAGTAATGTTGGTTTATGGTGCTGGGTAAAGTAATGTTGGTTTATGGTGCTTGGTAAAGTAATGTTGGTTTATGGTGCTAGGTAAAGTAATGTTGTTTATGGTGCTTGGTAAAGTAATGTTGGTTTATGGTGCTAGGTAAAGTAATGTTGGTTTATGGTGCTAGGTAAAGTAATGTTGGTTTATGGTGCTAGGTAAAGTAATGTTGGTTTATGGTGCTAGGTAAAGTAATGTTGGTTTATGGTGCTAGGTAAAGTGTTGGTTTATGGTGCTGGGTAAAGTAATGTTGGTTTATTGTGCTAGGTAAAGTAATGTTGGTTTATGGTGCTAGGTAAAGTGTTGGTTTATGGTGCTGGGTAAAGTAATGTTGGTTTATTGTGCTAGGTAAAGTAATGTTGGTTTATGGTGCTAGGTAAAGTGTTGGTTTATGGTGCTGGTAAAGTAATGTTGGTTTATGGTGCTAGGTAAAGTAATGTTGGTTTATGGTGCTAGGTAAAGTGTTGGTTTATGGTGCTAGGTAAAGTAATGTTGGTTTATGGTGCTAGGTAAAGTGTTGGTTTATGGTGCTTGGTAAAGTAATGTTGGTTTATGGTGCTAGATAAAGTAATGTTGGTTTATGGTGCTAGGTAAAGTAATGTTGGTTTATTGGTGCTAGGTAAAGTAATGTTGGTTTATGGTGCTAGGTAAAGTGTTGGTTTATGGTGCTAGGTAAAGTGTTGGTTTATGGTGCTGGTAAAGTAATGTTGGTTTATGGTGCTAGGTAAAGTGTTGGTTTATGGTGCTGGTAAAGTAATGCAAGTTTATGGTGCTTGGTAAAGTAATGCAAGTTTATGGTGCTAGGAAAGTAATGCTGGTTTATTGTGCTAGATAAAGTAATGTTGGTTTATGGTGCTAGGTAAAGTAATGTTGGTTTATGGTGCTAGGTAAAGTAATGTTGGTTTATTGTGCTAGATAAAGTAATGTTGGTTTATGGTGCTGGGTAGAGTAATGTTGGTCTATGGTGCTAGGTAAAGTAATGTTGGTTTACGGTGCAGTAAAGTAATGTTGGTTTACGGTGCAGATAAAGTAATATTGATTTATGGTGCTGGGTAAATTAAGTTTATGGTGCTAGGTAAAGTGTTGGTTTATGGTGCTGGGTAAAGTAATGCAGGTTTATGGTGCTAGGTAAAGTGTTGGTTTATGATGCTGGGTAAAGTAATGCAGGTTTATGGTGCTAGGTAAAGTAATGTAGGTTTATGGTGCTAGATAAAGTAATGTTGGTTTATGGTGCTAGGTAAAATGTTGGTTTATGGTGCTAGGTAAAGTAATGTTGGTTTATGGTGCTAGGTAAAGTAATGTTGGTTTATGGTGCTAGATAAAGTAATGCTGGTTTATGGTGCTAGATAAAGTAATGTTGGTTTATTGTGCTAGGTAAAGTAATGTTGGTTTATGGTGCTAGGTAAAGTAATGTTGGTTTATGGTGCTAGGTAAAGTAATGTGGTTTATGGTGCTAGATAAAGTAATGTTGGTTTATGGTGCTAGGTAAAGTAATGTTGGTTTATGGTGCTAGGTAAAGTAATGTTGGTTTATGGTGCTAGGTAAAGTAATGTTGGTTTATGGTGCTAGGTAAAGTAATGTTGGTTTATGGTGCTAGGTAAAGTAATGTTGGTTTATTGTGCTAGGTAAAGTAATGTTGGTTTATGGTGCTAGGTAAAGTAATGTTGGTTTATGGTGCTGGGTAAAGTAATGTTGGTTTATGGTGCTAGGTAAAGTAATTGGTTTATGGTGCTAGGTAAAGTAATGTTGGTTTATTGTGCTAGGTAAAGTAATGTTGGTTTATGGTGCTGGGTAAAGTAATGTTGGTTTATGGTGCTAGGTAAAGTAATGTTGGTTTATGGTGCTAGGTAAAGTAATGTTGGTTTATGGTGCTAGATAAAGTAATGTTGGTTTATGGTGCTAGGTAAAGTAATGTTGGTTTATGTGCTAGGTAAAGTAATGTTGGTTTATGGTGCTAGGTAAAGTAATGTTGGTTTATGGTCTGGGTAAAGTAATGTTGGTTTATGGTGCTAGGTAAAGTAATGTTGGTTTATGGTTTGGGTAAAGTAATGTGGTTTATTGTGCTAGGTAAAGTAATGTTGGTTTATGGTGCTAGTAAAGTAAAGTAATGTTGTTTATGGTGCTAGGTAAAGTAATGTTGGTTTATGGTGCTAGTAAAGTAATGTTGGTTTATGGTGCTAGGTAAAGTAATGTTGGTTTATTGTGCTAGGTAAAGTAATGTTGGTTTATGGTCTAGGTAAAGTAATGTTGGTTTATGGTGCTAGGTAAAGTAATGTTGGTTTATGGTGCTAGGTAAAGTAATGTTGGTTTATGGTGCTAGGTAAAGTAATGTTGGTTTATGGTGCTAGGTAAAGTAATGTTGGTTTATGGTGCTAGGTAAAGTAATGTTGGTTTATGGTGCTAGGTAAAGTAATGTTGGTTTATGGTGCTGGGTAAAGTAATGTTGGTTTATGGTGCTAGGTAAAGTAATGTTGGTTTATGGTTCTGGGTAAAGTAATGTTGGTTTATTGTGCTAGGTAAAGTAATGTTGGTTTATGGTGCTAGGTAAAGTAATGTTGGTTTATGGTGCTAGGTAAAGTAATGTTGGTTTATGGTGCTAGGTAAAGTAATGTTGGTTTATGGTGCTAGGTAAAGTAATGTTGGTTTATTGTGCTAGGTAAAGTAATGTTGGTTTATGGTTTAGGTAAAGTAATGTTGGTTTATGGTGCTAGGTAAAGTAATGTTGGTTTATGGTGCTAGGTAAAGTAATGTTGGTTTATGGTGCTAGGTAAAGTAATGTTGGTTTATGGTGCTAGGTAAAGTAATGTTGGTTTATGTGCTAGGTAAAGTAATGTTGGTTTATGGTGCTAGGTAAAGTAATGTTGGTTTATGGTGCTAGGTAAAGTAATGTTGGTTTATGGTGCTAGGTAAAGTAATGTTGGTTTATGGTGCTAGGTAAAGTAATGTTGGTTTATGGTGCTAGGTAAAGTAATGTTGGTTTATGGTGCTAGGTAAAGTAATGTTGTTTATGGTGCTAGGTAAAGTAATGTTGGTTTATGGTGCTAGGTAAAGTAATGTTGGTTTATGGTTAGGTAAAGTAATGTTGGTTTATGGTGCTAGTAAAGTAATGTTGGTTTATGGTGCTAGGTAAAGTAATGTTGGTTTATGGTGCTAGATAAAGTAATGTTGGTTTATGGTGCTAGTAAAGTAATGTTGGTTTATGGTGCTAGGTAAAGTAATGTTGGTTTATGGTGCTAGGTAAAGTAATGTTGGTTTATGGTGCTAGGTAAAGTAATGTTGGTTTATGGTGCTAGATAAAGTGTGGTTTATGGTGCTGGGTAAAGTAATGTTGGTTTATGGTGCTAGGTAAAGTAATGTTGGTTATGGTGCTAGGTAAAGTAATGTTGGTTTATGGTGCTAGTAAAGTGTGGGTTATGGTGCTAGGTAAAGTAATGTTGGTTTATGGTGCTAGGTAAAGTAATGTTGGTTTATGGTGCTAGGTAAAGTAATGTTGGTTTATGGTGCTAGGTAAAGTGTTGGTTTATGGTGCTGGGTAAAGTAATGTTGGTTTATGGTGCTAGGTAAAGTAATGTTGGTTTATGGTGCTAGGTAAAAATGTTGGTTTATGGTGCTAGGTAAAGTAATGTTGGTTTATGGTGCTAGGTAAAGTAATGTTGGTTTATGGTGCTAGGTAAAGTAATGTTGGTTTATGGTGCTAGGTAAAGTGTTGGTTTATGGTGCTGGGTAAAGTAATGTTGGTTTATGGTGCTAGGTAAAGTAATGTTGGTTTATGGTGCTAGGTAAAGTGTTGGTTTATGGTGCTGGGTAAAGTAATGTTGGTTTATGGTGCTAGGTAAAGTAATGTTGGTTTATGGTGCTAGGTAAAGTGTTGGTTTATGGTGCTAGGTAAAGTAATGTTGGTTTATGGTGCTAGGTAAAGTAATGTTGGTTTATGGTGCTAGGTAAAGTGTTGGTTTATGGTGCTGGTAAAGTAATGTTGGTTTATTGTGCTAGGTAAAGTGTTGGTTTATGGTGCTAGGTAAAGTAATGTTGGTTTATGGTGCTAGGTAAAGTAATGTTGGTTTATGTGCTAGGTAAAGTAATGTTGGTTTATTGTGCTAGGTAAAGTAATGTTGGTTTATGGTGCTAGGTAAAGTGTTGGTTTATGGTTCTGGGTAAAGTAATGTTGGTTTATTGTGCTAGATAAAGTAATGTTGGTTTATGGTTCTAGGTAAAGTAATGTTGGTTTATTGTGCTAGGTAAAGTAATGTTGGTTTATGGTGCTAGGTAAAGTGTTGGTTTATGGTGCTAGGTAAAGTGTTGGTTTATGGTGCTTGGTAAAGTAATGTTGGTTTATGGTGCTAGGTAAAGTGTTGGTTTATGGTGCTTGGTAAAGTAATGCAAGTTTATGGTGCTTGGTAAAGTAATGCAAGTTTATGGTGCTAGGTAAAGTAATGTTGGTTTATTGTGCTAGATAAAGTAATGTTGGTTTATGGTGCTGGGTAAAGTAATGTTGTTTTATGGTGCTAGGTAAAGTAATGTTGGTTTATTGTGCTAGATAAAGTAATGTTGGTTTATGGTGCTGGGTAGAGTAATGTTGGTTTATGGTGCTAGGTAAAGTAATGTTGGTTTATGGTGCTAGATAAAGTAATGTTGGTTTATGGTGCAGATAAAGTAATGTTGGTTTATGGTGCTGGGTAAATTAAGTTTATGGTGCTAGGTAAAGTGTTGGTTTATGGTGCTGGGTAAAGTAATGTTGGTTTATGGTGCTAGGTAAAGTGTTGGTTTATGATGCTGGGTAAAGTAATGCAGGTTTATGGTGCTAGGTAAAGTAATGTTGGTTTATGGTGCTAGATAAAGTAATGTTGGTTTATGGTGCTAGGTAAAGTAATGTTGGTTTATGGTGCTAGGTAAAGTAATGTTGGTTTATGGTGCTAGGTAAAGTAATGTTGGTTTATGGTGCTAGATAAAGTAATGTTGGTTTATGGTGCTAGATAAAGTAATGTTGGTTTATTGTGCTAGGTAAAGTAATGTTGGTTTATGGTGCTAGATAAAGTAATGTTGGTTTATTGTGCTAAGTAAAGTAATGTTGGTTTATGGTGCTAGATAAAGTAATGTTGGTTTATGGTGCTAGGTAAAGTAATGTTGGTTTATGGTGCTAGGTAAAGTAATGTTGGTTTATGGTGCTAGGTAAAGTAATGTTGGTTTATGGTGCTAGGTAAAGTAATGTTGGTTTATGGTGCTAGGTAAAGTAATGTTGGTTTATTGTGCTAGGTAAAGTAATGTTGGTTTATGGTGCTAGGTAAAGTAATGTTGGTTTATGGTTCTGGGTAAAGTAATGTTGGTTTATGGTCTGGGTAAAGTAATGTTGGTTTATGGTGCTAGGTAAAGTAATGTTGGTTTATGGTGCTAGGTAAAGTAATGTTGGTTTATGGTGCTGGGTAAAGTAATGTTGGTTTATGGTGCTGGTAAAGTAATGTTGGTTTATGGTGCTGGGTAAAGTAATGTTGGTTTATGGTGCTAGGTAAAGTAATGTTGGTTTATTGTGCTAGGTAAAGTAATGTTGGTTTATGGTGCTAGGTAAAGTAATGTTGGTTTATGGTGCTAGGTAAAGTAATGTTGGTTTATGGTGCTAGGTAAAGTAATGTTGGTTTATGGTGCTAGGTAAAGTAATGTTGGTTTATGGTGCTGGGTAAAGTAATGTTGGTTTATTGTGCTAGGTAAAGTAATGTTGGTTTATGGTGCTAGGTAAAGTAATGTTGGTTTATGGTGCTAGGTAAAGTAATGTTGGTTTATGGTGCTAGGTAAAGTAATGTTGGTTTATGGTGCTAGGTAAAGTAATGTTGGTTTATTGTGCTAGGTAAAGTAATGTTGGTTTATGGTGCTAGGTAAAGTAATGTTGGGTTATGGTGCTGGGTAAAGTAATGTTGGTTTATGGTGCTGGGTAAAGTAATGTTGGTTTATGTGCTAGGTAAAGTAATGTTGGTTTATGGTGCTAGGTAAAGTAATGTGGTTTATGTGCTAGGTAAAGTAATGTTGGTTTATGGTGCTTGTTAAAGTAATGTTGGTTTATGGTGCTGGGTAAAGTAATGTTGGTTTATGGTGCTAGGTAAAGTAATGTTGGTTTATGGTTCTGGGTAAAGTAATGTTGGTTTATTGTGCTAGGTAAAGTAATGTTGGTTTATGGTGCTAGGTAAAGTAATGTTGGTTTATGGTGCTAGGTAAAGTAATGTTGGTTTATGGTGCTAGGTAAAGTAATGTTGGTTTATGGTGCTAGGTAAAGTAATGTTGGTTTATGTGCTAGGTAAAGTAATGTTGGTTTATGGTTCTGGGTAAAGTAATGTTGGTTTATGGTGCTAGATAAAGTAATGTTGGTTTATGGTGCTAGGTAAAGTAATGTTGGTTTATGGTGCTAGGTAAAGTAATGTTGGTTTATGGTGCTAGGTAAAGTAATGTTGGTTTATGGTGCTAGGTAAAGTAATGTTGGTTTATTGTGCTAGGTAAAGTAATGTTGGTTTATGGTGTGCTAGGTAAAGTAATGTTGGTTTATGGTGCTAGGTAAAGTAATGTTGGTTTATGGTGCTAGGTAAAGTAATGTTGGTTTATGGTGCTAGATAAAGTAATGTTGGTTTATTGTGCTAGGTAAAGTAATGTTGGTTTATGGTGCTAGGTAAAGTAATGTTGGTTTATGGTGCTAGGTAAAGTAATGTTGGTTTATGGTGCTAGGTAAAGTAATGTTGGTTTATGGTGCTAGATAAAGTAATGTTGGTTTATGGTGCTAGGTAAAGTAATGTTGGTTTATGGTGCTAGGTAAAGTAATGTTGGTTTATGGTGCTAGGTAAAGTAATGTTGGTTTATGGTCTAGGTAAAGTAATGTTGGTTTATGGTGCTAGTAAAGTAATGTTGGTTTATGGTGCTAGGTAAAGTAATGTTGGTTTATGGTGCTAGATAAAGTGTTGGTTTATGGTGCTAGGTAAAGTAATGTTGGTTTATGGTGCTAGGTAAAGTAATGTTGGTTTATTGTGCTAGGTAAAGTAATGTTGGTTTATGGTGCTAGGTAAAGTGTTGGTTTATGGTGCTAGGTAAAGTAATGTTGGTTTATGGTGCTAGGTAAAGTAATGTTGGTTTATGGTGCTAGGTAAAGTAATGTTGGTTTATGGTGCTAGGTAAAGTGTTGGTTTATGGTGCTGGGTAAAGTAATGTTGGTTTATTGTGCTAGGTAAAGTAATGTTGTTTATGGTGCTAGGTAAAGTGTTGGTTTATGGTGCTGGGTAAAGTAATGTTGGTTTATTGTGCTAGGTAAAGTAATGTTGGTTTATGGTGCTAGGTAAAGTGTTGGTTTATGGTGCTGGTAAAGTAATGTTGGTTTATGGTGCTAGGTAAAGTAATGTTGGTTTATGGTGCTAGGTAAAAGTGTTGGTTTATGGTGCTAGGTAAAGTAATGTTGGTTTATTGTGCTAGGTAAAGTGTTGGTTTATGGTGCTAGGTAAAGTAATGTTGGTTTATGGTGCTAGATAAAGTAATGTTGGTTTATTGGTGCTAGGTAAAGTAATGTTGGTTTATTGTGCTAGGTAAAGTAATGTTGGTTTATGGTGCTAGGTAAAAGTGTTGGTTTATGGTGCTGGGTAAAGTAATGTTGGTTTATGGTGCTAGGTAAAGTAATGTTGGTTTATGGTGCTAGGTAAAGTAATGTTGGTTTATGGTGCTAGGTAAAGTAATGTTGGTTTATGGTTAGGTAAAGTAATGTTGGTTTATGGTGCTAGGTAAAGTAATGTTGGTTTATGGTGCTGGGTAAAGTAATGTTGGTTTATTGTGCTAGTAAAGTAATGTTGGTTTATGGTGCTAGGTAAAGTAATGTTGGTTTATGGTGCTAGGTAAAGTAATGTTGGTTTATGGTGCTAGGTAAAGTAATGTTGGTTTATGGTGCTAGGTAATGTTGGTTTATTGTGCTAGGTAAAGTAATGTTGGTTTATGGTGCTGGTAAAGTAATGTTGGTTTATGGTGCTAGGTAAAGTAATGTTGGTTTATGGTGCTAGGTAAAGTAATGTTGGTTTATGGTGCTAGGTAAAGTAATGTTGGTTTATGGTGCTAGGTAAAGTAATGTTGGTTTATTGTGCTAGGTAAAGTAATGTTGGTTTATGGTGCTAGTAAAGTAATGTTGGTTTATGGTGCTAGGTAAAGTAATGTTGGTTTATGGTGCTAGGTAAAGTAATGTTGGTTTATGGTGCTAGGTAAAGTAATGTTGGTTTATGGTGCTAGTAAAGTAATGTTGGTTTATGGTGCTAGGTAAAGTAATGTTGGTTTATGGTGCTAGGTAAAGTAATGTTGGTTTATGGTGCTAGGTAAAGTAATGTTGGTTTATGGTGCTAGGTAAAGTAATGTTGGTTTATGGTGCTGGGTAAAGTAATGTTGGTTTATGGTGCTAGGTAAAGTAATGTTGGTTTATGGTGCTAGGTAAAGTAATGTTGGTTTATTGTGCTAGGTAAAGTAATGTTGGTTTATGGTGCTAGGTAAAGTAATGTTGGTTTATGGTGCTAGGTAAAGTAATGTTGGTTTATGGTGCTAGGTAAAGTAATGTTGGTTTATGGTGCTAGGTAAAGTAATGTTGGTTTATGGTGCTAGGTAAAGTAATGTTGGTTTATTGTGCTAGGTAAAGTAATGTTGTTTATGGTGCTAGGTAAAGTAATGTTGTTTATGGTGCTAGGTAAAGTAATGTTGGTTTATGGTGCTAGGTAAAGTAATGTTGGTTTATGGTGCTAGGTAAAGTAATGTTGGTTTATGGTGCTAGGTAAAGTAATGTTGGTTTATGGTGCTAGGTAAAGTAATGTTGGTTTATGGTGCTAGGTAAAGTAATGTGGTTTATGGTCTAGGTAAAGTAATGTTGGTTTATGGTGCTAGGTAAAGTAATGTTGGTTTATGGTGCTAGGTAAAGTAATGTTGGTTTATGGTGCTAGGTAAAGTAATGTTGGTTTATGGTGCTAGGTAAAGTAATGTTGGTTTATGGTGCTAGGTAAAGTAATGTTGGTTTATTGTGCTAGGTAAAGTAATGTTGGTTTATGGTGCTAGGTAAAGTGTTGGTTATGGTGCTAGGTAAAGTAATGTTGGTTTATGGTGCTAGGTAAAGTAATGTTGGTTTATGGTGCTAGGTAAAGTAATGTTGGTTTATGGTGCTAGGTAAAGTGTTGGTTTATGGTGCTAGGTAAAGTAATGTTGGTTTATTGTGCTAGGTAAAGTAATGTTGGTTTATGGTGCTAGGTAAAAGTGTTGGTTTATGGTGCTAGGTAAAGTAATGTTGGTTTATTGTGCTAGGTAAAGTAATGTGGTTTATGGTGCTAGGTAAAGTGTTGGTTTATGGTGCTAGGTAAAGTAATGTTGGTTTATGGTGCTAGGTAAAGTAATGTTGGTTTATGGTGCTAGGTAAAGTGTTGGTTTATGGTGCTAGGTAAAGTAATGTTGGTTTATGGTGCTAGGTAAAGTAATGTTGGTTTATGGTGCTAGGTAAAGTAATGTTGGTTTATGGTGCTAGGTAAAGTAATGTTGGTTTATGTGCTAGGTAAAGTAATGTTGGTTTATGGTGCTAGTAAAGTAATGTTGGTTTATGGTGCTAGGTAAAGTGTTGGTTTATGGGTGCTGGGTAAAGTAATGTTGGTTTATTGTGCTAGGTAAAGTAATGTTGGTTTATTGTGCTAGGTAAAGTAATGTTGGTTTATGGTGCTAGGTAAAGTAATGTTGGTTTATGGTGCTAGGTAAAGTAATGTTGGTTTATGGTGCTAGGTAAAGTAATGTTGGTTTATGGTGCTAGGTAAAGTAATGTTGGTTATTGTGCTAGGTAAAGTAATGTTGGTTTATGGTGCTAGGTAAAGTAATGTTGGTTTATGGTGCTAGGTAAAGTAATGTTGGTTTATGGTGCTAGGTAAAGTAATGTTGGTTTATGGTGCTAGTAATGTTGGTTTATGGTGCTAGTAAAGTAATGTTGGTTTATGGTGCTAGGTAAAGTAATGTTGGTTTATGGTGCTAGGTAAAGTAATGTTGGTTTATGGTGCTAGGTAAAGTAATGTTGGTTTATGGTGCTAGGTAAAGTAATGTTGGTTTATGGTTTAGGTAAAGTAATGTTGGTTTATTGTGCTAGGTAAAGTAATGTTGGTTTATGGTGCTAGGTAAAGTAATGTTGGTTTATTGTGCTAGGTAAAGTAATGTTGGTTTATGGTGCTAGGTAAAGTAATGTTGGTTTATGTGTGCTAGGTAAAGTAATGTTGGTTTATGGTGCTAGGTAAAGTAATGTTGTTTATGGTGCTAGGTAAAGTAATGTTGGTTTATGGTGCTAGGTAAAGTAATGTTGGTTTATGGTGCTAGGTAAAGTAATGTTGGTTTATGGTGCTAGGTAAAGTAATGTTGGTTTATGGTGCTAGGTAAAGTAATGTTGGTTTATGGTGCTAGGTAAAGTAATGTTGGTTTATGGTGCTAGGTAAAGTAATGTTGGTTTATGGTGCTAGGTAAAGTAATGTTGGTTTATGGTGCTAGGTAAAGTAATGTTGGTTTATGGTGCTAGGTAAAGTAATGTTGGTTTATGGTGCTAGGTAAAGTAATGTTGGTTTATGGTGCTAGGTAAAGTAATGTTGGTTTATGGTGCTAGGTAAAGTAATGTTGGTTTATGGTGCTAGGTAAAGTAATGTTGGTTTATGGTGCTAGGTAAAGTAATGTTGGTTTATGGTGCTAGGTAAAGTAATGTTGGTTTATGGTGCTAGGTAAAGTAATGTTGGTTTATTGGTGCTAGGTAAAGTAATGTTGGTTTATGGTGCTAGGTAAAGTAATGTGGTTTATTGTGCTAGGTAAAGTGTTGGTTTATGGTGCTGGGTAAAGTAATGTTGGTTTATGGTGCTAGGTAAAGTAATGTTGGTTTATGGTGCTAGTAAAGTGTTGGTTTATGGTGCTAGGTAAAGTAATGTTGGTTTATTGTGCTAGGTAAAGTAATGTTGGTTTATGGTGCTAGGTAAAGTGTTGGTTTATGGTGCTGGGTAAAGTAATGTTGGTTTATGGTGCTAGGTAAAGTAATGTTGGTTTATGGTGCTAGGTAAAGTGTTGGTTTATGGTGCTGGGTAAAGTAATGTTGGTTTATTGTGCTAGGTAAAGTAATGTTGGTTTATGGTGCTAGGTAAAGTGTTGGTTTATGGTGCTGGTAAAGTAATGTTGGTTTATGGTGCTAGGTAAAGTAATGTTGGTTTATGGTGCTAGGTAAGTAATGTTGGTTTATGGTGCTTGGTAAAGTAATGTTGGTTTATTGTGCTAGGTAAAGTGTTGGTTTATGGTGCTGGTAAAGTAATGTTGGTTTATGGTGCTAGATAAAGTAATGTTGGTTTATTGTGCTAGGTAAAGTAATGTTGGTTTATTGTGCTAGGTAAAGTAATGTTGGTTTATGGTGCTAGGTAAAGTGTTGGTTTATGGTGCTGGGTAAAGTAATGTTGGTTTATGGTGCTTGGTAAAGTAATGTTGGTTTATGGTGCTAGTAAAGTAATGTTGGTTTATGGTGCTAGGTAAAGTAATGTTGGTTTATGGTGCTGGTAAAGTAATGTTGGTTTATTGTGCTAGGTAAAGTAATGTTGGTTTATGGTGCTAGGTAAAGTAATGTTGGTTTATGGTGCTAGGTAAAGTAATGTTGGTTTATGGTGCTAGGTAAAGTGTTGGTTTATGGTGTGGGTAAAGTAATGTTGGTTTATTGTGCTAGGTAAAGTAATGTTGGTTTATGGTGCTAGGTAAAGTGTTGGTTTATGGTGCTGGGTAAAGTAATGTTGGTTTATTGTGCTAGGTAAAGTAATGTTGGTTTATGGTGCTAGGTAAAAGTGTTGGTTTATGGTGCTGGGTAAAGTAATGTTGGTTTATGGTGCTAGGTAAAGTAATGTTGGTTTATGGTGCTAGGTAAAGTGTGGTTTATGGTGCTTGGTAAAGTAATGTTGGTTTATGTGCTAGGTAAAGTGTTGGTTTATGGTGCTTGGTAAAGTAATGTTGGTTTATGGTGCTAGATAAAGTAATGTTGGTTTATTGTGCTAGGTAAAGTAATGTTGGTTTATTGTGCTAGGTAAAGTAATGTTGGTTTATGGTGCTAGGTAAAGTGTTGGTTTATGGTTCTGGGTAAAGTAATGTTGGTTTATTGTGCTAGGTAAAGTAATGTTGGTTTATGGTGCTAGGTAAAGTAATGTTGGTTTATGGTGCTAGGTAAAGTAATGTTGGTTTATGGTGCTAGGTAAAGTGTTGGTTTATGGTGCTAGGTAAAAGTGTTGGTTTATGGTGCTGGGTAAAGTAATGCAAGTTTATGGTGCTGGTAAAGTAATGCAAGTTTATGGTGCTAGGGAAAGTAATGTTGGTTTATTGTGCTAGATAAAGTAATGTTGGTTTATGGTGCTAGGTAAAGTAATGTTGGTTTATGGTGCTAGGTAAAGTAATGTTGGTTTATTGTGCTAGATAAAGTAATGTTGGTTTATGGTGCTGGGTAAAGTAATGTTGGTTTATGGTGCTAGGTAAAGTAATGTTGGTTTATGGTGCAGATAAAGTAATGTTGGTTTATGGTGCTAGATAAAGTAATGTTGGTTTATGGTGCTGGGTAAATTAAGTTTATGGTGCTAGGTAAAGTGTTGGTTTATGGTGCTAGGTAAAGTAATGCAGGTTTATGGTGCTAGGTAAAGTGTTGGTTTATGATGCTGGGTAAAGTAATGCAGGTTTATGGTGCTAGGTAAAGTAATGTAGGTTTATGGTGCTAGATAAAGTAATGTTGGTTTATGGTGCTAGATAAAGTAATGTTGGTTTATGGTGCTAGGTAAAGTAATGTTGGTTTATGGTGCTAGGTAAAGTAATGTTGGTTTATGGTGCTAGAAAAGTAATGTTGGTTTATGGTGCTAGATAAAGTAATGTTGGTTTATTGTGCTAAGTAAAGTAATGTTGGTTTATGGTGCTAGATAAAGTAATGTGGTTTATTGTGCTAGAGTAAAGTAATGTTGGTTTATGGTGCTAGATAAAGTAATGTTGGTTTATGGTGCTAGATAAAGTAATGTTGGTTTATGGTGCTAGGTAAAGTAATGTTGGTTTATGGTGCTAGATAAAGTAATGTTGGTTTATGGTGCTAGGTAAAGTAATGTTGGTTTATGGTGCTAGGTAAAGTAATGTTGGTTTATTGTGCTATAAAGTAATGTTGGTTTATGGTGGTAAAGTAATGTTGGTTTATGGTTCTGGGTAAAGTAATGTTGGTTTATGGTGCTGGGTAAAGTAATGTTGGTTTATGGTGCTAGGTAAAGTAATGTTGGTTTATTGTGCTAGGTAAAGTAATGTTGGTTTATGGTTCTGGGTAAAGTAATGTTGGTTTATGGTTCTGGGTAAAGTAATGTTGGTTTATGGTGCTGGGTAAAGTAATGTTGGTTTATGGTGCTAGATAAAGTAATGTTGGTTTATGTGCTAGGTAAAGTAATGTTGGTTTATTGTGCTAGGTAAAGTAATGTTGGTTTATGGTGCTTGGTAAAGTAATGTTGGTTTATGGTTCTGGGTAAAGTAATGTTGGTTTATGGTGCTAGGTAAAGTAATGTTGGTTTATGGTGCTGGGTAAAGTAATGTTGGTTTATGTGCTAGGTAAAGTAATGTTGGTTTATGGTGCTAGGTAAAGTAATGTTGGTTTATGGTGCTAGGTAAAGTAATGTTGGTTTATGGTGCTAGGTAAAGTAATGTTGGTTTATGGTGCTAGGTAAAGTAATGTTGGTTTATTGTGCTAGGTAAAGTAATGTTGGTTTATGGTTCTGGGTAAAGTAATGTGGGTTATGGTGCTGGGAAGTAATGTTGGTTTATGGTGCTGGGTAAAGTAATGTTGGTTTATGGTGCTAGGTAAAGTAATGTTGGTTTATGTGCTAGGTAAAGTAATGTTGGTTTATGGTGCTAGGTAAAGTAATGTTGGTTTATGGTGCTGTAAAGTAATGTTGGTTTATGGTTAGGTAAAGTAATGTTGGTTTATGTGCTAGGTAAAGTAATGTTGGTTTATGGTTCTGGGTAAAGTAATGTTGGTTTATTGTGCTAGGTAAAGTAATGTTGGTTTATGGTGCTAGGTAAAGTAATGTTGGTTTATGGTGCTAGGTAAAGTAATGTTGGTTTATGGTGCTAGGTAAAGTAATGTTGGTTTATGGTGCTAGGTAAAGTAATGTTGGTTTATTGTGCTAGGTAAAGTAATGTTGGTTTATGGTGCTAGGTAAAGTAATGTTGGTTTATGGTGCTAGATAAAGTAATGTTGGTTTATGGTTAGGTAAAGTAATGTTGGTTTATGGTGCTAGGTAAAGTAATGTTGGTTTATGGTGCTAGGTAAAGTAATGTTGGTTTATGGTGCTAGGTAAAGTAATGTTGGTTTATTGTGCTAGTAAAGTAATGTTGGTTTATGGTGCTAGGTAAAGTAATGTTGGTTTATGGTGCTAGATAAAGTAATGTTGGTTTATGGTTCTAGGTAAAGTAATGTTGGTTTATGGTGCTAGATAAAGTAATGTTGGTTTATGTGCTAGGTAAAGTAATGTTGGTTTATGGTGCTAGGTAAAGTAATGTTGGTTTATGGTGCTAGTAAAGTAATGTTGGTTTATGGTTCTAGGTAAAGTAATGTTGGTTTATGGTGCTAGATAAAGTAATGTTGGTTTATGGTGCTAGGTAAAGTAATGTTGGTTTATGGTTCTAGTAAAGTAATGTTGGTTTATGGTGCTAGGTAAAGTAATGTTGGTTATGGTGCTAGGTAAAGTAATGTTGGTTTATGGTGCTAGGTAAAGTAATGTTGGTTTATGGTGCTAGGTAAAGTAATGTTGGTTTATGGTGCTAGGTAAAGTGTTGGTTTATGGTTCTGGTAAAGTAATGTTGGTTTATGGTGCTAGGTAAAGTAATGTTGGTTTATGGTGCTAGGTAAAGTAATGTTGGTTTATGGTGCTAGGTAAAGTAATGTTGGTTTATGGTGCTAGGTAAAGTAATGTTGGTTTATGGTGCTAGGTAAAGTGTTGGTTTATGGTGCTAGGTAAAGTAATGTTGGTTTATTGTGCTAGGTAAAGTAATGTTGGTTTATGGTGCTAGGTAAAGTGTTGGTTTATGGTGCTGGGTAAAGTAATGTTGGTTTATTGTGCTAGGTAAAGTAATGTTGGTTTATGGTGCTAGGTAAAGTGTTGGTTTATGGTGCTAGGTAAAGTAATGTTGGTTTATGGTGCTAGGTAAAGTAATGTTGGTTTATGGTGCTAGGTAAAGATGTGGTTTATGGTTGTTGCTGGGTAATGTGTAGTAAAGTAATGTTGGTTATTGTGCTAGGTAAAGTAATGTTGGTTTATGGTGCTAGGTAAAGTGTTGGTTTATGGTGCTAGGTAAAGTAATGTTGGTTTATGGTGCTAGGTAAAGTAATGTTGGTTTATGGTGCTAGGTAAAGTAATGTTGGTTTATGGTGCTAGGTAAAGTGTTGGTTTATGGTTATGGGTAAGTAATGTTGGTTTATGGTGCTAGGTAAAGTAATGTTGGTTTATTGTGCTAGGTAAAGTAATGTTGGTTTATGGTGCTGGTAAAGTAATGTTGTTTATGGTGCTGGTAAAGTAATGTTGGTTTATTGGTAGGTAAAGTAATGTTGGTTTATGGTGCTAGGTAAAGTAATGTTGGTTTATGGTGCTAGGTAAAGTAATGTTGGTTTATGGTGCTAGGTAAAGTGTTGGTTTATGGTGCTGGGTAAAGTAATGTTGGTTTATTGTGCTAGGTAAAGTAATGTTGGTTTATGGTGCTAGGTAAAGTAATGTTGGTTTATGGTGCTAGATAAAGTAATGTTGGTTTATTGTGCTAGGTAAAATAATGTTGGTTTATTGTGCTAGGTAAAGTAATGTTGGTTTATGGTGCTAGGTAAAGTGTTGGTTTATGGTTCTGGGTAAAGTAATGTTGGTTTATGGTGCTTGGTAAAGTAATGTTGGTTTATTGTGCTAGGTAAAGTAATGTTGGTTTATGGTGCTAGGTAAAGTGTTGGTTTATGGTGCTGGGTAAAGTAATGTTGGTTTATGGTGCTTGGTAAAGTAATGTTGGTTTATGGTGCTGGGTAAAGTAATGTTGGTTTATGGTGCTATGTAAAGTAATGTTGGTTTATGGTGCTGGGTAAAGTAATGTTGGTTTATGGTGCTAGGTAAAGTAATGTTGGTTTATGGTGCTTGGTAAAGTAATGTTGGTTTATGGTGCTGGGTAAAGTAATGTTGGTTTATGGTGCTTGGTAAAGTAATGTTGGTTTATTGTGCTAGGTAAAGTAATGTTGTTTATGGTGCTAGGTAAAGTAATGTTGGTTTATGGTGCTGGTAAAGTAATGTTGGTTTATTGTGCTAGGTAAAGTAATGTTGGTTTTGGTGCTAGGTAAAGTAATGTTGGTTTATGGTTCTAGGTAAAGTAATGTTGGTTTATTGTGCTAGGTAAAGTAATGTTGGTTTATTGTGCTAGGTAAAGTAATGTTGGTTTATGTGCTAGGTAAAGTAATGTTGGTTTATGGTTCTAGGTAAAGTAATGTTGGTTTATGGTTTGGGTAAAGTAATGTTGGTTTATTGTGCTAGATAAAGTAATGTTGGTTTATGGTTCTAGGTAAAGTAATGTTGGTTTATTGTGCTAGGTAAAATAATGTTGGTTTATGGTGCTAGGTAAAGTGTTGGTTTATGGTGCTAGGTAAAGTGTTGGTTTATGGTGCTGGTAAAGTAATGCAAGTTTATGGTGCTAGGTAAAGTGTTGGTTTATGGTGCTTGGTAAAGTAATGCAAGTTTATGGTGCTTGGTAAAGTAATGCAAGTTTATGGTGCTAGGGAAAGTAATGCTGGTTTATTGTGCTAGATAAAGTAATGTTGGTTTATGGTGCTAGGTAAAGTAATGTTGTTTTATGGTGCTAGGTAAAGTAATGCTGGTTTATTGTGCTAGATAAAGTAATGTTGGTTTATGGTGCTGGTAGAGTAATGTTGGTCTATGGTGCTAGGTAAAGTAATGTTGGTTTACGGTGCAGATAAAGTAATGTTGGTTTACGGTGCAGATAAGTAATATTGATTTATGGTGCTGGGTAAATTAAGTTTATGGTGCTAGGTAAAGTGTTGGTTTATGGTGCTGGGTAAAGTAATGCAGGTTTATGGTGCTAGGTAAAGTGTTGGTTTATGATGCTGGGTAAAGTAATGCAGGTTTATGGTGCTAGGTAAAGTAATGTAGGTTTATGGTGCTAGATAAAGTAATGTTGGTTTATGGTGCTAAGTAAGTGTTGGTTTATGATGCTGGGTAAAGTAATGCAGGTTTATGGTGCTAGGTAAAGTAATGTAGGTTTATGGTGCTAGATAAAGTAATGCTGGTTTATGGTGCTAGATAAAGTAATGTTCGTTTATGGTGCTAGGTAAAGTAATGTTGGTTTATGGTGCTAGATAAAGTAATGTTGGTTTATGGTGCTAGATAAAGTAATGCTGGTTTATGGTGCTAGATAAAGTAATGCTGGTTTATTGTGCTAAGTAAAGTAATGTTGGTTTATGGTGCTAGATAAAGTAATGCTGGTTATTGTGCTAAGTAAAGTAATGTTGGTTTATGGTGCTAGATAAAGTAATGTTGGTTTATGTGCTAGATAAAGTAATGTTGGTTTATGGTGCTAGGTAAAGTAATGTTGGTTTATGGTGCTAGATAAAGTAATGTTGGTTTATGGTGCTAGGTAAAGTAATGTTGGTTTATGGTGCTAGGTAAAGTAATGTTGGTTTATTGTGCTAGATAAAGTAACGTGTTGTTTATGGTGCTAGGTAAAGTAATGTTGGTTTATGGTTCTGGTAAAGTAATGTTGGTTTATGGTTCTGGGTAAAGTAATGTTGGTTTATGGTGCTAGGTAAAGTAATGTTGGTTTATTGTGCTAGGTAAAGTAATGTTGGTTTATGGTGCTAGGTAAAGTAATGTTGGTTTATGGTGCTAGGTAAAGTAATGTTGGTTTATGGTTCTGGGTAAAGTAATGTTGGTTTATGGTGCTAGGATAAAGTAATGTTGGTTTATGGTGCTAGGTAAAGTAATGTTGGTTTATTGTGCTAGGTAAAGTAATGTTGGTTTATGGTGCTAGGTAAAGTAATGTTGGTTTATGGTGCTAGGTAAAGTAATGTTGGTTTATGGTGCTAGGTAAAGTAATGTTGGTTTATGGTGCTAGGTAAAGTAATGTTGGTTTATTGTGCTAGGTAAAGTAATGTTGGTTTATGGTGCTAGGTAAAGTAATGTTGGTTTATGGTGCTAGGTAAAGTAATGTTGGTTTATGGTGCTAGGTAAAGTAATGTTGGTTTATGGTGCTAGGTAAAGTAATGTTGGTTTATGGTGCTAGGTAAAGTAATGTGGTTTATGGCTAGGTAAAGTAATGTTGTTTTGTGCTAGGTAAAGTAATGTTGGTTTATGGTGCTAGGTAAAGTAATGTGGTTTATGGTGCTAGTAAAGTAATGTTGGTTTATGGTGCTAGGTAAAGTAATGTTGGTTTATGGTGCTAGGTAAAGTAATGTTGGTTTATGGTGCTAGGTAAAGTAATGTTGGTTTATGGTGCTAGGTAAAGTAATGTTGGTTTATGGTGCTAGTAAAGTAATGTTGGTTTATGGTGCTAGGTAAAGTAATGTTGGTTTATGGTGCTAGGTAAAGTAATGTTGGTTTATGGTGCTAGGTAAAGTAATGTTGGTTTATGGTGCTAGGTAAAGTAATGTTGGTTTATGGTGCTAGGTAAAGTAATGTTGGTTTATGGTGCTAGGTAAAGTAATGTTGGTTTATGGTGCTAGGTAAAGTAATGTTGGTTTATGGTGCTAGGTAAAGTAATGTTGGTTTATGGTGCTAGGTAAAGGTTGGTTTATGGTGCTAGGTAAAGTAATGTTGGTTTATGGTGCTAGGTAAAGTAATGTTGGTTTATTGTGCTAGGTAAAGTAATGTTGGTTTATGGTGCTAGGTAAAGTAATGTTGGTTTATGGTGCTAGGTAAAGTAATGTTGGTTATGGTGCTAGGTAAAAGTGTTGGTTTATGGTGCTAGGTAAAGTAATGTTGGTTTATGGTGCTAGGTAAAGTAATGTGGTTTATGGTGCTAGGTAAAGTGTTGGTTTATGGTGCTAGGTAAAGTAATGTTGGTTTATGGTGCTAGGTAAAGTAATGTTGGTTTATGGTGCTAGGTAAAGTGTTGGTTTATGGTGCTGGTAAAGTAATGTTGGTTTATGGTGCTAGGTAAAGTAATGTTGGTTTATGGTGCTAGGTAAAAATGTTGGTTTATGGTGCTAGGTAAAGTAATGTTGGTTTATGGTGCTAGTAAAGTAATGTTGGTTTATGGTGCTAGGTAAAGTAATGTTGGTTTATGGTGCTAGTAAAGTGTTGGTTTATGGTGCTGGGTAAAGTAATGTTGGTTTATGGTGCTAGGTAAAGTAATGTTGGTTTATTGTGCTAGGTAAAGTAATGTTGGTTTATGGTGCTAGGTAAAGTAATGTTGGTTTATGGTGCTAGGTAAAGTAATGTGTTGGTTTATTGTGCTAGGTAAAGTAATGTTGGTTTATGGTTTAGTAAAGTAATGTTGGTTTATGGTGCTAGGTAAAGTAATGTTGGT
This sequence comes from Megaustenia siamemsis, assembly GCA_032433765.1. NCBI lineage: Eukaryota > Metazoa > Mollusca > Gastropoda > Stylommatophora > Ariophantidae > Megaustenia > Megaustenia siamemsis. Next base: position 128,555,168 of record JAVIAB010000073.1, on the reverse strand, counting down.
TTATGGTGCTAGGTAAAGTAATGTTGGTTTATGGTGCTAGGTAAAGTAATGTTGGTTTATTGTGCTAGGTAAAGTAATGTTGGTTTATGGTGCTAGGTAAAGTAATGTTGGTTTATGGTGCTAGGTAAAGTGTTGGTTTATGGTGCTAGGTAAAGTAATGTTGGTTTATGGTGCTAGGTAAAGTAATGTTGGTTTATGGTGCTAGGTAAAGTAATGTTGGTTTATGGTGCTAGTAAAGTGTTGGTTTATGGTGCTAGGTAAAGTAATGTTGGTTTATGGTGCTAGGTAAAGTAATGTTGGTTTATGGTGCTAGGTAAAGTAATGTTGGTTTATGGTGCTAGGTAAAGTAATGTTGGTTTATGGTGCTAGTAAAGTAATGTTGGTTTATGGTGCTAGGTAAAGTGTTGGTTTATGGTGCTGGGTAAAGTAATGTTGGTTTATGGTGCTAGGTAAAGTAATGTTGGTTTATGGTGCTAGTAAAGTAATGTTGGTTATGGTGCTAGGTAAAAGTGTTGTTTATGGTTATAGGTAAAGTAATGTTGGTTTATGGTGCTAGGTAAAGTAATGTTGGTTTATGGTGCTAGGTAAAGTAATGTTGGTTTATGGTGCTAGGTAAAGTGTTGGTTTATGGTGCTGGGTAAAGTAATGTTGGTTTATGGTGCTAGGTAAAGTAATGTTGGTTTATGGTGCTAGGTAAAGTGTTGGTTTATGGTGCTAGGTAAAGTAATGTTGGTTTATTGTGCTAGGTAAAGTAATGTTGGTTTATGGTGCTAGGTAAAGTGTTGGTTTATGGTGCTAGGTAAAGTAATGTTGGTTTATGGTGCTAGGTAAAGTAATGTTGGTTTATGGTGCTAGGTAAAGTAATGTTGGTTTATGGTGCTAGGTAAAGTTGGTTTATGGGTTAGGCGGTAAAGTAATGTTGGTTTATGGTGCTAGGTAAAGTAATGTGGTTTATGGTGCTAGGTAAAGTAATGTTGGTTTATGGTGCTAGGTAAAGTAATGTTGGTTTATGGTGCTAGGTAAAGTAATGTTGGTTATGGTGCTAGGTAAAGTAATGTTGGTTTATGGTGCTAGGTAAGTAATGTTGGTTTATGGTGCTAGGTAAAGTAATGTTGGTTTATGGTGCTAGGTAAAGTAATGTTGGTTTATGGTGCTAGGTAAAGTAATGTTGGTTTATGGTGCTAGGTAAAGTAATGTTGGTTTATGGTGCTAGGTAAAGTAATGTTGGTTTAGTGCTAGGTAAAGTAATGTTGGTTTATGGTGCTAGGTAAAGTAATGTTGGTTTATGGTGCTAGGTAAAGTAATGTTGGTTTATGGTGCTAGGTAAAGTAATGTTGGTTTATGGTGCTAGGTAAAGTAATGTTGGTTTATGGTGCTAGGTAAAGTAATGTTGGTTTATGGTGCTAGGTAAAGTGTTGGTTATGGTGCTGGGTAAAGTAATGTTGGTTTATGGTGCTAGGTAAAGTAATGTTGGTTTATGGTGCTAGGTAAAGTAATGTTGGTTATGGTGCTAGGTAAAGTAATGTTGGTTTATGGTGCTAGGTAAAGTAATGTTGGTTTATGGTGCTAGGTAAAGTAATGTTGGTTTATGGTGCTAGGTAAAGTAATGTTGGTTTATGGTGCTAGGTAAAGTAATGTTGGTTTATGGTGCTAGGTAAAGTAATGTTGGTTATGGTGCTAGGTAAAGTAATGTTGGTTTATGGTGCTAGGTAAAGTAATGTTGGTTTATGGTGCTAGGTAAAGTAATTGGTTTATGGTGCTAGGTAAAGTAATGTTGGTTTATTGTGCTAGGTAAAGTAATGTTGGTTTATGGTGCTAGGTAAAGTGTTGGTTTATGGTGCTAGGTAAAGTAATGTTGGTTTATGGTGCTAGGTAAAGTAATGTTGGTTTATGGTGCTAGGTAAAGTAATGTTGGTTTATGGTGCTAGGTAAAGTGTTGGTTTATGGTGCTAGGTAAAGTAATGTTGGTTTATGGTGCTAGGTAAAGTAATGTTGGTTTATGTGCTAGTAAAGTAATGTTGGTTTATGGTGCTAGGTAAAGTAATGTTGGTTTATGGTGCTGGTAAAGTAATGTTGGTTTATGGTGCTAGGTAAAGTAATGTTGGTTTATGGTGCTAGGTAAAGTAATGTTGGTTTATGGTGCTAGGTAAAGTAATGTTGGTTTATGGTGCTAGGTAAAGTGTTGGTTTATGGTGCTAGGTAAAGTAATGTTGGTTTATTGTGCTAGGTAAAATAATGTTGGTTTATGGTGCTAGTAAAGTAATGTTGGTTTATGTGCTAGGTAAAGTGTTGGTTATGGTGCTGGGTAAAGTAATGTTGGTTTATGGTGCTAGGTAAAGTAATGTTGGTTTATTGTGTAGGTAAAGTAATGTTGGTTTATGGTGCTAGGTAAAGTGTTGGTTTATGGTGCTAGGTAAAGTAATGTTGGTTTATGGTGCTGGTAAAGTAATGTTGGTTTATGGTGCTAGGTAAAGTAATGTTGGTTTATGGTGCTAGGTAAAGTAATGTTGGTTTATGGTGCTAGGTAAAGTAATGTTGGTTTATGGTGCTAGGTAAAGTAATGTTGGTTTATGGTGCTAGGTAAAGTAATTGGTTTATGGTGCTGGGTAAAGTAATGTTGGTTTATGGTGCTAGGTAAAGTAATGTGGTTTATGGTGCTAGGTAAAGTAATGTTGGTTTATGGTGCTAGGTAAAGTAATGTTGGTTTATGGTGCTAGGTAAAGTAATGTTGGTTTATGGTGCTAGGTAAAGTAATGTTGGTTTATGGTGCTAGGTAAAGTAATGTTGGTTTATGGTGCTAGGTAAAGTAATGTTGGTTATTGTGCTAGGTAAAGTAATGTTGGTTTATGGTGCTAGGTAAAGTAATGTTGGTTTATTGTGCTAGGTAAAGTAATGTTGGTTTATGGTGCTAGGTAAAGTAATGTTGGTTTATGGTTCTAGGTAAAGTAATGTTGGTTTATGTTGCTAGGTAAAGTAATGTTGGTTTATGGTTCTAGGTAAAGTAATGTTGGTTTATGGTGCTAGGTAAAGTAATGTTGGTTTATTGTGCTAGGTAAAGTAATGTTGGTTTATGGTGCTAGGTAAAGTGTTGGTTTATGGTGCTAGGTAAAGTGTTGGTTTATGGTGCTGGTAAAGTAATGCAAGGTTATGGTGCTAGGTAAAGTGTTGGTTTATGGTGCTGGTAAAGTAATGTTGGTTTATGGTGCTTGGTAAAGTAATGCAAGTTTATGGTGCTAGGAAAGTAATGTTGGTTTATTGTGCTAGATAAAGTAATGTTGGTTTATGGTCTGGGTAAAGTAATGTTGTTTTATGTGCTAGGTAAAGTAATGTTGGTTTATTGTGCTAGATAAAGTAATGTGGTTTATGGTGCTGGGTAGAGTAATGTTGGTTTATGGTGCTAGGTAAAGTAATGTTGGTTTATGGTGCAGATAAAGTAATGTGGTTTACGGTGCAGATAAAGTAATATTGATTTATGGTGCTGGGTAAATTAAGTTTATGGTGCTAGGTAAAGTGTTGGTTTATGGTGCTGGGTAAAGTAATGCAGGTTTATGGTGCTAGGTAAAGTGTTGGTTTATGGTGCTGGGTAAAGTAATGCAGGTTTATGGTGCTAGGTAAAGTAATGTAGGTTTATGGTGCTAGATAAAGTAATGTTGGTTTATGGTGCTAAGTAAAGTGTTGGTTTATGATGCTGGGTAAAGTAATGTTGGTTTATGGTGCTAGGTAAAGTAATGTTGGTTTATGGTGCTAGATAAAGTAATGTTGGTTTATGGTGCTAGATAAAGTAATGTTCGTTTATGGTGCTAGGTAAAGTAATGTTGGTTTATGGTGCTAGATAAAGTAATGTTGGTTTATGGTGCTAGATAAAGTAATGCTGGTTTATGGTGCTAGATAAAGTAATGCTGGTTTATTGTGCTAAGTAAAGTAATGTTGGTTTATGGTGCTAGATAAAGTAATGCTGGTTATTGTGCTAAGTAAAGTAATGTTGGTTTATGGTGCTAGATAAAGTAATGTTGGTTTATGGTGCTAGATAAAGTAATGTTGGTTATGGTGCTAGGTAAAGTAATGTTGGTTTATGGTGCTAGATAAAGTAATGTTGGTTTATGGTGCTAGGTAAAGTAATGTTGGTTTATGGTGCTAGGTAAAGTAATGTTGGTTTTTTGGTGCTAGGTAAAGTAATGTTGGTTTATGGTGCTAGTAAAGTAATGTTGGTTTATGGTTAGGTAAAGTAATGTTGGTTTATGGTGCTAGGTAAAGTAATGTTGGTTTATGGTGCTAGGTAAAGTAATGTTGGTTTATTGTGCTAGGTAAAGTAATGTTGGTTTATGGGCTAGGTAAAGTAATGTTGTTTATGGTGCTAGGTAAAGTAATGTTGGTTTATGGTTCTGGGTAAAGTAATGTTGGTTTATGGTGCTAGATAAAGTAATGTTGGTTTATGTGCTAGGTAAAGTAATGTTGTTTATTGTGCTAGGTAAAGTAATGTTGGTTTATGGTGCTTGTTAAAGTAATGTTGGTTTATGTTCTGGGTAAAGTAATGTTGGTTTATGGTGCTAGGTAAAGTAATGTTGGTTTATGGTTCTGGGTAAAGTAATGTTGGTTTATTGTGCTAGGTAAAGTAATGTTGGTTTATGGTGCTAGGTAAAGTAATGTGTTTTATGGTGCTAGGTAAAGTAATGTTGGTTTATGGTGCTAGGTAAAGTAATGTTGGTTTATGGTGCTAGGTAAAGTAATGTTGGTTTATTGTGCTAGGTAAAGTAATGTTGGTTTATGGTTCTGGGTAAAGTAATGTTGGGTATGGTTCTGGGTAAAGTAATGTTGTTTATGGTTCTGGGTAAAGTAATGTTGGTTTATGGTGCTAGGTAAAGTAATGTTGGTTTATTGTGCTAGGTAAAGTAATGTTGGTTTATTGTGCTAGGTAAAGTAATGTTGGTTTATGGTGCTTGTTAAAGTAATGTTGGTTTATGGTTCTGGGTAAAGTAATGTTGGTTTATGGTGCTAGGTAAAGTAATGTTGGTTTATGGTTCTGGGTAAAGTAATGTTGGTTTATGTGCTAGGTAAAGTAATGTTGGTTTATGGTGCTAGGTAAAGTAATGTTGGTTTATGGTGCTAGGTAAAGTAATGTTGGTTTATGGTGCTAGGTAAAGTAATGTTGGTTTATGGTGCTAGGTAAAGTAATGTTGGTTTATTGTGCTAGGTAAAGTAATGTTGGTTTATGGTTAGGTAAAGTAATGTGGTTTATGGTGCTAGATAAAGTAATGTTGGTTTATGGTTCTGGGTAATGTTGGTTTATGGTGCTGGGTAAAGTAATGTTGTTTATGGTGCTAGGTAAAGTAATGTTGGTTTATTGTGCTAGGTAAAGTAATGTTGGTTTATTGTGCTAGGTAAAGTAATGTTGGTTTATGGTGCTAGGTAAAGTAATGTTGGTTTATGGTGCTAGGTAAAGTAATGTTGGTTTATGGTGCTAGGTAAAGTAATGTTGGTTTATGGTGCTAGATAAAGTAATGTTGGTTTATGGTGCTAGGTAAAGTAATGTTGGTTTATGGTGCTAGGTAAAGTAATGTTGGTTTATGGTGCTAGGTAAAGTAATGTTGGTTTATGGTGCTAGGTAAAGTAATGTTGGTTTATGGTGCTAGGTAAAGTAATGTTGGTTTATGGTGCTAGATAAAGTAATGTTGGTTTATTGTTAGGTAAAGTAATGTTGGTTTATGGTGCTAGGTAAAGTAATGTTGGTTATGGTCTAGGTAAAGTAATGTTGGTTTATGGTGCTAGATAAAGTAATGTTGGTTTATGGTGCTAGATAAAGTAATGTTGGTTTATGGTGCTAGGTAAAGTAATGTTGGTTTATGTGCTAGGTAAAGTAATGTTGGGTATTGTGCTAGGTAAAGTAATGTTGGTTATGGTGCTAGGTAAAGTGTTGGTTTATGGTGCTGGTAAAGTAATGTTGGTTTATGGTGCTAGGTAAAGTAATGTTGGTTTATGGTGCTAGGTAAAGTAATGTTGGTTTATGGTGCTAGGTAAAGTAATGTTGGTTTATGGTGCTGGGTAAAGTAATGTTGGTTTATGGTGCTGGGTAAAGTAATGTTGGTTTATGGTGCTAGGTAAAGTAATGTTGGTTTATGGTGCTGGGTAAAGTAATGTTGGTTTATGGTGCTTGGTAAAGTAATGTTGGTTATGGTGCTAGGTAAAGTAATGTTGGTTTATGGTGCTAGGTAAAGTAATGTTGGTTTATGGTGCTAGGTAAAGTAATGTTGGTTTATGGTGCTAGGTAAAGTAATGTTGGTTTTGGTGCTAGGTAAAGTAATGTTGGTTTATGGTCTAGGTAAAGTAATGTTGGTTTATGGTGCTAGGTAAAGTAATGTTGTTTATTGTGCTAGGTAAAGTAATGTTGGTTTATTGTGCTAGGTAAAGTAATGTTGGTTTATGGTCTAGGTAAAGTAATGTTGGTTTATGGTTCTGGGTAAAGTAATGTTGGTTTATTGTGCTAGATAAAGTAATGTTGGTTTATGGTTCTAGGTAAAGTAATGTTGGTTTATTGTGCTAGGTAAATAATGTTGGTTTATGGTGCTAGGTAAAGTGTTGGTTTATGGTGCTAGGTAAAGTGTTGGTTTATGGTGCTTGGTAAAGTAATGCAAGTTTATGGTGCTAGGTAAAGTGTGGTTTATGGTGCTTGGTAAAGTAATGCAAGTTTATGGTGCTTGGTAAAGTAATGCAAGTTTATGGTGCTAGGGAAAGTAATGCTGGTTTATTGTGCTAGTAAAGTAATGTTGGTTTATGGTGCTAGGTAAAGTAATGTTGTTTTATGGTGCTAGGTAAAGTAATGCTGGTTTATTGTGCTAGATAAAGTAATGTTGGTTTATGGTGCTGGGTAAAGTAATGTTGGTCTATGGTGCTAGGTAAAGTAATGTTGGTTTATGGTGCAGAAAAGTAATGTTGGTTTATGGTGCAGGTAAAGTAATATGGTTTATGGTGCTGGGTAAATTAAGTTTATGGTGCTAGGTAAAGTGTTGTATGGTGCTGGGTAAAGTAATGCAGGTTTATGGTGCTAGGTAAAGTGTTGGTTTATGATGCTGGGTAAAGTAATGTTGGTTATGGTGCTAGGTAAAGTAATGTAGGTTTATGGTGCTAGATAAAGTAATGTTGGTTTATGGTGCTAAGTAAAGTGTTGGTTTATGGTGCTGGGTAAAGTAATGTTGGTTTATGGTGCTAGGTAAAGTAATGTGGTTTATGGTGCTAGGTAAAGTAATGTTGGTTTATGGTGCTAGATAAAGTAATGTTGGTTTATGGTGCTAGGTAAAGTAATGTTGGTTTATGGTGCTAGATAAAGTAATGTTGGTTTATGGTGCTAGATAAAGTAATGCTGGTTTATGGTGCTAGATAAAGTAATGTTGGTTATTGTGCTAAGTAAAGTAATGTTGGTTTATGGTGCTAGTAAAGTAATGCTGGTTTATTGTGCTAAGTAAAGTAATGTTGGTTTATGGTGCTAGATAAAGTAATGTTGGTTTATGGTGCTAGGTAAAGTAATGTTGGTTTATGGTGCTAGGTAAAGTAATGTTGGTTTATGGTGCTAGATAAAGTAATGTTGGTTTATGGTGCTAGTAAAGTAATGTTGGTTATGGTGCTAGGTAAAGTAATGTTGGTTTATGGTGCTAGATAAAGTAATGTTGGTTTATGGTGCTAGGTAAAGTAATGTTGGTTTATGGTCTGGGTAAAGTAATGTTGGTTTATGGTTCTAGGTAAAGTAATGTTGGTTTATGGTGCTAGGTAAAGTAATGTTGGTTTATTGTGCTAGGTAAAGTAATGTTGGTTTATGGTGCTATGGGTAAAGTAATGTTGTTTATGGTGCTAGGTAAAGTAATGTTGGTTTATGGTTCTGGGTAAAGTAATGTTGGTTTATGGTGCTTAGGTAAAGTAATGTTGGTTTATTGTGCTAGGTAAAGTAATGTTGGTTTATTGTGCTAGGTAAAGTAATGTTGGTTTATGGTGCTAGGTAAAGTAATGTTGGTTATTGTGCTAGGTAAAGTAATGTTGGTTTATGGTGCTAGGTAAAGTAATGTTGGTTTATGGTTTAGGTAAAGTAATGTTGGTTTATGGTGCTAGGTAAAGTAATGTTGGTTTATGGTGCTAGGTAAAGTAATGTTGGTTTATGGTGCTAGGTAAAGTAATGTTGGTTTATGGTTCTGGGTAAAGTAATGTTGGTTTATGGTGCTAGGTAAAGTAATGTGGTTTATGGTTTAGGTAAAGTAATGTTGGTTTATGGTGCTAGGTAAAGTAATGTTGGTTTATGGTGCTAGGTAAAGTAATGTTGGTTTATGTGCTAGGTAAAGTAATGTTGGTTTATGGTGCTGGTAAAGTAATGTTGGTTTATGGTTCTAGGTAAAGTAATGTTGGTTTATGGTGCTAGGTAAAGTAATGTTGGTTTATTGTGCTAGGTAAAGTAATGTTGGTTTATGGTGCTAGTAAAGTAATGTTGGTTTATGGTGCTAGGTAAAGTAATGTTGGTTTATGGTGCTAGGTAAAGTAATGTTTGTTTATGGTGCTAGGTAAAGTAATGTTGGTTTATGGTGCTAGGTAAAGTAATGTTGGTTTATGGTTCTAGGTAAAGTAATGTTGGTTTATGGTGCTAGATAAAGTAATGTTGGTTTATGGTGCTAGGTAAAGTAATGTTGGTTTATGGTTCTGGGTAAAGTAATGTTGGTTTATGGTGCTAGGTAAAGTAATGTTGGTTTATTGTGCTAGGTAAAGTAATGTTGGTTTATTGTGCTAGGTAAAGTAATGTTGGTTTATGGTGCTAGGTAAAGTAATGTTGGTTTATGGTGCTAGATAAAGTAATGTTGGTTTATGGTTCTAGGTAAAGTAATGTTGGTTATGGTGCTAGGTAAAGTAATGTTGGTTTATTGTGCTAGGTAAAGTAATGTTGGTTTATGGTGCTAGGTAAAGTAATGTTGGTTTATGGTGCTAGGTAAAGTAATGTTGGTTTATGGTGCTAGGTAAAGTAATGTTGGTTATGGTGCTAGGTAAAGTAATGTTGGTTTATGGTGCTAGGTAAAGTAATGTTGGTTTATGGTGCTAGGTAAAGTAATGTTGGTTTATGGTGCTAGATAAAGTAATGTTGGTTTATGGGTCTAGGTAAAGTAATGTTGGTTTATGGTTAGGTAAAGTAATGTGGTTTATGGTGCTAGGTAAAGTAATGTTGGTTATGGTGCTAGGTAAAGTAATGTTGGTTTATGGTGCTAGGTAAAGTAATGTTGGTTTATGGTGCTAGGTAAAGTAATGTTGGTTTATGGTTCTAGGTAAAGTAATGTTGGTTTATGGTGCTAGATAAAGTAATGTTGGTTATGGTGCTAGGTAAAGTAATGTTGGTTTATGGTGCTAGGTAAAGTAATGTTGGTTTATTGTGCTAGGTAAAGTAATGTTGGTTTATGGTGCTAGGTAAAGTAATGTTGGTTTATGGTGCTAGGTAAAGTAATGTTGGTTTATGGTGCTAGGTAAAGTAATGTTGGTTATTGTGCTAGTAAAGTAATGTTGGTTTATGGTGCTAGGTAAAGTAATGTTGGTTTATGGTGCTAGGTAAAGTAATGTTGGTTTATGGTCTAGGTAAAGTAATGTTGGTTTATGGTGCTAGGTAAAGTAATGTTGGTTTATGTGCTAGGTAAAGTAATGTTGGTTTATGGTGCTAGGTAAAGTGTTGGTTTATGGTGCTAGGTAAAGTAATGTTGGTTTATGGTGCTTGGTAAAGTAATGTGGTTATGGTGCTAGGTAAAGTAATGTTGGTTTATGGTGCTGGTAAAGTAATGTTGGTTTATGGTGCTAGGTAAAGTGTTGGTTTATGGTGCTGGGTAAAGTAATGTGGTTATTGTGCTAGGTAAAGTAATGTTGGTTTATGGTGCTAGGTAAAGTGTTGGTTTATGGTGCTGGGTAAAGTAATGTTGGTTTATGGTGCTAGGTAAAGTAATGTTGGTTTATGGTGCTAGGTAAAGTGTTGGTTTATGGTGCTGGGTAAAGTAATGTTGGTTTATGGTGCTAGGTAAAGTAATGTTGGTTTATGGTGCTAGGTAAGTAGTGTTGTTTATGGTGCTGGTAAAGTAATGTTGGTTTATGGTGCTAGGTAAAGTAATGTTGGTTTATGGTGCTAGGTAAAGTGTTGGTTTATGGTGCTGGTAAAGTAATGTTTGGTTTATTGTGCTAGTAAGTGTTGGTTTATGGTGCTAGGTAAAGTAATGTTGGTTTATGGTGCTAGGTAAAGTAATGTTGGTTATTGTGCTAGGTAAAGTAATGTTGGTTTATTGTGCTAGGTAAAGTAATGTTGGTTTATGGTGCTAGGTAAAGTGTTGGTTTATGGTTGGTAAAGTAATGTTGGTTTATGGTGCTAGGTAAAGTAATGTTGGTTTATTGTGCTAGGTAAAGTAATGTTGGTTTATGGTGCTAGGTAAAGTAATGTTGGTTTATGGTGCTTGGTAAAGTAATGTTGGTTTATTGTGCTAGGTAAAGTAATGTTGGTTTATGGTGCTAGGTAAAGTAATGTTGGTTTATGGTGCTAGGTAAAGTAATGTTGGTTTATGGTGCTAGTAAGTGGGTTATGTGCTGGTAAAGTAATGTTGGTTTATTGTGCTAGGTAAAGTAATGTTGGTTTATGGTGCTTGGTAAAGTAATGTTGTTTATGGTGCTAGATAAAGTAATGTTGGTTTATTGTGCTAGGTAAAATAATGTTGGTTATTGTGCTAGGTAAAGTAATGTTGGTTTATGGTGCTAGGTAAAGTGTTGGTTTATGGTTCTGGGTAAAGTAATGTTGGTTTATGGTGCTTGGTAAAGTAATGTTGGTTTATGTGCTAGGTAAAGTAATGTTGGTTATGGTGCTAGGTAAAGTGTTGGTTTATGGTGCTGGTAAAGTAATGTTGGTTTATGGTGCTTGTAAAGTAATGTTGGTTTATGGTGCTGGGTAAAGTAATGTTGGTTTATGGTGCTATGTAAAGTAATGTTGGTTTATGGTGCTGGGTAAAGTAATGTTGGTTTATGGTGCTAGATAAAGTAATGTTGGTTTATGGTGCTGGTAAAGTAATGTTGGTTTATGGTGCTGGTAAAGTAATGTTGGTTTATGGTGCTTGGTAAAGTAATGTTGGTTTATTGTGCTAGGTAAAGTAATGTTGGTTTATGGTGCTAGGTAAAGTAATGTGGTTTATGGCTGGTAAAGTAATGTTGGTTTATTGTGCTAGGTAAAGTAATGTTGGTTTTGGTGCTAGGTAAAGTAATGTTGGTTTATGGTGCTAGGTAAAGTAATGTTGGTTATTTGTGCTAGGTAAAGTAATGTTGGTTTATTGTGCTAGGTAAAGTAATGTTGGTTTATTGTGCTAGGTAAAGTAATGTTGGTTTATGGTTCTAGGTAAAGTAATGTTGGTTTATGGTTCTGGGTAAAGTAATGTTGGTTTATTGTGTGCTAGATAAAGTAATGTTGGTTTATGGTTCTAGGTAAAGTAATGTTGGTTTATTGTGCTAGGTAAAATAATGTTGGTTTATGGTGCTAGGTAAAGTGTTGGTTTATGGTGCTAGGTAAAGTGTTGGTTTATGGTGCTTGGTAAAGTAATGCAAGTTTATGGTGCTAGGTAAAGTGTTGGTTTATGGTGCTTGGTAAAGTAATGCAAGTTTATGGTGCTTGGTAAAGTAATGCAAGTTTATGGTGCTAGGGAAAGTAATGCTGGTTTATTGTGCTAGATAAAGTAATGTTGGTTTATGGCGCTGGGTAAAGTAATGTTGTTTTATGGTGCTAGGTAAAGTAATGCTGGTTTATTGTGCTAGATAAAGTAATGTTGGTTTATGGTGCTGGGTAGAGTAATGTTGGTCTATGGTGCTAGGTAAAGTAATGTTGGTTTACGGTGCAGATAAAGTAATGTTGGTTTACGGTGCAGATAAAGTAATATTGATTTATGGTGCTGGGTAAATTAAGTTTATGGTGCTAGGTAAAGTGTTGGTTTATGGTGCTGGGTAAAGTAATGCAGGTTTATGGTGCTAGGTAAAGTGTTGGTTTATGATGCTGGGTAAAGTAATGCAGGTTTATGGTGCTAGGTAAAGTAATGTAGGTTTATGGTGCTAGATAAAGTAATGTTGGTTATGGTGCTAAGTAAAGTGTTGGTTTATGATGCTGGGTAAAGTAATGCAGGTTTATGGTGCTAGGTAAAGTAATGTAGGTTTATGGTGCTAGATAAAGTAATGCTGGTTTATGGTGCTAGATAAAGTAATGTTCGTATTGGTGCTAGGTAAAGTAATGTTGGTTTATGGTGCTAGATAAAGTAATGTTGGTTTATGGTGCTAGATAAAGTAATGCTGGTTTATGGTGCTAGATAAAGTAATGCTGGTTATTGTGCTAAGTAAAGTAATGTTGGTTTATGGTGCTAGATAAAGTAATGCTGGTTTATTGTGCTAAGTAAAGTAATGTTGGTTTATGGTGCTAGATAAAGTAATGTTGGTTTATGGTGCTAGATAAAGTAATGTTGGTTTATGGTGCTAGGTAAAGTAATGTTGGTTTATGGTGCTAGATAAAGTAATGTTGGTTTATGGTGCTAGGTAAAGTAATGTTGGTTTATGGTGCTAGGTAAAGTAATGTTGGTTTATTGGTGCTAGATAAAGTAACGTTGGTTTATGGTGCTAGGTAAAGTAATGTTGGTTTATGGTTCTGGGTAAAGTAATGTTGGTTTATGGTTCTGGTAAAGTAATGTTGGTTTATGTGCTAGGTAAAGTAATGTTGGTTTATTGTGCTAGGTAAAGTAATGTTGGTTTATGGTTCTGGGTAAAGTAATGTTGGTTTATGGTTCTGGGTAAAGTAATGTTGGTTTATGGTCTGGGTAAAGTAATGTTGGTTTATGGTGCTAGATAAAGTAATGTTGGTTTATTGTGCTAGGTAAAGTAATGTTGGTTTATTGTGCTAGGTAAAGTAATGTTGGTTTATGGTGCTTGTTAAAGTAATGTTGGTTTATGGTTTGGGTAAAGTAATGTTGGTTTATGGTGCTAGGTAAAGTAATGTTGGTTTATGGTTCTGGGTAAAGTAATGTTGGTTTATTGTGCTAGGTAAAGTAATGTTGGTTTATGGTGCTAGGTAAAGTAATGTTTTTATGGTGCTAGGTAAAGTAATGTTGGTTATGGTGCTAGGTAAAGTAATGTTGGTTTATGGTGCTAGGTAAAGTAATGTTGGTTTATTGTGCTAGGTAAAGTAATGTTGGTTTATGGTTCTGGGTAAAGTAATGTTGGGTTATGGTCTGGGTAAAGTAATGTTGGTTTATGGTTCTGGGTAAAGTAATGTTGGTTTATGGTGCTAGATAAAGTAATGTTGGTTTATTGTGCTAGGTAAAGTAATGTTGGTTTATGTGCTAGGTAAAGTAATGTTGGTTTATTGTGCTAGGTAAAGTAATGTTGGTTTATGGTGCTAGGTAAAGTAATGTTGGTTTATGGTGCTAGGTAAAGTAATGTTGGTTTATGGTCTGGGTAAAGTAATGTTGGTTTATTGTGCTAGATAAAGTAATGTTGGTTTATGGTTCTAGGTAAAGTAATGTGGTTTATGTGCTAGGTAAAATAATGTTGGTTTATGGTGCTAGGTAAAGTGTTGGTTTATGGTGCTAGGTAAAAGTGTTGGTTTATGGTGCTTGGTAAAGTAATGTTGGTTTATGGTGCTAGGTAAAGTGTTGGTTTATGGTGCTGGGTAAAGTAATGCAAGTTTATGGTGCTTGGTAAAGTAATGTTGGTTTATGGTGCTAGGAAAGTAATGCTGGTTTATGTGCTAGATAAAGTAATGTTGGTTTATGGCGCTAGGTAAAGTAATGTTGTTTATGGTGCTAGGTAAAGTAATGTGGTTTATTGTGCTAGATAAAGTAATGTTGGTTTATGGTGCTGGGTAAAGTAATGTTGGTTTATGGTGCTAGGTAAAGTAATGTTGGTTTATGGTGCAGATAAAGTAATGTTGGTTTACGGTGCAGATAAAGTAATGTTGGTTTATGGTGCTGGGTAAATAAGGTTATGGTGCTAGGTAAAGTGTTGGTTATGGTGCTGGGTAAAGTAATGCAGTTTATGGTGCTAGGTAAAGTGTTGGTTTATGATGCTGGTAAAGTAATGCAGGTTATGGTGCTAGGTAAAGTAATGTAGGTTTATGGTGCTAGATAAAGTAATGTTGGTTTATGGTGCTAAGTAAAGTGTTGGTTTATGATGCTGGGTAAAGTAATGCAGGTTTATGGTGCTAGGTAAAGTAATGTAGGTTTATGGTGCTAGATAAAGTAATGCTGGTTTATGGTGCTAGGTAAAGTAATGTTGGTTTATGGTGCTAGGTAAAGTAATGTTGGTTTATGGTGCTAGATAAAGTAATGTTGGTTTATGGTGCTAGATAAAGTAATGTGGTTTATGGTGCTAGTAAAGTAATGTGGTTTATTGTGCTAAGTAAAGTAATGTTGGTTTATGGTGCTAGATAAAGTAATGTTGGTTTATTGTGCTAAGTAAAGTAATGTGGTTTATGGTGCTAGTAAAGTAATGTTGGTTTATGGTGCTAGGTAAAGTAATGTTGGTTTATGGTGCTAGGTAAAGTAATGTTGGTTTATGGTGCTAGATAAAGTAATGTTGGTTTATGGTGCTAGGTAAAGTAATGTTGGTTTATGGTGCTAGGTAAAGTAATGTTGGTTTATTGTGCTAGGTAAAGTAATGTTGGTTTATGGTGCTAGGTAAAGTAATGTTGGTTTATGGTGCTAGGTAAAGTAATGTTGTTTATGGTGCTGGGTAAAGTAATGTTGGTTTATGGTGCTAGGTAAAGTAATGTTGGTTTATTGTGCTAGGTAAAGTAATGTTGGTTTATGGTTCTGGGTAAAGTAATGTTGGTTATGGTCTGGGTAAAGTAATGTTGTTTATGGTTCTGGGTAAAGTAATGTTGGTTTATGGTGCTAGATAAAGTAATGTTGGTTTATTGTGCTAGGTAAAGTAATGTTGGTTTATGTGCTAGGTAAAGTAATGTTGGTTATGGTGCTTGTTAAAGTAATGTTGGTTTATGGTTCTGGGTAAAGTAATGTTGGTTTATGGTGCTAGGTAAAGTAATGTGGTTTATGGTTCTGGGTAAAGTAATGTTGGTTTATTGTGCTAGGTAAAGTAATGTTGGTTTATGGTGCTAGGTAAAGTAATGTTGTTTTATGGTGCTAGGTAAAGTAATGTTGGTTTATGGTGCTAGGTAAAGTAATGTTGGTTTATGGTGCTAGGTAAAGTAATGTTGGTTATTGTGCTAGGTAAAGTAATGTTGGTTTATGGTTCTGGGTAAAGTAATGTTGGGTTATGGTTTAGGTAAAGTAATGTTGGTTTATGGTTCTGGGTAAAGTAATGTTGGTTTATGGTGCTAGATAAAGTAATGTTGGTTTATTGTGCTAGGTAAAGTAATGTTGGTTTATTGTGCTAGGTAAAGTAATGTTGGTTATGGTGCTAGTTAAAGTAATGTTGGTTTATGGTTCTGGGTAAAGTAATGTTGGTTTATGGTGCTAGGTAAAGTAATGTGGTTTATGGTTCTGGTAAAGTAATGTTGGTTTATTGTGCTAGGTAAAGTAATGTTGGTTTATGGTGCTAGGTAAAGTAATGTTGGTTTATGGTGCTAGGTAAAGTAATGTTGGTTTATGGTGCTAGGTAAAGTAATGTTTGTTTATGGTGCTAGGTAAAGTAATGTTGGTTTATTGTGCTAGGTAAAGTAATGTTGGTTTATGGTTCTGGGTAAAGTAATGTTGGTTTATGGTGCTAGATAAAGTAATGTTGGTTTATGGTGCTGGGTAATGTTGGTTTATGGTGCTGGGTAAAGTAATGTTGGTTTATGGTGCTAGGTAAAGTAATGTTGGTTTATGTGCTAGGTAAAGTAATGTTGGTTTATGTGCTAGGTAAAGTAATGTTGGTTATGGTGCTAGGTAAAGTAATGTTGGTTTATGGTGCTAGATAAAGTAATGTTGGTTTATGGTCTAGGTAAAGTAATGTTGGTTTATGGTGCTAGATAAAGTAATGTTGGTATTGTGCTAGGTAAAGTAATGTGGTTTATGGTGCTAGGTAAAGTAATGTTGGTTTATGGTGCTAGATAAAGTAATGTTGGTTTATGGTTCTAGGTAAAGTAATGTTGGTTTATGGTGCTAGATAAAGTAATGTTGGTTTATGGTGCTAGATAAAGTAATGTTGGTTTATGGTTCTAGGTAAAGTAATGTTGGTTTATGGTGCTAGATAAAGTAATGTTGGTTTATGGTTCTAGGTAAAGTAATGTTGGTTTATGGTGCTAGGTAAAGTAATGTTGTTTATGGTGCTAGGTAAAGTAATGTTGGTTTATGGTGCTAGAAAAGTAATGTTGGTTTATTGTGCTAGGTAAAGTAATGTTGGTTTATTGTGCTAGGTAAAGTAATGTTGGTTTCGGTGCTAGGTAAAGTAATGTTGGTTTATGGTTCTAGGTAAAGTAATGTTGGTTTATGGTGCTAGGTAAAGTAATGTTGGTTTATTGTGCTAGGTAAAGTAATGTTGGTTTATGGTGCTAGGTAAAGTAATGTTGGTTTATGGTCTAGGTAAAGTAATGTTGGTTTATGGTTCTGGGTAAAGTAATGTTGGTTTATGTGCTAGGTAAAGTAATGTTGGTTTATGGTGCTAGGTAAAGTAATGTTGGTTTATGTGCTAGGTAAAGTAATGTTGGTTTATGGTGCTAGGTAAAGTGTTGGTTTATGGTGCTAGGTAAAGTGGTGTTGGTTTATGTGTGCTAGGTAAAGTAATGTTGGTTTATGGTGCTAGGTAAAGTGTTGGTTTATGGTGCTTGGTAAAGTAATGCAAGTTTATGGTGCTGGTAAAGTAATGCAAGTTTATATTGCTAGGGAAAGTAATGTTGGTTTATTGTGCTAGAAAAGTAATGTTGGTTTATGGTGCTAGGTAAAGTAATGTTGGTTATGGTGCTAGGTAAAGTAATGTTGGTTTATTGTGCTAGATAAAGTAATGTTGGTTTATGGTGCTGGGTAAAGTAATGTTGGTCTATGGTGCTAGGTAAAGTAATGTTGGTTTACGTGCTAGATAAAGTAATGTGGTTTACGGTGCAGATAAAGTAATATGTTTATGGTGCTGGGTAAATTAAGTTTATGGTGCTAGGTAAAGTGTTGGTTTATGGTGCTGGGTAAAGTAATGTTGGTTTATGGTGCTAGGTAAAGTGTTGGTTTATGATGCTGGGTAAAGTAAAGTTGGTTTATGGTGCTAGGTAAAGTAATGTTGGTTTATGGTGCTAGATAAAGTAATGTTGGTTTATGGTGCTAAGTAAAGTGTTGGTTTATGGTGCTGGGTAAAGTAATGTTGGTTTATGGTGCTAGGTAAAGTAATGTAGGTTTATGGTGCTAGAGTAAAGTAATGTTGGTTTATGGTGCTAGATAAAGTAATGTCGTTTATGGTGCTAGGTAAAGTAATGTTGGTTATGGTGCTAGATAGTAATGTTGGTGGTTATGGTGCTAGATAAAGTAATGGTTTATGGTGTTGTATGGTGCTAGGTAAAGTAATGCTGGTTTATTGTGCTAGGTAAAGTAATGTTGGTTTATGGTGCTAGGTAAAGTAATGTTGGTTTATTGTGCTAAGTAAAGTAATGTTGGTTTATGGTGCTAGATAAAGTAATGTTGGTTTATGGTGCTAGATAAAGTAATGTTGGTTTATGGTGCTAGGTAAAGTAATGTTGGTTTATGGTGCTAGGTAAAGTAATGTTGGTTTATGGTGCTAGGTAAAGTAATGTTGGTTTATGTGTGCTAGGTAAAGTAATGTTGGTTTATTGTGCTAGATAAAGTAATGTTGGTTTATGGTGCTAGGTAAAGTAATGTTGGTTTATGGTGCTGGGTAAAGTAATGTTGGTTTATGGTTCTGGGTAAAGTAATGTTGGTTTATGGTGCTAGGTAAAGTAATGTTGGTTTATTGTGCTAGGTAAAGTAATGTTGGTTATGGTGCTGGGTAAAGTAATGTTGGTTTATGGTGCTGGTAAAGTAATGTTGGTTTATGGTTCTGGGTAAAGTAATGTTGGTTTATGGTGCTAGATAAAGTAATGTTGGTTTATTGTGCTAGGTAAAGTAATGTTGGTTTATTGTGCTAGGTAAAGTAATGTTGGTTTATGGTGCTGTTAAAGTAATGTTGGTTTATGGTTCTGGGTATAGGTAAAGTAATGTTGGTTTATGGTGCTAGGTAAAGTAATGTTGGTTTATGGTTCTAGGTAAAGTAATGTTGGTTTATTGTGCTAGGTAAAGTAATGTTGGTTTATGGTGCTAGGTAAAGTAATGTTGGTTTATGGTGCTAGGTAAAGTAATGTTGGTTTATGGTGCTAGGTAAAGTAATGTTGGTTTATGGTGCTAGGTAAAGTAATGTTGGTTTATTGTGAGGTAAAGTAATGTTGGTTTATGGTTCTGGGTAAAGTAATGTGGTTTATGTTTAGGTAAAGTAATGTTGGTTTATGGTGCTAGGTAAAGTAATGTTGGTTTATGGTGCTAGGTAAAGTAATGTTGGTTTATTGTGCTAGGTAAAGTAATGTTGGTTTATGGTGCTGGTAAAGTAATGTTGGTTTATGGTGCTAGGTAAAGTAATGTTGGTTTATGGTGCTAGATAAAGTAATGTTGGTTTATGGTGCAGATAAAGTAATGTTGGTTTATGGTGCTGGGTAAATTAAGTTATGGTGCTAGGTAAAGTGTTGGTTTATGGTGCTGGTAAAGTAATGTGGTTTATGGTGCTAGGTAAAGTGTTGGTTTATGATGCTGGGTAAAGTAATGTTGGTTTATGGTGCTAGGTAAAGTAATGTGGTTTATGGTGCTAGATAAAGTAATGTTGGTTTATGGTGCTAAGTAAAAGTGTTGGTTTATGATGCTGGGTAAAGTAATGCAGGTTTATGGTGCTAGGTAAAGTAATGTTGGTTTATGGTGCTAGATAAAGTAATGTGGTTTATGGTGCTAGATAAAGTAATGTGGTTTATGGTGCTAGGTAAAGTAATGTTGGTTTATGGTGCTAGATAAAGTAATGTTGGTTTATGGTGCTAGATAAAGTAATGTTGGTTTATGGTGCTGGATAAAGTAATGTGGTTTATGTGCTAAGTAAAGTAATGTTGGTTTATGGTGCTAGGTAAAGTAATGTGGTTTATTGTGCTAGGTAAAGTAATGTTGGTTTATGGTGCTAGGTAAAGTAATGTTGGTTTATGGTGCTAGATAAAGTAATGTTGGTTTATGGTGCTAGGTAAAGTAATGTTGGTTTATGGTGCTAGATAAAGTAATGTTGGTTTATGGTGCTAGGTAAAGTAATGTTGGTTTATGGTGCTAGGTAAAGTAATGTTGGTTTATTGTGCTAGGTAAAGTAATGTTGGTTTATGGTGTAGTAAAGTAATGTGGTTTATGGTTCTAGGTAAAGTAATGTTGGTTTATGGTTCTGGGTAAAGTAATGTTGGTTTATGGTGCTAGGTAAAGTAATGTTGGTTTATTGTGCTAGGTAAAGTAATGTTGGTTTATGGTTCTGGGTAAAGTAATGTTGGTTTATGGTCTGGGTAAAGTAATGTTGGTTTATGGTTCTGGTAAAGTAATGTTGGTTTATGGTGCTAGATAAAGTAATGTTGGTTTATGTGCTAGGTAAAGTAATGTTGGTTTATTGTGCTAGGTAAAGTAATGTTGGTTTATGGTGCTTGTTAAAGTAATGTTGGTTTATGGTTCTGGGTAAAGTAATGTTGGTTTATGGTGCTAGGTAAAGTAATGTTGGTTTATGGTTCTGGGTAAAGTAATGTTGGTTTATTGTGCTAGGTAAAGTAATGTTGGTTTATGGTGCTAGGTAAAGTAATGTTGGTTTATGGTGCTAGGTAAAGTAATGTTGGTTTATGGTGCTAGGTAAAGTAATGTTGGTTTATGGTGCTAGGTAAAGTAATGTTGGTTTATTGTGCTAGGTAAAGTAATGTTGGTTTATGGTTCTGGGTAAAGTAATGTTGGTTATGGTTCTGGGTAAAGTAATGTTGGTTTATGGTTCTGGGTAAAGTAATGTTGGTTTATGGTGCTAGATAAAGTAATGTTGGTTTATGTGCTAGGTAAAGTAATGTTGGTTTATTGTGCTAGGTAAAGTAATGTTGGTTTATGGTGCTAGTTAAAGTAATGTTGGTTTATGGTTTGGGTAAAGTAATGTTGGTTTATGGTGCTAGGTGTAATTTGTTTTTGCTAGGTAAAGTAATGTTGGTTATGTGCTAGGTAAAGTAATGTTGGTTTATGTGCTAGGTAAAGTAATGTTGGTTTATGGTGCTAGGTAAAGTAATGTTGGTTTATGGTGCTAGGTAAAGTAATGTTGGTTTATGGTGCTAGGTAAAGTAATGTTGGTTTATGGTGCTAGGTAAAGTAATGTTGGTTTATTGTGCTAGGTAAAGTAATGTTGGTTTATGGTGCTAGGTAAAGTAATGTTGGTTTATGGTGCTAGGTAAAGTAATGTTGGTTTTTATGGTTCTGGGTAAAGTAATGTTGGTTTATGGTTCTAGGTAAAGTAATGTTGGTTTATGGTGCTAGGTAAAGTAATGTTGGTTTATTGTGCTAGGTAAAGTAATGTTGGTTTATTGTGCTAGGTAAAGTAATGGGTTTATGGTGCTAGGTAAAGTAATGTTGGTTTATGGTGCTAGGTAAAGTAATGTGGTTTATGGTTCTAGGTAAAGTAATGTGGTTTATGGTGCTAGGTAAAGTAATGTTGGTTTATGGTGCTAGGTAAAGTAATGTTGGTTTATGGTGCTAGGTAAAGTAATGTTGGTTATGGTGCTAGATAAAGTAATGTTGGTTTATGGTGCTAGGTAAAGTAATGTTGGTTTATGGTGCTGGGTAAAGTAATGTTGGTTATGGTGCTAGATAAAGTAATGTTGGTTTATGGTGCTAGGTAAAGTAATGTTGGTTTATGGTGCTAGGTAAAGTAATGTTGGTTTATGGTGCTAGGTAAAGTAATGTTGGTTTATGGTGCTAGATAAAGTAATGTTGGTTTATGGTGCTAGATAAAGTAATGTTGGTTATGGTGCTAGGTAAAGTAATGTTGGTTATGGTGCTAGGTAAAGTAATGTTGGTTTCGGTGCTAGGTAAAGTAATGTTGTTTATGGTTTCTAGGTAAAGTAATGTGGTTTATTGTGCTAGGTAAAGTAATGTTGGTTTATTGTGCTAGGTAAAGTAATGTTGGTTTATTGTGCTAGGTAAAGTAATGTTGGTTTATGTTCTAGGTAAAGTAATGTTGGTTTATGGTTCTGGGTAAAGTAATGTTGGTTTATTGTGCTAGATAAAGTAATGTTGGTTTATGGTCTAGGTAAAGTAATGTTGGTTTATTGTGCTAGGTAAAATAATGTTGGTTTATGGTGCTAGGTAAAGTGTTGGTTTATGGTGCTAGGTAAAGTGTTGGTTTATGGTGCTTGGTAAAGTAATGCAAGTTTATGGTGCTTGGTAAAGTAATGCAAGTTTATGGTGCTAGGAAAGTAATGCTGGTTATTGTGCTAGTAAAGTAATGTTGGTTTATGGTGCTAGGTAAAGTAATGTTGTTTTATGGTGCTAGGTAAAGTAATGGTTGTTTATTGTGCTAGATAAAGTAATGTTGGTTTATGGTGCTGGGTAGAGTAATGTTGGTCTATGGTGCTAGGTAAAGTAATGTTGGTTTACGGTGCAGATAAAGTAATGTTGGTTTACGGTGCAGATAAAGTAATATTGATTTATGGTGCTGGTAAATTAAGTTTATGGTGCTAGGTAAAGTGTTGGTTTATGGTGCTGGGTAAAGTAATGCAGGTTTATGGTGCTAGGTAAAGTGTTGGTTTATGATGCTGGGTAAAGTAATGCAGGTTTATGGTGCTAGGTAAAGTAATGTAGGTTTATGGTGCTAGATAAAGTAATGTTGGTTTATGGTGCTAAGTAAAGTGTTGGTTTATGATGCTAGGTAAAGTAATGCAGGTTTATGGTGCTAGGTAAAGTAATGTAGGTTTATGGTGCTAGATAAAGTAATGCTGGTTTATGGTGCTAGATAAAGTAATGTTCGTTTATGGTGCTAGGTAAAGTAATGTTGGTTTATGGTGCTAGATAAAGTAATGTTGGTTTATGGTGCTAGATAAAGTAATGCTGGTTTATGGTGCTAGATAAAGTAATGCTGGTTGGTTTATGTGCTAAGTAAAGTAATGTTGGTTTATGGTGCTAGATAAAGTAATGCTGGTTTATTGTGCTAAGTAAAGTAATGTTGGTTTATGGTGCTAGATAAAGTAATGTTGGTTTATGGTGCTAGATAAAGTAATGTTGGTTTATGGTGCTAGGTAAAGTAATGTTGGTTTATGGTGCTAGATAAAGTAATGTTGGTTTATGGTGCTAGGTAAAGTAATGTTGGTTTATGGTGCTAGGTAAAGTAATGTTGGTTTATTGTGCTAGAAAAGTAACGTTGGTTTATGGTGCTAGGTAAAGTAATGTTGGTTTATGGTTCTGGGTAAAGTAATGTTGGTTTATGGTTCTGGGTAAAGTAATGTTGGTTTATGGTGCTAGGTAAAGTAATGTTGGTTTATTGTGCTAGGTAAAGTAATGTTGGTTTATGGTTCTGGGTAAAGTAATGTTGGTTTATGGTTCTGGGTAAAGTAATGTTGGTTTATGGTCTGGGTAAAGTAATGTTGGTTTATGGTGCTAGATAAAGTAATGTTGGTTTATTGTGCTAGGTAAAGTAATGTTGGTTTATTGTGCTAGGTAAAGTAATGTTGGTTTATGGTGCTTGTTAAGTAATGTTGGTTTATGGTTCTGGGTAAAGTAATGTTGGTTTATGGTGCTAGGTAAAGTAATGTTGGTTTATGGTTCTGGGTAAAGTAATGTTGGTTTATTGGCTAGGTAAAGTAATGTTGGTTTATGGTGCTAGGTAAAGTAATGTGGTTTTATGGTGCTAGGTAAAGTAATGTTGGT
The DNA here is from genome assembly GCA_032433765.1 of Megaustenia siamemsis. NCBI lineage: Eukaryota > Metazoa > Mollusca > Gastropoda > Stylommatophora > Ariophantidae > Megaustenia > Megaustenia siamemsis. Next base: position 128,532,282 of record JAVIAB010000073.1, on the reverse strand, counting down.
TTATGGTGCTAGGTAAAGTAATGTTGGTTTATGGTGCTAGGTAAAGTAATGTTGGTTTATTGTGCTAGGTAAAGTAATGTTGGTTTATGGTTCTGGTAAAGTAATGTTGTTTATGGTTCTGGGTAAAGTAATGTTGGTTTATGGTTCGCTGGTAAAGTAATGTTGGTTTATGGTGCTAGATAAAGTAATGTTGTTTATTGTGCTAGGTAAAGTAATGTTGGTTTATTGTGCTAGGTAAAGTAATGTTGGTTTATTGTGCTAGGTAAAGTAATGTTGGTTTATGGTGCTAGGTAAAGTAATGTTGGTTTATGTTTGGGTAAAGTAATGTTGGTTTATGGTGCTAGGTAAAGTAATGTTGGTTTATGGTCTGGGTAAAGTAATGTTGGTTTATTGTGCTAGGTAAAGTAATGTTGGTTTATGGTGCTAGGTAAAGTAATGTTGGTTTATGGTGCTAGGTAAAGTAATGTTGGTTTATGGTGCTAGGTAAAGTAATGTTTGTTTATGGTGCTAGGTAAAGTAATGTTGGTTTATGTTGTGCTAGGTAAAGTAATGTTGGTTTATGGTTCTAGGTAAAGTAATGTTGGTTTATGGTGCTAGGTAAAGTAATGTTGGTTTATGGTGCTGGGTAAAGTAATGTTGGTTTATGGTGCTAGGTAAAGTAATGTTGGTTTATGGTGCTAGGTAAAGTAATGTTGGTTTATGGTGCTAGGTAAAGTAATGTTGGTTTATGTGCTAGGTAAAGTAATGTTGGTTTATGGGTAGGCTAAAGTAAAGTAATGTTGGTTTATGGTGCTAGATAAAGTAATGTTGGTTTATGGTTCTAGTAAAGTAAGTTGGTTATGGTGCTAGATAAAGTAATGTTGGTTTATTGTGCTAGGTAAAGTAATGTTGGTTTATGGTGCTAGGTAAAGTAATGTTGGTTTATGGTGCTAGATAAAGTAATGTTGGTTTATGGTGCTAGGTAAAGTAATGTTGGTTTATGGTGCTAGGTAAAGTAATGTTGGTTTATGGTGCTAGTAAAGTAATGTTGGTTTATGGTTCTAGATAAAGTAATGTTGGTTTATGGTGCTAGGTAAAGTAATGTTGGTTTATGGTGCTAGGTAAAGTAATGTTGGTTTATGGTGCTAGTAAAGTAATGTTGGTTTATGGTGCTAGGTAAAGTAATGTTGGTTTATGGTGCTAGATAAGTAATGTTGGTTTATGGTTCTAGGTAAAGTAATGTTGGTTTATGGTGCTAGGTAAAGTAATGTTGGTTTATGGTGCTAGATAAAGTAATGTTGGTTTATGGTGCTAGATAAAGTAATGTTGGTTTATGGTGCTAGGTAAAGTAATGTTGGTTTATGGTGCTAGGTAAGTAATGTTGTTTATTGTGCTAGGTAAAGTAATGTTGGTTTATGGTTCTAGGTAAAGTAATGTTGGTTTATGGTGCTAGTAAAGTAATGTTGGTTTATGGTTCTAGGTAAAGTAATGTTGGTTTATTGTGCTAGGTAAAGTAATGTTGGTTTATGGTTCTAGGTAAAGTAATGTTGGTTTATGGTGCTAGGTAAAGTAATGTTGGTTTATGGTTCTAGGTAAAGTAATGTGGTTTATTGTGCTAGGTAAAGTAATGTTGGTTTATGGTTTAGGTAAAGTAATGTTGGTTTATTGTGCTAGGTAAAGTGTTGGTTTATGGTGCTAGGTAAAGTAATGTTGGTTTATGGTGCTAGGTAAAGTAATGTTGGTTTATGGTGCTAGGTAAAGTAATGTTGGTTTATGGTGCTAGGTAAAGTAATGTTGGTTTATGGTGCTATTAAAGTAATGTTGTTTATTGTGCTAGGTAAAGTAATGTTGGTTTATGGTGCTAGGTAAAGTAATGTTGGTTTATGGTGCTAGGTAAAGTAATGTTGGTTATGGTGCTAGGTAAAGTGTGGTTTATGGTGCTAGGTAAAGTAATGTGTTTAATGCTAGTAATGTTGGTTTATGGTGCTAGGTAAAGTAATGTTGGTTTATGGTGCTAGGTAAAGTGTTGGTTTATGGTGCTAGGTAAAGTAATGTTGGTTTATGGTGCTAGGTAAAGTAATGTTGTTTATGGTGCTAGGTAAAGTGTGGTTTATGGTGCTAGGTAAAGTAATGTTGGTTTATGGTGCTAGGTAAAGTGTTGTTATGGTGCTAGGTAAAGTAAGTTGGTTTATATAGTTAAAGTAATGTTGTTTATGGTGCTAGATAAGTAATGTTGGTTTATTGTGCTAGGTAAAGTAATGTTGGTTTATTGTGCTAGGTAAAGTAATGTTGGTTTATGGTGCTAGGTAAAGTGTTGGTTTATGGTGCTAGGTAAAGTAATGTTGGTTTATGGTGCTAGGTAAAGTAATGTTGGTTTATGTGCTAGGTAAAGTAATGTTGGTTTATGGTGCGTAAAGTAATGTTGGTTTATGGTGCTTGGTAAAGTAATGTTGGTTTATATGTGCTAGGTAAAGTAATGTTGGTTTATGGTGCTAGGTAAAGTAATGTTGGTTTATGGTGCTAGGTAAAGTAATGTTGGTTTATGGTGCTAGGTAAAGTGTTGGTTTATGGTGCTAGGTAAAGTAATGTTGGTTTATTGTGCTAGGTAAAGTAATGTTGGTTTATGGTGCTAGGTAAAGTGTTGGTTTATGGTGCTGGGTAAAGTAATGTTGGTTTATTGTGCTAGGTAAAGTAATGTTGGTTTATGGTGCTAGGTAAAGTAATGTTGGTTTATGGTGCTAGGTAAAGTAATGTTGGTTTATGGTGCTAGGTAAAGTAATGTTTGTTTATGGTGCTAGGTAAAGTAATGTTGGTTTATTGTGCTAGGTAAAGTAATGTTGGTTTATGGTTCTGGGTAAAGTAATGTTGGTTTATGGTGCTAGATAAAGTAATGTTGGTTTATGGCTCTGGGTAAAGTAATGTTGGTTTATGGTTCTGGTAAAGTAATGTTGGTTTATGGTGCTAGGTAAAGTAATGTTGGTTTATTGTGCTAGGTAAAGTAATGTTGGTTTATTGTGCTAGGTAAAGTAATGTTGGTTTATGGTGCTAGGTAAAGTAATGTTGGTTTATGGTGCTAGATAAAGTAATGTTGGTTTATGGTTCTAGGTAAAGTAATGTTGGTTTATGGTGCTAGATAAAGTAATGTTGGTTTATTGTGCTAGGTAAAGTAATGTTGGTTTATGGTGCTAGGTAAAGTAAGTTGGTTTATGGTGCTAGATAAAGTAATGTTGGTTTATGGTTCTAGGTAAAGTAATGTTGGTTTATGGTGCTGGGTAAAGTAATGTTGGTTTATGGTGCTAGATAAAGTAATGTTGGTTTATGGTTCTAGATAAAGTAATGTTGGTTTATGGTGCTAGGTAAAGTAATGTTGGTTTATGGTGCTAGGTAAAGTAATGTTGGTTTATGGTGCTAGATAAAGTAATGTTGGTTTATGGTGCTAGATAAAGTAATGTTGGTTTATGGTGCTAGATAAAGTAATGCGGTTTATGGTTCTAGGTAAAGTAATGTTGGTTTATGGTGCTAGGTAAAGTAATGTTGGTTTATGGTTCTAGATAAAGTAATGTTGGTTTATGGTGCTAGATAAAGTAATGTTGGTTTATGGTCTAGGTAAAGTAATGTTGGTTTATGGTTCTAGGTAAAGTAATGTTGGTTTATTGTGCTAGGTAAAGTAATGTTGGTTTATGGTGCTAGGTAAAGTAATGTTGGTTTATGTTGCTAGGTAAAGTAATGTTGGTTTATGGTTCTAGGTAAAGTAATGTTGGTTTATGTGCTAGGTAAAGTAATGTTGGTTTATGGTTCTAGGTAAAGTAATGTTGGTTTATGGTTCTAGGTAAAGTAATGTTGGTTTATGGTGCTAGGTAAAGTAATGTTGGTTTATTGTGCTAGGTAAAGTAATGTTGGTTTATGGTGCTAGGTAAAGTAATGTTGGTTTATTGTGCTAGGTAAAGTGTTGGTTTATGGTGCTGGGTAAAGTAATGTTGGTTTATGGTGCTTGGTAAAGTAATGTTGGTTTATGGTGCTTGGTAAAGTAATGTTGGTTTATGGTGCTAGGTAAAGTAATGTTGGTTTATGGTGCTTATTAAAGTAATGTTGGTTTATTGTGCTAGGTAAAGTAATGTTGGTTTATGGTTCTAGGTAAAGTAATGTTGGTTTATGGTGCTAGGTAAAGTAATGTTGGTTTATGGTGCTAGGTAAAGTGTTGGTTTATGGTGCTAGGTAAAGTGATGTTGGTTTATTGTGCTAGGTAAAGTAATGTTGGTTTATGGTGCTAGGTAAAGTGTTGGTTTATGGTGCTGGGTAAAGTAATGTTGGTTTATTGTGCTAGGTAAAGTAATGTTGGTTTATGGTGCTAGGTAAAGTGTTGGTTTATGGTGCTGGGTAAAGTAATGTTGGTTTATGGTGCTAGGTAAAGTGTTGGTTTATGGTGCTTGGTAAAGTAATGTTGGTTTATTGTGCTAGGTAAAGTGTTGGTTTATGGTGCTTGGTAAAGTAATGTTGGTTTATGGTGCTAGATAAGGTAATGCTGGTTTATTGTGCTAGGTAAAGTAATGTTGGTTTATTGTGCTAGGTAAAGTAATGTTGGTTTATGGTGCTAGGTAAAGTGTTGGTTTATGGTTCTGGGTAAAGTAATGTTGGTTTATGGTGCTTGGTAAAGTAATGTTGGTTTATTGTGCTAGGTAAAGTAATGTTGGTTTATGGTGCTTGGTAAAGTAATGTTGGTTTATGGTGCTTGGTAAAGTAATGTTGGTTTATTGTGCTAGGTAAAGTAATGTTGGTTTATGGTCTAGGTAAAGTAATGTTGGTTTATGGTGCTAGGTAAAGTAATGTTGGTTTATGGTGCTAGGTAAAGTGTTGGTTTATGGTGCTGGGTAAAGTAATGTTGGTTTATTGTGCTAGGTAAAGTAATGTTGGTTTATGGTGCTAGGTAAAGTGTTGGTTTATGGTGCTGGGTAAAGTAATGTTGGTTTATGGTGCTAGGTAAAGTGTTGGTTTATGGTGCTGGGTAAAGTAATGTTGGTTTATGGTGCTAGGTAAAGTAATGTTGGTTTATGGTGCTAGGTAAAGTGTTGGTTTATGGTGCTGGGTAAAGTAATGTTGGTTTATTGTGCTAGGTAAAGTGTTGGTTTATGGTGCTTGGTAAAGTAATGTTGGTTTATGGTGCTAGATAAAGTAATGCTGGTTTATTGTGCTAGGTAAAGTAATGTTGGTTAATTGTGCTAGGTAAAGTAATGTTGGTTTATGGTGCTAGGTAAAGTGTTGGTTTATGGTTCTGGTAAAGTAATGTTGGTTTATGGTGCTTGGTAAAGTAATGTTGGTTTATTGTGCTAGGTAAAGTAATGTTGGTTTATGGTGCTAGGTAAAGTGTTGGTTTATGGTGCTGGGTAAAGTAATGTTGGTTTATGGTGCTTGGTAAAGTAATGTTGGTTTATGGTGCTGGGTAAAGTAATGTTGGTTTATGGTGCTATGTAAAGTAATGTTGGTTTATGGTGCTGGGTAAAGTAATGTTGGTTTATGGTGCTGGTAAAGTAATGTTGGTTTATGGTGCTTGGTAAAGTAATGTTGGTTTATGGTGCTGGGTGAAGTAATGTTGGTTTATGGTGCTTGGTAAAGTAATGTTGGTTTATTGTGCTAGATAAAGTAATGTTGGTTTATGGTTCTAGGTAAAGTAATGTTGGTTTATTGTGCTAGGTAAATAATGTTGGTTTATGGTGCTAGGTAAAGTGTTGGTTTATGGTACTAGGTAAAGTGTTGGTTTATGGTGCTTGGTAAAGTAATGCAAGTTTATGGTGCTTGGTAAAGTAATGCAAGTTTATGGTGCTAGGGAAAGTAATGCTGGTTTATTGTGCTAGATAAAGTAATGTTGGTTTATGGCGCTGGGTAAAGTAATGTTGTTTTATGGTGCTAGGTAAAGTAATGCTGGTTTATTGTGCTAGATAAAGTAATGTTGGTTTATGGTGCTGGGTAGAGTAATGTTGGTCTATGGTGCTAGGTAAAGTAATGTTGGTTTACGGTGCAGATAAAGTAATGTTGGTTTACGGTGCAGATAAAGTAATATTGATTTATGGTGCTGGGTAAATTAAGTTTATGGTGCAGATAAAGTAATGCAGGTTTATGGTGCTGGGTAAAGTAATGCAGGTTTATGGTGCTAGGTAAAGTAATGTAGGTTTATGGTGCAAGGTAAAGTAATGTAGGTTTATGGTTCTAGGTAAAGTAATGTTGGTTTATGGTTCTGGGTAAAGTAATGTTGGTTTGTGGTTCTAAGTAAAGTAATGTAGGTTTATGGTTCTGGGTAAAGTAATGTAGGTTTATGGTTCTGGTAAAGTAATGTTGGTTTATGGTGCTAGGTAAAGTAATGTTGGTTTATGGTTCTAGGTAAAGTAATGTTGGTTTATGGTTCTAGGTAAAGTAATGTAGGTTTATGGTTCTAGGTAAAGTAATGTTGGTTTATGGTGCTAGGTAAAGTGTTGGTTTATGGTACTAGGTAAAGTGTTGGTTTATGGTGCTTGGTAAAGTAATGCAAGTTTATGGTGCTTGGTAAAGTAATGCAAGTTTATGGTGCTAGGGAAAGTAATGCTGGTTTATTGTGCTAGATAAAGTAATGTTGGTTTATGGCGCTGGGTAAAGTAATGTTGTTTTATGGTGCTAGGTAAAGTAATGCTGGTTTATTGTGCTAGATAAAGTAATGTTGGTTTATGGTGCTGGGTAGAGTAATGTTGGTCTATGGTGCTAGGTAAAGTAATGTTGGTTTACGGTGCAGATAAAGTAATGTTGGTTTACGGTGCAGATAAAGTAATATTGATTTATGGTGCTGGGTAAATTAAGTTTATGGTGCAGATAAAGTAATGCAGGTTTATGGTGCTGGGTAAAGTAATGCAGGTTTATGGTGCTAGGTAAAGTAATGTAGGTTTATGGTGCAAGGTAAAGTAATGTAGGTTTATGGTTCTAGGTAAAGTAATGTTGGTTTATGGTTCTGGGTAAAGTAATGTTGGTTTATGTTCTAGGTAAAGTAATGTAGGTTTATGGTTCTGGGTAAAGTAATGTAGGTTTATGGTTCTGGGTAAAGTAATGTTGGTTTATGGTGCTAGGTAAAGTAATGTTGGTTTATGGTTCTAGGTAAAGTAATGTTGGTTTATGGTTCTAGGTAAAGTAATGTAGGTTTATGGTTCTAGGTAAAGTAATGTTGGTTTATGGTTCTAGGTAAAGTAATGCAGGTTTATGGTTCTAGGTAAAGTAATGCAGGTTTATGGTTCTAGGTAAAGTAATGCAGGTTTATGGTTCTAGGTAAAGTAATGCAGGTTTATGGTGCTAGGTAAAGTAATGCAGGTTTATGGTTCTAGGTAAAGTAATGCAGGTTTATGGTGCTAGGTAAAGTAATGTAGGTTTATGGTTCTAGGTAAAGTAATGCAGGTTTATGGTTCTAGGTAAAGTAATGCAGGTTTATGGTTCTAGGTAAAGTAATGCAGGTTTATGGTGCTAGGTAAAGTAATGCAGGTTTATGGTTCTAGGTAAAGTAATGCAGGTTTATGGTTCTAGGTAAAGTAATGTAGGTTTATGGTTCTGGGTAAAGTAATGTTGGTTTATGGTGCTAGGTAAAGTAATGTTGGTTTATTGTGCTAGGTAAAGTAATGTTGGTTTATTGTGCTAGGTAAAGTAATGTAGGTTTATGGTTCTGGGTAAAGTAATGTAGGTTTATGGTTCTGGGTAAAGTAATGTTGGTTTATTGTGCTAGGTAAAGTAATGTAGGTTTATGGTTCTAGGTAAAGTAATGTAGGTTTATGGTTCTGGGTAAAGTAATGTTGGTTTATTGTGCTAGGTAAAGTAATGTAGGTTTATGGTTCTGGGTAAAGTAATGTTGGTTTATGGTTCTGGGTAAAGTAATGTAGGTTTATGTTCTGGTAAAGTAATGTAGGTTTATGGTTCTGGGTAAAGTAATGTAGGTTTATGGTTCTAGGTAAAGTAATGTAGGTTTATGGTTCTGGGTAAAGTAATGTAGGTTTATGGTTCTGGGTAAAGTAATGTAGGTTTATTGTGCTAGGTAAAGTAATGTAGGTTTATGGTTCTAGGTAAGGTAATGTAGGTTTATGGTTCTGGGTAAAGTAATGTTGGTTTATGGTGCTAGGTAAAGTAATGTTGGTTTGTCAATTCCTTTTTGATACTTCATGCTGTTAACTAATGACTTTCACACAGAGCTCCACCCTGTAGTCTGTTCAGAACCCTCCGTACTTTTGTTGCCACACCGAGAATGAGCACCACACTGACTCAAATTATTGAACAAGACAAGGTATTCATAAAATAGGCCTAAGCTTTATTCAGGTGACAACATATCCACTCTGCTACTCGAGTGGATACACTAACGCTCACCTTGCCCATTTAGGACTTGACAATGTTCAATTCCACAAACACAATTTTACATAAGTAGGCACCCTTGCACACTCAGAATGAACTAAATATGTTGACCTCTCACTCTCACATCATGACTTATGACAAATGTTCAATGTCACACAATGTAACTGCTTCATTAGCAAGCCTCCTGCTCGCTTCAATTGCCCAGTGAAACTCCACTGTTCATCACAAGTAGATTCAATGTGTCGACCTCTCACTCTCACATAATGACTTAGACAAATGTTCAATGTCACACAATATAACGTTTCATTAGCAAGCCCCTCGTCTCACATAATGACTTAGACAAACGGTCTAAGACATGGCAGAAAGCCAGAAGGTATGGTAGAACACAACCTGAGCTCTTGAAGCGTCTGAAAGTAGAGGTCGACAAAAAATGATGCACTTTAAACTATGCGCTAAGCAGGCTAAGGATGCCAAATGGGATGACTTCTGTAAAAAAGTGTGCTCAGAAAAATCGCTAGCCATATTCTGGCTCCTTCATCAGTGCATGAATGGCACACCACGACACAGAGGTATACCAGACTTTCAGAGCACAGGCCAGATATGACACAATCTGATGAGAGCAAAGGGAAGGCCCTGCTTGCCTGCTACATTGAGCAGACGGACCAAAGAAATGAGGCTGTAAGAACGAGGATACGGGGATCTTTGTCAAATTTGTGTAAGGATGTAGGGCTGGAAGAAGATCTCACAATCACAACCGATACCATTAGCACGACACTTAAAAGGTCACACAACACTGCTCCTGGTCCAGATGGTGTTCGGTATGATGACATAGGCGGTTTAGCTGATGACGACTTGACAACACTGGCCAATGAGTTTAATGCCAGTATTCGGAGTGGCCAGATTAAGGAGGAGTGGCTACACAGCTACTTACTACCGCTACCAAAGCCAAACAAGGACCATTCTCAGATCAGTGCCTACAGAATCATCACAATGCAGAACACTGCGGGCAAGCTGCTGGAGAAAATAGTTGCCCGTGTCCTCACCTGTCGCCTTGAACAGAAACGCGTATTCCCATCCACACTTGGAGGTTATAGATATAACAAAGAGACATGGCTCAATGCGGCAGTATTTACCTATGACGTCTTCGAAGGCTTCCACAGACGAGAGGAGACATGTGCTGCTGCTATAGATCTGGAGGATGCATACAACAGGGTACCATTTGAATATCTCATGCATATGCTTCTCAAATTGGCGGTGACCCCTTCCTCATTAGATGGATCGCCTCGGCACTGTTTCAGAGGAAGGTGATACTCAGATGTGAAGTTGGTCTTCCGAGCCAACATCTATTTGTCCTGGGCTGCCAAAAGGCTCACCATTGTCACCAGTTCTATTTAACGTGTACACAATAACGATCATGGAACAACAGCTGGGTGGGAGGGGAAGAACTATGACTTTTGCTGATTATATTCTGGTATATCGACAGGGAAGAGACATACGGGGAATCGCCTCCACAATGCAAGACGAACTCGATCGCATTTCTTCCTGGTGTGGGGTTTCAGGTGCCTTGGTTAATCCTAATAAAGCATCAGTTTCATGGTTCTCCCTTAACAATCATATCGTTAATACGACCACACCGTTAGTACGAATGGGAGCTGATGAGGTGACCAGGGACAAGTTGATGACATACCTCGGAGTTAAGTTTGATCGCAGCCTGTGTTTTCGGGACCACGTCGACCATGTGATAACAAAATCCCGCAAAGGATTAGCCGCCTTGAAGGTCATGGCAGCTGCCAACATCGAGCAGAGGCTACTTACTCTTCTGTTCCAGGGATTAGTCCTCACACCAATCGAGTATGCCCTGGCCATTCTTACTGTCAGTACGACTCAAATTGATAGGCTGGAGAAAATACAAAATGAAGCCATGCGCATTATCCTGGGATGTACGAGGGACACTCCCTGTGTAGCAATGAGGTATCTTCTTGACTTTCCAACCATGGATGACAGAATCAAGATCTGGAGAGCACGAGCATACCTGAAGATTAGTACAGATACAGAGCATCCATTGCACCACGTGCTCAACACAGAGAAAGGTACCAGGCTAAAAAGAGGCAAATCATGGGTGGGCCGAGCAGAAGATGTCATTAAACAGGTCTGTGGGCTTACCAATATCAGCGTTGGTGAGGAGTGGATACCGGTGCCTACGTCATTCAAGGGGACTTTCTCATGTATTGTCACACTCGACAGGAAAGTAGGGAACAGAACTCGGTCGTGGTTAATGCTGAGGTCAACGGTCTCATCTGCGATAACACCGATGAGAAAGATGCAGTCATCAATACAGACGGATCTGTAAGACGACACGAAAGAAGTGCATGGGCATTGACAGCACGCTCAGCAGGCAGAATAGCCAAGGATGACAGTGGTGCATACGCCATGACCACGAGTAGCATGACAATGGAGGTGATGGCAGTGACCAAGGCATTCAAATGGTTAGAGTCACAAGACTACACCCACGCATGTATACTGAGTGATTCGATGAGCATGATAAAAAAAGTGGAGGCGGGCTTTGTACGCATGCAATGGGTAGAGTCGTTGCAGAAATCCAAAATACGTAAGGTCACCTTTGTCTATGTCCCTGGACATGCGGGAGTACGGGGAAATGAGAGAGCGGACAGGTTGGCTAGCTGCGCTGTCGTTGAGGACGGGCAACTGATGGATCGGGCGGACATCATCAATGCACTCCGAGATGTGGGAAGAGCACAGGACTTCGACAAACACAGATCAACGTCACTTCTTTGGATGATGGAAATGGGAGTTAAGATGGGCACAGCCAGAAATGAGAAACTTGGTGGCCGTGTAAGAAGACTTATCAACCAACATAGAACTGGAGTCGTCAGTCGCTGGACACTGAGGGAATTGCTGAGGAGGGGATCTGAGCACCTATGGACATGTTCGGAGTGCAATGATGATTACCCGCAAATAACTCAATAACTCAATGACTTAGACAAATGTTCAATGTCACACAATATAACTGTTTCATTAGCAAGCCCCTCGTCTCACATAATGGCTTAGACAAATGTTCAATGTCACACAATATAACTGTTTCATTAGCAAGCCCCTCGTCTCACATAATGACTTAGACAAATGTTCAATGTCACACAATATAACTGTTTCATTAGCAAGCCCCTCGTCTCACATAAACGAAAGGATCAATTGTCAATTTCCGAAAATATGACTACCAAGCTGGTGAGCTCATCGGCTCACACAGAATGAAATCATCTCAAGTAACTAGCTCTTCACAAAAGCTGCAAAACGTTAGCGAGTCCATTGCTCATCCCTCAAGAAATGCTACATGTTCACTTTTTCCACCACTTCAGTCCATGGCCAAATCACATGGCCTCACAGTAAAATAGTGTAACTACTAAACTAGGCAATTTAACTTCCCTCCCTTCTCTCCAATTGAATTGTCCATGTTTTCCTGACTCACTCACTCATTTCTATTGTCATACATTTTCACCCTTCCCTGTTACCCCTTATTACAGGTTTATGGTGCTGGGTAATGTTTGTTTATGGTGCTAGGTAAAGTAATGTAGGTTATTGTGCAAGTAATGTTGACTCTTCTCTCTCTATTACCCCTCTCTATGGACTCTTCTTGTAATGGATACAAGGAGACCATTTGGAGGACCTCGACTTTGCTGATGACATAGTTCTCATCAGCAGTCAGATAAAAACGATGCAGGAAAACACAAATGAACTATCATCAATAGCCAGCAAAATTGGGCTTGAGGTCAATCATGAAAAGACTAAAGTCATGAAAAGTTTAATTCCAACAAGTGACAAAATATACATGGAAAACAAACCAGTAGAAGAGATCGATCACTTTATCTATCTTGAAGTCACATTGATCGAGAAGGGGATACGAGCAAAGAAATTAGAATCAGACTGGCTAAAGCAGCAATGTCTTTCAGAAGCCTTGAAAAGTTGTGGAAATCAAAACTCATTAGCACAAACACAAAACTTAGGCTATTCAAATCAAATGTACTATCAACCCTTACGTATGCGTGTGAAAGCTGGAAAACAACAAGAGATATAGAAACAAAGTTGAACGCATTCGAAAATAAATGTCTAAGGAAAATACTTGGTATAGAATGGAACGAATTCAAAACAAACGAGGAAATTAGAGAAATCGCCAATCAACCACTAATATCTTCAGTAATAAAGAAAAGACGATGGTCATACGTTGGACATGTGATGAGAAGAGATAATAATCGAATAGCAAAGCAAGCCCTCATATGGGAAACAACAGGTAAAAGAAAAAGAGGAAGACCCAGGGAGACACTGAGAAGAACATTGATGAGAGAGGCAAGAGCAGCAGGAATCGGCTCCCTCAATGAGATAGAACTGCTTGCACAGAACAGAGACAGATGGCGAGATTTAATAAAATATCTTTAAAAGAAAACTGCTAGAACAAAAATTCATATAGGAGAAGGTGTATCTTGGTCTACGCCCTATGGCCGGTTACGGCTCGAAAGGTCAATAGATAGATGGACTCTTCTCTCTCTCCATTCTCACTCTCTATAGACCCTTCTCTCTCACTCCATTTGCACTCTCTAATGACCCTTCTCTTTCTGCATTCCCACTCTTTATTTACTCTTCTCTCTCTATTACCCCTCTCTATGGACCCTTCTCTCTCTCTCTCCATTCCCCATCTCTATGGATCCTTAGCTCCTATTGTAGTTTACATGACTGTAAGTCAGTGCTACCATTATGTCATTGATGTAACTCTTTCATCTCCTCTGCCACTGTTTATCAGTGAGAAGTCTGTGTCTCCTATCATTTGACATCAAAGGATGTTTACTGTCCTAGGAGTTCACTCGGTCCTGGACATCAAAGAAGCCTGTTTACTCTGAGACCTCGCTATTCTCTGTTGTCGAAGTAACCATGCCCTGGTTAATGGAAGATCTGTCAAGGGTTTCGGCATTCATAGTCCGTTTAGCGATCTCATGATATCTCTCTCAGCTTAAAATCTCCGCTAATGAATCACATAGCTTGTGACGTTTCACTGTTCTGAGTCCGGTCGACTAATTTACACTCGCTAATTGTTGGTCTCCTTTGTTATTCTCCTGGCTCACATATAACTTATTCATCGTTTATTCTTCCATTATTCTGCTTCTTCTTAATTTGGCACACTATCACTATGTGATCGATGTATCTCACTACTCCTATTGTTGTGTGCAGGGCTGTAAGTCAGTGCTACCACTATGTTATCGATGTAACTCACTACTCTTATTGTTGTTTACATGACTGTAAGTCAGTGCTACCATTGTATCATTGATGTACCTCACTGACTCATATTGTAGTTTACATGACTGTAAGTCAGTGCTACCACTATGTCATTGATGTACCTCACCGACTCATATTGTAGTTTACATGACTGTAAGTCAGTGCTACCACTATGTCATTGATGTACCTCACAACTCCTAATGTTGTTTGCAGGGCTATAAGTCAATGTGACTGTTACAGAGCTCTATATATTTCTTGATATATACAATAATCATGCTGAAATGAACTTGACACAGAGAACTCATGGTGGTGGTAACAACATGAATACATCAGTCTTTATTCATCCAATTTGTACATCAACTTGGACATGATATGAATACTAGCCTTTCAGCGAATGGTGATGTATGAGTAACTTCATGCTTAATAGTAGTCTTTTTTAACAATCTAATTCAGCAACTTGTAGACTCCTGTGATTATGCTATCAGTAGTTCTATCCACTTCTCTCAAAACTGTTTCTTGGTATATAATTTGTGTACTCGTCTGTAACACAATTACTCAGTTTACACAATCTCTTGTATCTGTAGAAGGTTCAATCCACACAATCTCTTGTATCTGTAGAAGGTTCAATCCACACAATCTCTTGTATCTGTAGAAGGTTCAATCCACACAATCTCTTGTATCTGTAGAAGGTTCAATCCACACAATCTCTTGTATCTGTAGAAGGTTCAATCCACACAATCTCTTGTATCCTTAGAAGGTTCAATCCACACAATCTCTTGTATCTGTAGAAGGTTCAAGTTTCAATCCACACAATCTCTTGTATCCGTAGAAGGTTCAATCCACACAATCTCTTGTATCCGTAGAAGGTTCAAGGTTCAGTCCACACAATCTCTTGTATCTGTAGAAGGTTCAAGGTTCAATCCACACAATCTCTTGTATCCGTAGAAGGTTCAAGGTTCAATCCACACAATCTCTTGTATCTGTAGAAGGTTCAAGGTTCAATCCACACAATCTCTTGTATCTGTAGAAGGTTCAAGGTTCAATCCACACAATCTCTTGTATCCGTAGAAGGTTCAAGGTTCAATCCACACAATCTCTTGTATCTGTAGAAGGTTCAAGGTTCAATCCACACAATCTCTTGTATCTGTAGAAGGTTCAAGGTTCAATCCACACAATCTCTTGTATCTGTAGAAGGTTCAAGTTTCAATCCACACAATCTCTTGTATCCGTAGAAGGTTCAAGGTTCAATCCACACAATCTCTTGTATCCGTAGAAGGTTCAAGGTTCAGTCCACACAATCTCTTGTATCCATAGAAGGTTCAAGGTTCAATCCACACAATCTCTTGTATCTGTAGAAGGTTCAAGGTTCAATCCACACAATCTCTTGTATCCGTAGAAGGTTCAAGGTTCAATCCACACAATCTCTTGTATCCGTAGAAGGTTCAAGGTTCAATCCACACAATCTCTTGTATCTGTAGAAGGTTCAAGGTTCAATCCACACAATCTCTTTTGCCATTTGGTGATTCTAAGTTAAGTCTCTCAGTTTTGTTGACTACTTCTAAAAACTTCCTCACTAACTCCTAACGTGCCCATTATCTTCCAGAACTGTCTTAACTATCTAACTAACTACTAACACATTTTCCTCTAACTCTCTGCCTTGAGGCAGGTTCCAAAATGTTGACTTTATATCTTCTCTAGTACGTCCAAAAGTTCGAGAACT
The DNA here is from genome assembly GCA_032433765.1 of Megaustenia siamemsis. Lineage (NCBI taxonomy): Eukaryota > Metazoa > Mollusca > Gastropoda > Stylommatophora > Ariophantidae > Megaustenia > Megaustenia siamemsis. The sequence goes on along the minus strand of JAVIAB010000073.1, from coordinate 128,516,957 downwards.
CATCTGAAAAAGTGTTTCTTGTTGCCATGTCAGCAACTCCCTTCTGGCTGAGGATTCTCTAAGATTCCCCAGGAACTAATCACTATCTCTTTAACTCCGTCTTACAATTCTGTCACCTATCTCTTTAACTCCGTCTTACAATTCTGTCACCTATCTCTTTAACTCCGTCTTACAATTCTGTCCCCTATCTCTTTAACTCCGTCTTAAAATTCTGTCACCAATCCTCATTTCATTGAGGAGTCTTGACATCTATCAATCATTCCTATCACTTAGACTGCCAGAAAAACAAAGCTGTCATTCCAAATGCGGGCTCCTTCTCTCTCAGTACTCTTTCATCTCTCTGACAGTGTATATCAGTGAGAATTCTGTGTCTCCTATCATTTGACATCAAAGGATGTTTACTGCCCTAGAAATTCACTCGGTCCTGGACATCAAATAAGCCTGTTTACTCTGAGACCTCGCTATTCTCTGTTGTCGAAGTAACCATGCCCTGGTTAATGGAAGATCTGTCAAGGGTTTCGGCATTCATAGTCCGTTTAGCGATCTCATGATATCTCTCTCAGCTTAAAATCTCCGCTAATGAATCGCATAGCTTGTGGCGTTTCACTGTTCTGAGTCCGGTCGACTAATTTACACTCGCTAATTGTTGGTCTCCTTTGTTATTCTCCTGGCTCACATATAACTTATTCATCGTTTATTCTTCCATTATTCTGCTTCTTCTTAATTTGGCACACTATCACTATGTGATCGATGTATCTCACTACTCCTGTTGTTGTTTACATGACTGTAAGTCAGTGCTACCATTGTATCATTGATGTACCTCACTGACTCATATTGTAGTTTTTCATGACTGTAAGTCAGTGCTATCACTATGTCATTGATGTACCTCACTATTCCTATTGTAGTTTACATGACTGTAAGTCACTGCTACTGTACCTGTTTGACATGTACCACCTATAGAATGAAAGTGGAACACGCCAGACAGAGGACGCATTCAATAAACCCTTGCCTGATGTATCAGATGACTTGACGTTGTTTGATTCCCCGTCTGGATCTAAATGTTTATCATCTCCTTGAATGGGTGTACTGATAGCAGCAACGATGGCCTATCAAGGCCCAGTCAATTTTTATCTATGAATGTCTCGTGCGAGCTTTTTACGTGGTCACCCGCACTTACGTGTACCGCTCTCTACGGCGGCAACTGTAACATCGGGCCAGGGCGACTGTCACCTGCTGCAATACTGTGTCACTGCCTGTTGAACTCAAGCCAACTGACCTACTACTCTCTGTCAGCCTCAACAGCTAATGATGGTCGGGGCACTGGACTGATTTCTTGAATACTGCCTTCAACAGGACTCTGCCGTCCGCCCGTTAATTTTCCGGACATGCACCACGTTCATCTGTGATCATTATAATGAATTACTTCGGGTTGATTTGCCGCTGTGACGTTCCTACAAAGATCTGAGGACTTCGTCTTTTCCGTGTCTGTAAGGTACGTTCGTCACTACTATGGTTGGCGACCACAACACTGATACCAAACACTAATTCAAAGTCCACTCATAACAAATGACAAGCGTTTATTAACTGACACCTTGTCAACTAGTACAACAATTAAAAAGCCAGTGACTTACTTTGTGCTTGACCGTCACACAGGTCAAACATTGCAGGCACTTGTCAATAAAGCCGTGCCATCCTCTTGACTGTCACACATGTAAAACATTGCAGGCACTTGTCAATAAAGCTATGCCATCCTCTTGACTGTCACACATGTAAAACATTGCAGGCACTTGTCAATAAAGCCGTGCCATCCTCTTGACTGTCACACATGTAAAACATTGCAGGCACTTGTCAATAAAGCTATGCCATCCTCTTGACTGTCACACATGTAAAACATTGCAGGCACTTGTCAATAAAGCTGTGCCATCCTCTTGACTGTCACACATGTCAAACATTGCAGGCAATTGTCAATAAAGCCGTGCCATCATCTTGACTGTCACACATGTAAAACATTGCAGGCACTTGTCAATAAAGCCGTGCCATCCTCTTGACTGTCACACATGTAAAACATTGCAGGAACTTGTCAATAAAGCTGTGCCATCGTCATTCAAACATTGCAGGCACTTGTCAATAAAGCCATGCCATCCTCATTCACACATTGCAGGCACTTGTCAGTAAAGCCGTGCCATCCTCATTCACACACTCTGTTTGTCCATACTGCAAGACTCCACTTCATACGTAACTAGAGACTAGAAACTATAGTCCGAACACAAAAACTGCCTCGACTTGCAACACAAGATTGCCTTCTATATTACTATCGCTGTGACTACTGTTAGACTATCGCTGAGGCATAAAACAACACAACTCTTAACAAACTACCACTATGGTCGACTCCTGGACCGAAAACTCCACTAACAGGCTAACCAGGTAACATTAACCCTATGGTTACCGTCTCGGCGGCCCTACTCTATAAGCCGTCCGTCTGAGTCCGTGGCTACTTCTCATGTGACTATTTTTCCTGTATCCTGAATATCTCTCATTCCCTCAGCCAATCAAAACTCTCCTGATCGACGCTCACCCATACGCGGGACTATTATATATATTTTTTTTCTATCGTTCACTCTTCTCTCTTTCCCGTGACTCCCCTCTCATTCACTCATCATTACCTAATCCCGACCCACTGCTACACTCCCACTATGTCATTGATGTACCTCACTACTCCTATTGTTGTTTACATGACTGTAAATCAGTGCTATCATTATATCATTGATGTACCTCACTACTCCTATTGTTGTTTACATGACTGTAAGTTAGTGCTATCATTATATCATTGATGTACCCACTGACTCCTATTGTTGTTTACATGACTGTAAGTTAGTGCTATCATTATGTCATTGATGTACCTCACTACTCCTATTGTTGTTTACATGACTGTAAGTCAGTGCTACCACTATGTCATTGATGTACCTCACTGACTCCTATTGTAGTTTACATGTCTGTAAGTTAGTGCCACCACTATGTCATTAATGTACCTTACTGACTCCTATTGTTGTTTGCAGGGCTGTAAGTTAGTGCCACCACTATGTCATTAATGTACCTTACTGACTCCTATTGTTGTTTGCAGGGCTTAAGTTAGTGCCACCACTATGTCATTAATGTACCTTACTGACTCCTATTGTTGTTTGCAGGGCTGTAGGTTAGTGCCACAACTATGTCATTAATGTACCTTACTGACTCCTATTGTTGTTTGCAGGGCTGTAAGTTAGTGCCACCACTATGTCCTTAATGTACCTTACTGACTCCTATTGTAGTTTACATGTCTGTAAGTTAGTGCCACCACTATGTCATTAATGTACCTTACTGACTCCTATTGTTGTTTGCAGGGCTGTAAGTTAGTGCCACCACTATGTCATTAATGTACCTTACTGACTCCTATTGTAGTTTACATGTCTGTAAGTTAGTGCCACCACTATGTCATTAATGTACCTTACTGACTCCTATTGTTGTTTGCAGGGCTGTAAGTTAGTGCCACCACTATGTCATTAAAATACCTTCATCATCATTATTGAGTGCCGTCTCCGCAACGAAGGTTGGCTACCATGGAGCGCCATTCTGCTCTGTCTCTTGCTTTGATGGTGCAGGTTGTCATCGGTTGATTTGTCCATCTTTTTATGTTACTCGTCCATGTTAATCTTGGTCTGCCTCTGCCTCTTTTACCTTATATTTTCCCCTCCAGGATTACTTTCAGTAGGCTGTTGTGTCTTTTAACATGGCCCAAGAATCGCATTTGTCTTGTTCTAATTGTGTTCAGATCTCTTTTCATTTTTAGTTGTTTTAAGACTTCATCGTTTGTTTTCTTTTCCTTCCATCCAATTCTACCTATTCTTCTATAAATCCACATTTCGAAGGCTTCAATTCTCTGTTCTGTTTTCTTGTCTAATGTCCATGTTTCAGCACCATATAGAACATTGAGAAGATGTAACATTTTGCTATTCTTAGTTTTAGCTTGGGTGTTATTTGTCTTGATGTTAGTATGTCCTTCATAACATTAAAATTACTTTTTGCCATTCCTATTCCTTTGTTTATTTCAGTTGTACATTTTCCATCACTGGTTATAGTATGTCCAAGGTAGTTATAATTTCAACTTGATTAGTATAATCCTATCACTGTATGTCCAGTGGGTACTTATATATTTTTGTAGCTCTCTTTTTATCAGTATTCCTACCCCCCTTTGATGTTCTGTTGTGTTTCCTGAGTATATAAATGTATATTTTTCATCTTCAATGTACCCACATTCTTTCCATCTAGTCTCTGATATGCCTAAAATATCTATATTTATTCGTTCTGCTTCTTGAATCAGATTTTCCAATTTCCCTTGTTGATATAGAGTCCTAACATTCCAAGTACTTATTTTAAGATCTTTCCTCCGACATAAGTTCGAATTTCTCCGACTCTCCATGGCTTCCTCTGGACTAGTACGTGATGAGGCTCCAATCTCTTTCACGGTGGTCAGCCATGTTCGTCTTTCGTGTTCTGAACATGCCTCTTGTGTACCACACACTTTGCTGTTTTCGCTTTCTGGGCCATTGATCATTCTTGATTCCTCCGCCTCCATCCACCGTCACAGACTTTTCACATACGGGTTGAACATACCCGGTTTGCCGGCGACATTTTGTCGAACCATGTGCTTGCCTATCGAACCGCGAACACACGACACAAAGAAGAATAAATCATATTCCACTTAAATATAAAATACCTTACTGACTCCTATTGTAGTTTACATGTCTGTAAGTTAGTGCCACCATTATGTCATTAATGTACCTTACTGACTCCTATTGTAGTTTACATGTCTGTAAGTTAGTGCCACCACTATGTCATTAATGTACCTTACTGACTCCTATTGTTGTTTGCAGGGCTGTAAGTTAGTGCCACCACTATGTCATTAATGTACCTTACTGACTCCTATTGTTGTTTGCAGGGCTGTAAGTTAGTGCCACAACTATGTCATTAATGTACCTTACTGACTCCTATTGTTGTTTTCAGGGCTGTAAGTCAGCAAACTACACTATGTCATAGATGTACCTCTTCTTCTACCTTTCGGCTCCCTGTGGAGCATAGGTCTTCAACAAACACTTTCCAAGTCGTTCTGTTTCTTGCCATTCTTTTAAGATCATTCCATGTCTTCCCCTATAATTTGTGCACTCCTGTAAACTTCCTTTCTTTGGTAGTTTGATCATATAACCTTCTTTCCAGTCTTTAGGTATTTCTTCCCTCTCCCAAATTTTATCTAATAGATTATGTAACATCTTGGTAGAGGTGTTAATATCTGCTTTGATGGCTTCCGAAGAAATTTCATCTGGTCCTGTGGCTTTACCATTTTTGTATAGCTTGATGGCTTTCATTATTCCTTCTTTGCTTCATTTTCCACAGTTAATGTGTAACTCTTCTTCTGCTGGTAGTATATCTGGAGGATTATTTGAGCCGGGTCTGTTCAAAAGTTCTTCAAAGTGCTCTTTCCATCTCTCCCTTTGTTCCCTTATATTACTAAGCAGATTTCCTTTCTTATCTTTAATAAAGCATTGATCTGTTTGTATTTTCCAATTAATTTCTTTGTGCTGTTGTACAGTTCTTTCATATTCCCTTTATTTGCTGCTTCCCCTGCCTCTTTAGCTAGTTCATCTATATATTTCCTCTTATTCCTTTTAATGCATGTTCTCACTTCTTTGTTCACCTCTGTGTAAGCTTCCTGTGTCTTGGCTTTATTACTTCTTGTTTTGCTTTTATTTATGTCTGCTTTCTTGTTCTTTCTTTCTTTAATTTTATCCAGGGTCTCTGCTGTCATCCTTGCCTTATTCTGGCGTTCTCTTTTCCCCAGCGTTTCTTCGCATGTCTCTTTCCATATATCCTTACCTGTTTCCAATGATCTTCTATATTTATTGTATTTTCTAGTTGTTGGAGGACTTGGTATTTGTTTGATATTGTGACTGTGAATTTATCTTTAATTCCTTGTTCTTTAAGAAACCCTACATTGAAATACTTTCTACCCTTATTCGTTGTAGTATATCTTTTTAGTTTAAGTTTAAGTTCGGCTATCAGATGATGATGATCAGAAGCTATATCTGCCCCTCTATATACTTTTACATCCTGTAAGGATGATTTAAACTTATTATTAATACATATGTGATCAATTTGATTTTCCGTTCTATGATCTGGTGACACCCATGTAGCTTTATGTATTCTTTTATGTTGGAATATTGTTCCTACTAGGCTCACTTTGTTAAGGGCAAGAAATTCACAAATATCTCTCCATTATCATTTATATCTCCAAGTCCATGTTTTCCCATAATCTCTTCAAAGCCTCTGTTGTCTGATCCTACTTTAGGATTTAGATCTCCGATCAAGATTATAATATCCTTGGCTCGTCTTTCCTCCATCTGACATTGTAACTGATTATAGAATTCATCTTTAACTGAATCATCCTTATCATTGGTTGGTGCATAGCATTGGATAATGTGTAATTTTATTTTTGTTTTTTTGTTTTGTTTTAAATGTTGCTCTCATTAGTCTTGACCCTACTGCTTCCTATTCTATTAGTGTCTTCTGTGGATTCTTTGATAGCATTATAGCTACCCCTTCACTATGTTGTGCTCCAGGTTCCTGGTGTCCTGATGATAAAATAATGTATCCTGTATTTAGTTTTATTCTTTCCGTTCCTTGTTATATTGTTTCGCACATTCCCAGAATATCTATTTTGTAATTTCTCATTTCTGCTAATTCATTCTCTTAATTGGTCACACTATCACTATGTGATTGATGTACCTCACTAACCCTATTGTTGTTTACATGACTGTAAGTCAGTGCTACCACTATGTCATTGATGTACCTCACTGTCTCCTATTGTAGTTTACATGACTGTAAGTCAGTGCTACCATTATGTCATTGATGTACCTCACTAACTCCTATTGTTGTTTACATGACTGTAAGTCAGTGCTACCATTATGTCATTGATGTACCTCACTAACTCCTATTGTTGTTTACATGACTGTAAGTCAGTGTTACCATTATGTCATTGATGTACCTCACTAACTCCTATTGTTGTTTACATGACTGTAAGTCAGTGCTACCACTATGTCATTGATGTACCTCACTGACTCCTATTGTTGTTTACATGACTGTTAAGTCAGTGCTATCATTATGTCATTGATGTACCTCACTGACTCCTATTGTTGTTTACATGACTGTAAATTAGTGCTACCATTATGTCATTGATGTACCTCACTGACTCATATTGTAGTTTACATGACTGTAAGTCAGTGCTACCATTTTGTCATTGATGCACCTCACTGACTCCTATTGTAGTTTACATGACTGCAAGTCAGTGCTACCACTATGTCATTAATGTACCTCACTGACTCCTATTGTTGTTTGCAGGGCTGTAAGTCAGTGCTACCACTCTGTCATTGATGTACCTCACTGACTCCTATTGTTGTTTGCAGGGCTGTAAGTCTGTGCTACCACTGTGTTATTTATGTACCTCACTGACTTCTATTGTTGTTTGCAGGGCTGTAAGTCAGTGCTACCACTGTGTTATTTATGTACCTCACTGACTCCTATTGTTGTTTGCAGGGCTGTAAGTCTGTGCTACCACTGTGTTATTTATGTACCTCACTGACTCCTATTGTTGTTTACATGACTGCAAGTCAGTGCTACCACTGTGTTATTTATGTACCTCACTGACTCCTATTGTTGTTTGCAGGGCTGTAAGTCTGTGCTACCACTGTGTTATTAAGGTACCTCACTGACTCCTATTGTTGTTTGCAGGGATGTAAGTCAGTGCAGACAGGCTATGTAAGCCATGATGAAGAGGCTCAGGTCAGCTATGTCAGCACCCAGCAACCATACAACCCTGAAGTGTTTACCAGGATCAGACAAGCGTGCATTCGAAGTCTTAGCTCTGAGGTTTGTTATCCTATTATTTGAAAACTTTCGATCAAACAAACATTAATTTATGTCCATCTGTCTATTAAATGTTCTTCATGTGCTACAACCTGACGTCAGATTTTCTCAATTTTTTTCGTTGAAAGAGAATTCACTCAAGGAGGCCCTGCAACATTTATCTCAGCACTGGTCTTCCCTTTTGGTTTCTTTCTGTCCGAAGTTTGTCCATACCATAATTATTTGGGAAAACAATTGTTGTCCATTCTTATATTATGTATCCCATCCACTTTAATCTCCAACTCCTACGTGTTGCCATGATGGATGGGATAAGTAGATTAGGAGATCAGGAGATCTATAGTTGAGTAAGCAGATCAGGAGATCTATAGTTGAGTAAACAGATCAGGAGATCTATATCTGAGTAAGCAGATCAGGAGATCTATAGCTGGGTAAGCAGATCAGGAGATCTATAGCTGGGTAGCTGATCAGGAGATCTATAGCTGGGTAAGCAGATCAGGAGATCTATAGCTGGGTAAGCAAATCAGAGATCTATAGCTGGGTAAGCAGATCAGGAGATCTATAGCTGGGTAAGCAGATCAGGAGATCTATAGCTGGGTAAGCAGATTAGGAGATCTATAGCTGGGTAAGCAGATCAGGAGATCTATAGCTGGATAAGCAGGTCAGGAGATCTATAGCTGGGAAAGCTGATTAGGAGGTCTATAGCTAGGTAAGCAGATCAGAGATCCATAACTGGGTAAACAGGTCAGGAGATCTATAGCTGGGTAAACAGATCAGGAGATCTATAACTGAGTAAACAGATCAGGAGATCTGCAGGTTGAGTAAACAAGCAGAGAACTCATAAAGAGGAACATATAGAGAGGAAAATGAAAAAAGAGAGAATGCAGGACAACAGGAAATAGATAGTACAGATGTAACCATATGAAGGCACTAGCCTCATCAGAGTTATAAGAATAGTCTAAACGGATTGGAAAGATGGCAAAGTGTTAGTCTTCAGTGTAAGACAGTGCAGTCAGAAATTAACGGCGAAGATCAATTGACAATATTAGAACCTGGAAGTTCTCTACCAGATCAGGACTGCAGCCTGGACTAACTTGAACGGTCTTACTTTAAGGATCACCATGCCTGTGTGTGTTACGTGAAGTGAGAGAAGTCAGTCTGAGTAAATCAGTACAACACTGTACATGAGAGTGAACTAGTGAATCAGTACAACACTGTACATGAGAGTGAACTAGTGAATCAGTACAACACTGTACATGAGAGTGAAATAGTGAATCAGTACAACACTGTACATGAGAGTGAACTAGTGAATCAGTACAACACTGTACATGAGAGTAAATAGTGGATGTGTACAACACTGTACATGAGAGTGAAATAGTGAATCTGTACAACACTGTACATGAGAGTGAAATAGTGAATCTGTACAACACTGTACATGAGAGTGAAATAGTGAATCTGTACAACACTGTACATGAGAGTGAAATAGTGAATCAGTGCAACACTGTACATGAGAGTGAAATAGTGAATCTGTACAACACTACATGAGAGTGAAATAGTGAATCTGTACAACACTGTACATGAGAGTGGACTAATGAATGTGTATAACACTGTACATGAAATATGTGTGGCTGCACCATGGATTCCTTTGGTGTTATGTCTCTTATTTCTTATGTCTGTCACCCCCAGTATTTATATTTTAATTTGTTTTCATTCATTTAATTAATTCTATTTCCTGATCATTTTGTAATTTCCAAACATTAATTGTTACTATTCTTGCCTGTATTTTGTCATATCATTGTGATACTATCAGGCCTGTTTCCATCTGTTAATTTTGACACTATTCTTAGTTTATTACAAGTTCAGAACTCACAGTCAGTTTGCTAAGTCAGAAATAGTTGTACTTGGTTTGTTTCTACTAAGATCTATCCTTTTTGACTCCTCTCTTAGTTTATTAGTAGTTCAGAACCCACAGTTAAACTTGGTAAGTCAGTCATTAGGAGTCAAGAACCCACAGTCAGCTTGCTCAGTCATTGGGAGTCCAGAAGCCACAGTCAGCTTGCTAAATCAGTCATTGGGAGTCCAGAAGCCACAGTCAACTTGTTAAGTTAGTCATAGTTAGACAATTACTTGTCAGCATAAATTGCCAAGGGGAAAATAAACAGAGATCTACAGTAGTAGGATGACATCTAGCTAATGTTTTATGGAACAGTGACGAATATAATGTGGATTTTAAAATTGCAACAATGGAACCCCATAATAACTCAACACTTTAACTCATCTCTCTAGTTACTCGTAATAAACTTATATGGTTAAATATCATGGATCTAAAAGTATGTCACTAACATAATACTTGTTATGGTTATCTATGAATCTATAACATTCTATATAGTAAGTGGAATGATTTTTCAGTGCCTAAGGCAGCTGCTGATGTTCTGACACTCTACAGGTTTTGTAAAACAAATCATAACTACTCTTTTAGCTATCATAAATTTATGGACAAAAAACAATTTATTTCTGTGCATATTCTCTTCAAACAAAGAGGGAAGAATGCTAACAGACAACAAAGATATAATCGATAGATGGCAGGAATACATAACAGAATTATTTCATGACGAAAGGGACAAAAAACCATTTATAAAATGTACATCCAGCTATAAAATCCTAAATCTGAAGTAGAAAAAGCTATAAAAACCATGAAAAAGGGAAAAGCAGCAGGACCTGACAATATACAGATAGAGATGATATAGGCACTAGAAGATTTTGGCATTGAAGTTGATCACAGACATATGCAATGACATATACCATACAGGATACATACCAAATGAACTAAAAACATCAACTTTCATTGCATTGCCTAAAAAGAATGGTGCAGTTGAATGCAGTGATTTTAGAACAATAAGCCTAATGAGCCAGGTAACCAAAATTTTACTAAAAGTTATACAAGAAAGATTCAGAATAAAATTAATAATGAATTAGATGAGCAGCAATTCGGATTCAGGAAAAACAGTGGAACAAAAGAAGCCATATTCAGCATGAGGACATTGATCGAAAAGTACATAGAAGTAATCAAACCAATATATGCCTGCTTCATAGACTACACCATAATCAACTTATAGACTGCCTTAAAGAAATAAATCTGGATGACACAGACATATGACTGATATGTAATTTGTACTGGGAGCAAACAGCAATAATAAATATAACAAGGAGAACTCTACACCCATTGATATAAAAAGAGGAGTAAGACAAGGATGCATCATATCACCAAGCTTGCTCAATCTATACACTGAGCAAATCTTTATAAACATCACTAAGATGCCAGGCCTAAACATTAATGGGAAGACAATAACCTAAGATATGCTGATGTTACTGTACTACTAGCAGAAAATCCTAAAGATCTACAACAATTACTTAATGTAATAAACATGACAAGCAAAAAATATGGACTAGATATGAATATCAAAAAGACTAAAACTATGATCATAAACAAAGGAAATTCTCAAGACCTACAATTAAATATCAAAGTTGAAGGAATACATCTAGAGACAGTTCAGAACTACAACTACCTGGGACATACTATAACCAGTGATGGAAAATGTACAACTGAAATAAATAAAAGAATAGGTATGGCAAAAAGTAATTTCAGTGCCATGAAAAATATACTAACATCAAAACAAATAACATCTGGGCTAAAACTAAGAATAGCAAAATGTTACATCTTCTCAATATTCTTGTATGGTGCAGACACATGGACATTAGACAAGAAAACAGAACAGAAAATTGAAGCCTTAAAATGTGGATTTATAGAAGAATAGGTAGAATTGGATGGAAACAAAAGAAAACAAACGAGGAAGTTTTAAAACAACTAAAATGAAAAGAGAACTACTAAACACAATTAGAGCAAGACAAATGAAATTTTTGGGCCATGTTAAAAGACACAATAACCTAATAAAAGTATTATTGGAAGGGAAATACAAGGTAAAAGAGGCAGACCGAGACTAACATGGACAAGTAACATCAAAAGATGGACAAGTCAATCTATGACGACCTGCACCATCAAAGCAAGAAACAGAGTGGAATGGCGCTCCATGGTAGCCAACCTTCGTTGTGGAGACGGCACTCAATGATGATGATGATTCTCTTCAGAAATATTTCACAAGTCCATGCTAAAAATAAAATATACCAACTCTGAAACAATCTCACCTCAAGCCCTTTAACTCTTGGACTCAACACTAATCTCAGTGACACAACTTCTACAGACTGCAGAAACATCTCCCAATTAAGATTCAACATATAATCTCATGATTTAGAATCAGTTCCTGTAATCATAAACTTTCTCCTTGTTCTTTTTTTTTTTTAAATATAGTTAAGAAGTAGGAGATATTGTAATTACATGAATGACTGATGGTTTTTATATGAGACTTTTGAAGTACAACGTGCTAGGACAGAAGTAGTTTGACATTTTAACAAAGATCTGGAAATCTATGTTTACATATGTTTATATTTCAGGTTTGTCCAGGCCGGAAGGTCCCATATTTTTTGGAGACAAACAATGTGGTCATGTATTAAGTTATACATTTTATGTGCCAGACAGTCAAGCTCGAGGCATGCATAGATGGTACTCAATTATTGTTGTGATGATGGACAAGATCTACCTTCTCAATTCATGGCCTTTCCTTGTACCTCACTTGAGGATTGTTATTGAAAATTTGCAAAAAAAGGTAATGAGTGAATATTCTGTATTTTTAGGGTTAATCAATGTCAGCTAGTGCTGTCTGCACTTTCATAGGTCAGCAGAACTGAAATGGGCACTTCTGTGAGTGTTTCAACCAATCTGCTAGAACTTTGAAGAACTAGAAGTTTGTGTATCCTTCAACACCCAAAATCAGTCAAAGAATATTGTCTGTACTTTTAGGGGTGCCTTAGTACATGTAAAAAAAAAAGTACCCTCGTCACACCAAGTGGCGTATAGGGAATATGGTGTTAGTGACCATAAATTTTACAGACCTTCTGCACATGATTTTTGGGGTAATGTCGGTATTACGCCCGTGCCACTTTACTTTCCCAGAAAAAATCCGTACCCATTAAAGGCTGGGTGAACCCGGAAGCCGTCGGTTGGGATCGAACCCTACCTCTTGTCCTTTGTAGTCCAGTTCACTAACCACTGAGCTATCACAGCTCCCTTAGTACATGGCTGCCACTGTAAAAAAGTGAAAGAAGAAATTGATATTCATGCCAAATTCAGTCTCTCAAGGCTTTGCTAGTGATAAAAAGGTGGCAAGTGTACAACAAAAGAAGCAAACAAATGGTACAGTTATTTGTGGAAGATTGGTTTGCTCAGAAGCTTGTTTTATGTACAAGAATGCTTTTGAGGCATCCCTTGACTTAGTTTTGTACTCTTTCCTTCATTGGATGGTTAAGGTTGCAATAAAATATGTATCGCTGCAGTTTTTTAGGACTTGTATTCCTTTCATTTTCCATTACTTCTATAGCTATAGTTTTCATTGCTTCTGTAATAACTCTTAAGCATCTTATTTTGTACTTTACCAACATTCTGCGTAGTTGAGCATGACTATATTCTGGCTATGGTCGGATATCTTGCTGGTATATATTTTTTTTAGTTTTATTCTACTGGTTCACCAAGTTGTTTCACTTAATTTTTTTTAGATTGGCTAGATTTCTTCTGCTTTGTTGATTTGTTGTTTTCAGGTCAGCTATTTGTTGAATGTTACACCTGCAAGATATGTTGACTGAATGTCCTCTTTTATAAGTACCTCATGTTGACATACCATCTCTTTGTTCTTGATGTCTGCTCCCTCTGCACCCCTGAGTTACCCAATAAGAATGCCTCCTAGCTGTCCAGTTCTTATTTGATTAGAGGAGTCACCCCTTGTTTCCCACTTGCCTGGCAGATTTGGTTTTTAACCTTTAACTCTTAAATTGAACAATCGATTCTCTAACCAAACTAGTAGTGTTGCCATAGCAACAAGATGAATCCCAGTCAGGCTTGTCCAGTCAGGAGATCCCTGGTGACCTTCCTTCCAGGGTCACCTTCCTCTGATAATCACTGAATCATTGAGGATGGGGTTGGAGTTCTGTGTCCTCTAGTAGAAGATGTTGCAGAGTTTTTTGACTTTATATTTTTTTAATACTTTATTTTTTGGAACTAAATATATTTTTGACCTCCACCTCTTCTATTACAAATATATTCTTGACATCCACCTCCTCAATTACAAATGTCTTCTTGACCGTCACCTCCTCTATTACAAATATCTTCTTGACTTCACCTTCTCTATTACAAATATCTTCTTGACCGTCACCTCCTCTATTACAAATATCTTCTTGACTTCACCTCCTCTATTACAAATATCTACTTGACCTTCACTTCATCTATTACAAATATCTGCTTGACCTCCACCTTCTCTATTACAAATATCTGCTTGATCTCCACCTCCTCTATTACAAACATTTTCTTGACCTCCACCTCCTCTATTACAAATGTCTACCTGATCTCCATTTCCTCTATTACAGATATCTACTTGGCCTCCACCTTCTCTATTACAGATATCTGCCTGAACTCCACCTTCTCTATTACAAATATCTGCTTGACCTCCACCTCCTCTATTACAGATATCTGCTTGACCTCCACCTTCTCTATTACAAATATCTGCTTGACCTCCACCTCCTCTATTACAAATGTCTACCTGATCTCCATTTCCTCTATTACAGATATCTACTTGGCCTCCACCTTCTCTATTACAGATATCTGCTTGAACTTCACCTTCTCTATTACAAATATCTGCTTGACCTCCACCTCCTCTATTACAGATATCTGCTTGACCTCCACCTTCTCTATTACAAATATCTGCTTGACCTCCACCTTCTCTATTACAAATATCTGCTTGACCTCCACCTCCTCTATTACAAATATCTGCTTGACCTTCACCTCCTCTATTACAAATATCTGCTTGACCTCCACCTCCTCTATTACAAACATTTTCTTGACCTCCACCTCCTCTATTACAAATGTCTACTTGACCTCCACCTCCTCTATTACAAATATCTACTTGACCTTCACCTCCTCTATTACAAATATCTACTTGGCCTCCACCTCCTCTATTACAAATATCTACTTGACCTTCACCTCCTCTATTACAAATATCTACTTGACCTCCACCTCCTCTATTACAAATATCTACTTGACCTTCACCTCCTCTATTACAAATATCTACTTGACTTTCACTTTGTCTATTACAAATATCTACCTGATCTCCATTTCCTCTATTACAAATATCTACTTGACCTCCACCTCCTCTATTACAAATATTTTCTTGACCTCCACCTCCTCAATTACAAATATCTTCTTGACTTCCTCTATTACAAATATCTACTTGACCTTCACTTCATCTATTACAAATATCTACTTGACCTCCACCTCCTCTATTACAAATATCTACTTGACCTTTACCTCTATTACAAATATCTATTTGATCTCCACCTTCTCTATTACAAATATCTTCTCGACATCACCTTCTTTATTACAAATATGTTCTTGTCCTCCGCCTCCTCAATTACAAATGTCTTCTTGACTTTCTCTATTACAAATATATTCTTGACCTTCACCTCCTCTATTACAAATATATTCTTGACCTTCACCTTCTCTATTACAAATATATTCTTGACCTTCACCTCCTCTATTACAAATATATTCTTGACCTTCACCTCCTCTATTACAAATATATTCTTGACCTTCACCTCCTCTATTACAAATATATTCTTGACCTTCACCTTCTCTATTACAAATATATTCTTGACCTTCACCTCCTCTATTACAAATATATTCTTGACCTTCACCTCCTCTATTACAAATTTATTCTTGACTTCACCTTCTCTATTACAAATATATTCTTGACCTTCACCTCCTCTATTACAAATATATTCTTGACTTCACCTTCTCTATTACAAATATATTCTTGACCTTCACCTCCTCTATTACAAATATATTCTTGACCTTCACCTCCTCTATTACAAATATCTTCTTGACCTCCACCTCCTCTACTACAAATATCTGCTTGACCTCCACCTCCTCTATTAGAAATATCTTCTTGATCTTCACTTTCTCTATTACAAATATCTTCTTGACCTTCACTTTCTCTATTACAAATATCTTTTTGACCTCCACCACCTCTATCAAAAATATCTTCTTGACCTCCACCTTCACCTTCTCTATCAAAAATATCTTCTTGACCTTCACCTCCTCTATCAATAATATGCATTTGATCTTCATCTCCTCTATCAATAATATGCACTTGATCTCCACCTCCTCTATCAAAAATATGTACTTGATCTCAACCTCCTCTTTAGAAAGGTGTACTTGAACTCCATCTCCTCTATCAAAAATATGTACTTGATCTCCACCTCCTCTATAAAAAATATGTACTTGAACTCCATCTCCTCTATCAAATATATGTACTTGATCTCCACCTCCTCTATCAAAAATATGTACTTGATCTCCACCTCCTCTATCAAAAATATGTACTTGAACTCCATCTCCTCAATCAAATATATGTACTTGATCTCCATCTCCTCAATCAAATATATGTACTTGATCTCCATCTCCTCAATCAAATATATGTACTTGATCTCCATCTCCTCAATCAAATATATGTACTTGATCTCCACCTCCTCTATCAATAATATGTACTTGATCTCCATCTCCTCAATCAAATATATGTACTTGATCTCCATCTCCTCAATCAAATATATGTACTTGATCTCCACCTCCTCTATCAAAAATATGTACTTGATCTCCACCTCCTCCATAAAAAATATGTACTTGAACTCCATCTCCTCTATCAAAAATATGTACTTGATCTCAACCTCCTCTTTAGAAAGGTGTACTTGAACTCCATCTCCTCTATCAAAAATATGTACTTGATCTCCACCTCCTCTATAAAAAATATGTACTTGAACTCCATCTCCTCTATCAAATATATGTACTTGATCTCCACCTCCTCTATCAAAAATATGTACTTGATCTCCACCTCCTCTATCAAAAATATGTACTTGAACTCCATCTCCTCAATCAATATATGTACTTGATCTCCATCTCCTCAATCAAATATATGTACTTGATCTCCATCTCCTCAATCAAATATATGTACTTGATCTCCATCTCCTCAATCAAATATATGTACTTGATCTCCATCTCCTCAATCAAATATATGTACTTGATCTCCATCTCCTCAATCAAATATATGTACTTGATCTCCATCTCCTCAATCAAATATATGTACTTGATCTCCACCTCCTCTATCAAATATATGTACTTGATCTCCATCTCCTCAATCAAATATATGTACTTGATCTCCACCTCCTCTATCAAAAATATGTACTTGATCTCCACCTCCTCCATAAAAAATATGTACTTGATCTCCATCTCCTCTATCAAAAATATGTACTTGATCTCCACCACCTCTATCAAAAATATGTACTTGATCTCCATCTCCTCTATCCTGAACTCCATCTCCTCCATCAAAATATGTACTTGATCTCCATCTCCTCCATCAAAAATATGTACTTGATCTCCACCACCTCTATAAAAAATATGTACTTGATCTCCATCTCCTCTATAAAAAATATGTACTTGATCTTCACCTCCTCTATCAATAATATGTACTTGATCTCCACCTCCTCAATCAAATATATGTACTTGATCTCCACCTCCTCTATCAAAAATATCTTCTTCTTTCTCCAGTACATACACCCTAATATTTTGATGGGCCATAATCTGAGTTTCTTTCTCAGTGTCTACTAGCCTTCTTGTTATCATAACCAAATTTCAGAACAATAACCTGTGAATTTTTGGTTTTAGTTTGGTTAGAATCTACTCTAAACAGATTTCAAAACAATGATATCTTTTTTGCAATGACTCTTAATTGTTTCTGATTTTCATTTGTCAACTGTTATGTACTCAGCTGTTTCTGTGCCATTCCTCACCTCTGGAGATGCTACTTCTGGTCCATGTTAATTGTCAATTTGTATTTGAGTTAGTCTTTCACATAGACCAAAGTGAAAGGCCTCTCTTGTGTTCTCCTGGTGATAACAACATGTGTACATCTCTTCACATCTACACATTAACTTATGTCTGGGTCAGTACAAAAATCAGCAGCTATCATTCGATAACTCTAGCTCTTTTTTCTGTGTACACTCTCAATAACATAGTCATATTTGGGCAATTCATCCCATTAACAATTAATTAAATTCTATCTATCTTTTGACCATTCGAGCTGTGGCTGGTCCATAGGGCATAGACGCAGATACTCTCTCTTTTTCTAAATTTTCTTTCTAGCAGTCTCAATCCTTGCAAAGATCTTTTATCAGATCTTGCCATTTGTCTCTGTTTTGTGCAAGCATCTCGATCTTATTGAGGGAGCCGATTCCTGCTGCCTTTGCCTCTCTGATCAATGTTCTTCTCGGTGTCTCTCTGGGTCGGCCTCTTTTCTTCCTACCTGTTGTTTCCCACATGAGGGCTTGCTTTGGTATTCGGTTATTATCTCTTCTCATCACATGTCCAACGTATGACCATCGTCTTTTCTTGATTACTGAAGATATTAGTGGTTGATTGGCAATTTCTCTAATTTTCTCGTTTGTTTTTAATTCGTTCCTCGCTATACCAAGTATTTTCCTTATACATTTATTTTCAAATGCGTCGAGCTTTGTTTCTATGCCTCTTGTTGTTTTCCAGCTCTCACATGCATACGTAAGGGTTGATAGTACGTTTTATTTGAAGTCTAAGTTTTGTGTTTGTGCTGATGAGTTTTGATTTCCACAACTTTTCAAGGCTTCTCAAAGACATTGCTGCTTTAGCTATTCTGATTCTAATTTCTTTACTTATATCCCTTTCCTGATCAATGTGACTTCCAAGATGGATAAAGTGGTCAATCTCTTCCACTGGTTTATTCTGTCATCTGTTGGAATTAAGCTTTTCATGACTTTAGTCTTTTCATAATTGATTTCAAGCCCAATTTTGCTGGCTATTGATGATAGTTCATTTATGCTTTCCTGCATCGTTTTTATCTGACTGCTGATGAGGACTATGTCATTAGCAAAGTTAGGTCCCCAACTGGTCCCTCCATGTATCCATTCTATGCCTTTGCTACTAGTGCAGCATTTCTACATTATGAAGCCCATAGCAACTCCAAATAACAAGGGTGATAAAATACTGGTAAACAATGGACTATTTCTATTGTGGCATTGAACACTGAGTACTAGCTATCTTGTGGTAAACAATGGACTATTTCTATTGTGGCATTGAACACTGAGTACAGGCTATCTTGTGGTAAACAATGGACTATTTCTATTGTGGCATTGAACACTGAGTACTGGCTATCTTGTGGTAAACAATGGACTATTTCTATTGTGGCATTGAACGTTGAGTACTGGCTATCTTGTGGTAAACAATGGACTATTTCTATTGTGGCATTGAACACTGAGTACTGGCTATCTTGTGGTAAACAATGGACTATTTCTATTGTGGCATTGAACGTTGAGTACTGGCTATCTTGTGGTAAACAATGGACTATTTCTATTGTGGCATTGAACGTTGAGTACAGGCTATCTTGTGGTAAACAATGGACTTTTTCTGTTGTGGCATTGAACGTTGAGTACAGGCTATCTTGTGGTAAACAATGGACTTTTTCTGTTGTGGCATTGAACGTTGAGTACAGGCTATCTTGTGGTAAACAATGGACTATTTCTATTGTGGCATTGAACGTTGAGTACAGGCTATCTTGTGGTAAACAATGAACTATTTCTATTGTGGCATTGAACGTTGAGTACTGGCTATCTTGTGGTAAACAATGAACTATTTCTATTGTGGCATTGAACGTTGAGTACTGGCTATCTTGTGGTAAACAATGGACTATTTCTATCGTTGTGTTGAACGTTGAGTACTGGCTATCTTGTTGTATACAATGGACTATTTCTATCGTAATGTTGAGCTGCTGAGTACTGGCTATCTTGTGGTATACAATGGACTATTTCTATCGTGGTGTTGAACTTTTTGATATTTTTGCAGATGGAGTTCTCTTGTAACAGAGTATGCTAAAGAGAGCAGATACTGAATCGTTACCGCTCTTTGAATGGACGAGAGCAGTATCATATAGTGGCGACCAGCAAATTTTAACTATGGTAATTTTCCAGGAATAACAGTTAGTCAGAGTGAGGAAGGAGAGAGGTAGAATAGAGGACGACACGATGAGAGTTAAGAGCCCATGGAATTTTCCATGCAACAGAAGATAGCGCAGTGTCTGCAGGGGTAGGGGTAGGACACCCACCAAACTAAGTTAGATGTCCATGCCAGTGTTCACAAGAGCAAAGTTGTTGGAAAGGACCAGGTATGACTAGTAACATGCAACGACCTCGTGGTGTTATTGTCAGAGCTCCAGGAGTGTCCATCATGTTCACAACAACTAGTAGTTGTTATTGTGATGAGCATGCGTTGACCCCATGACTTTGGCCTGGCTGATAAATAAGTGGTCATCCAACTTCCAGGAGAGGTCATTGTCATGAGGTAACATTATGTCGCCAAGTAGGCGAAAAACAGGATGCTTTGTCCAAAAGATGGGAAAGTTCAGGTGAGTCACAGATGGTGGACACTGGACACGTAAACATTGAGTGACCAGATCACGTTGGAGTGGTCAATTTGCGATGATCTTATTGGTCACCATCTCGCAGGTAGAAGAGAGTTGAGGGTATTTATAAGAACAAGGAGTTAGGACAAGGAAGTTAAGCCAGAGAATTAGAAGAAGTAGAATGTAGACTAAGTCAGTTAAGTTAGGACAGAGTAGAAACATCTAGACAAGAAGCAGTTAAGCAGTGTAGAAACAGTTAGAGTAAGAACAGTTAGAAATCTACAAGTTACAGTCATAAGTCAGTAATAGATTATTAAGACACTAGAGAAGTTATCAGTAGAAGTTGTTTTACAAGTGTCCAAGAATTGTGTTCCATTGTGTTACATATATTCTACATGTCGTAAGTAGACTCACAAGTTTGTAAGAAAATGAAGATGTTGATGAACAATGTTCCATACCAATAAACATTAATAGTTGAACATTGAAGAGAGACTTTATGTGCAAGTCTATTATATATACCATATTGTGTGTTGTGATCATTGAAGTACTAGCCACTATAGAAAGATAAAGAACAAAGAACATCACAACACTATAACACTCTGGTGGTTACATAATTTATCAATTACTTTCCCTAGCTCCTTCATAAAAATGAATGAGTACTTCTTGATATTCTTATGAGTTTGTTAAACCCATGTCCTTTGTCACAAGCATCGTGTTAGTGCATCAATGTTATTTATGTTGCAGTATTCTAAATTTCTTCTTAACTGTACCATATATTGTCACATTGAAATGAACTTGACCCACAGAGCTCATTATGGTGGTAACAACATGAATACAACTGTCTTTATTCATCCAAATTGTCCACTTGGACTTGTTGACTTGGCATGTTATCATACAAGCCTACTGGCAATACTGACATATAAGTAACTTCATGATTGACAGTATAAAAGTAATTTCATGATTGACAGTATATAAGTAACTTCATGATCGACAGTATATAAGTAGGGAAAAATTGATTTCGGTACATTGATGACTGCTTCTGACTCACCGATCTACCTGAGGATGACCTCTCCAGGTTTATCGACTACATTGGTAGCTATCACAAAGCTATCAAGTTCACATCTTGTATATCCACTTCCTCTGTCACCTTCCTAGATCTTATTGTTTCTTTGGGTACTTCTGGCCTCCACACCTCGGTTTTCTATAAACCCACAGACGCCCACTGCTACATTCTCTATTCTTCATCCCATTCACCTTCTTGTCGCGACTCTATTCCATTCTCACAGTTATTGCGTCTCCGTCGCATCTGCCAGGATGGCAAAGATTTCCTCCTACAGGCTCACCTCATGTTAGGTTTCTTCAGCCGCCGGCTTTATCCAGACTCGATCCTCCAGTCTGCCCTCCAGCGGGTCCTCCTTATCACCCGTCCCGAGGCACACACTCCTTCCGACCCCCCCCCCCCCCCCCCCCCCCCCCCTGAGAGAACTATACTCACCCTCACTTATCATCCTCACAACTTAGCAGCTGTGAAGATACTCAACCGCTACCGTTCCATTCTCCTCTCTGATCCCACTACCTGTCTACTTTTTAGTGATCCCCCGATGATCGCTTTCAAGCGCGACAGGAATTTGGGTGTCATTCTGGTTAGGAGCCATCTCCCTCGCTCCTACCCTCAACACTTCGGTACGGCCCCTTGTGGCCGTAACTGTATCACCTGTGCCTATGTGCTCCCTACTGACTCGGTCTTATTCCCCAATGGACGGTTCGAGATCAAGCATGGCTTCACATGTGTGTCCCGCAACATCATTTATGCCATTATATGCCAACGATGCCACATGACCTATATTGGCGAGTCTGGTAGAAGATTAGCTGAAAGATTTTGTGAACATCTACGAGATGTCCAACAGAATACTGGTACTCCGGTGTCTTCCCATTTCAACTCCCCAGATCACAAGGGCAAAGACGACATCCGTGTCACTGGTATTGTCCTCTGTCACTCTGGCGACCGCAGCCGATATACTTTGGAAAATCGCCTCATAGTCCAGTATGGTTCGCTGACCCCACAAGGCATGAATGTATCACACTCATACACGTAGTTTCCTTTCGGCTGCTCCTTCCCTCTTGCATAGCCCTCTCTACCACCCATGTTGTGGCGCTTTCGTCTATCTACTATGCCACGCTATTCTTAGTTCTTTTCCACTAGTCCCCGTTGAGGCACTTCGGTGTTCTCCTATATACCTTTTTTCTGCGCTACTTACCCCTCATATGTTTTTATTGCACCCCACTCTCATACATCTCACTCTTTCCGCCTTTTGAGTACCTGTCATTCTACTGTTCTATTCTTTCTCCTTTGAGTTTGCACACTGACCCCAGTGTGAACCCTTCCACACATATGATTGCCCCCGTATGGACGTGCACATGCATGTATGTGTTCATAGGCACGGGTATTGGTATATATATGTATACGCATATACATGCATGTATATGTGCTCTTGCTTGTATGCATACACATGTATGTGTGTGTATATGTATGTGTATGTTGATATGTATTAGTATGTGCACGTCTTCTTGCACGTGTACATATGTATACACGCATCTGTGTGTGTGTATACATGTATTTATGGGCCCTTAGATACTTTCAGATATTGCCTGTGCCTTTGTAGTCGACGTACCTAGATAGCGTTCCCCCCACTCGTGTATTTTTAGAACCCTTCACCTCTGACCACAGGGTATAAATTACAGCTACACCCGTGAGAAATTCCTTTCCTAGCCTGACCACAGTCCACGACACACAGGGAAGTCAACATATTTTGATTATTTTGTTTTTGATGTTTCATTACTAGTTAGCTATGTAGGATTAGTTTTATTTATTCACATATCTGTGTGTGTATGTTGTTTGTTTGTTCCTGCTGAAGGCCTATTGAGCCGAAACGTCGTTTGAATCTGTGTCTACTAATCACGTAAAGCTTCTAACATACCATTTTTTCTTTTTTTTTAAATTTTTCCTCGCATTCAGCTTTACTGCAGCTTCGCATTTTTATGCATTCACTTGCATTTCTTTGCCTTAACCCCCCCCCCCAGTATATAAGTAACTTCATGATCGACAGTATATAAGTAACTTCATGATCGATCTAATTAGGCAGCTAGTTGATTATTCTGAAGCAATATGGCTTACCATCAAAAATCATAAATATTATCAAAGACATGTATGATGGTTACACATGTGCAGTTCGAACAGAGGAAGGACTGAGCGAATGTTTCCCAATAGAAACTGGGGTTAAACAAGGATGTATTTTATCGCCCTTGTTATTTGGAATTGTTATGGACTTCATAATGAAGAAATGCTGCACTGGTAATAAAGGCATCGAATGGATACAAGGAGACCATTTGGAGGACCTGGACTTTGCTGATGACATAGTTCTCATCAGCAATCAGATAAAAACGATGCAGGAAAACACAAATGAACTATCATCAATAGCCAGCAAAATTGGGCTTGAGGTCAATCATGAAAAGACTAAAGTCATGAAAAGTTTAATTCCAACAAGTGACAAAATATACATGGAAAACAAACCAGTAGAAGAGATCGATCACTTCATCTATCTTGGAAGTCACATTGATCGAGAAGGGGATACGAGCAAAGAAATTAGAATCAGACTGGCTAAAGCAGCAATGTCTTTCAGAAGCCTTGAAAAGTTGTGGAAATCAAAACTCATTAGCACAAACACAAAACTTAGGCTATTCAAATCAAATGTACTATCAACCCTTACGTATGCGTGTGAAAGCTGGAAAACAACAAGAGATATAGAAACAAAGTTGAACGCATTCGAAAATAAATGTCTAAGGAAAATACTTGGTATAGAATGGAACGAATTCAAAACAAACGAGGAAATTAGAGAAATCGCCAATCAACCACTAATATCTTCAGTAATAAAGAAAAGACGATGGTCATACGTTGGACATGTGATGAGAAGAGATAATAATCGAATAGCAAAGCAAGCCCTCATATGGGAAACAACAGGTAAAAGAAAAAGAGGAAGACCCAGGGAGACACTGAGAAGAACATTGATGAGAGAGGCAAGAGCAGCAGGAATCGGCTCCCTCAATGAGATAGAACTGCTTGCACAGAACAGAGACAGATGGCGAGATTTGATAAAATATCTTTAAAAGAAAACTGCTAGAACAAAAATTCATATAGGAGAAGGTGTATCTTGGTCTACGCCCTATGGGCCGGTTACGGCTCGAAAGGTCAATAGATAGATAGATAGATAGTTGATTTCTGGAATTATACTAATAGTTCTTATCCACTTCTCTCAAGACTGTTCCTTCTATACAATCTTGTACTCACCTGTAATTCTATGACTCTACCCATGCAGTTTCTTGTATCCATAGAAAGTTCAATCCACACAATCTCTTATGTACTTGGGAGATTCTATTTCTAACTCCAAGTCTCTCAGTTTTGTTGACCACTCTAAAAACTTCCTCACTGTCTAACTCCTAACTTGTCCATTATGATCCAGAACTGTCTACAACTATCTACCAACTCACTGCAAACATTCTGCCTTGAGGCTGGTCTCTAACTTAGACTACTCTACATTTTTTTTGCTGGTATATCAAAAACTGCAAGGGCGAATAATGTGTTTAACTATCTAACTACCTCACTCCTAACTCCTCTCTCTCTGCCTGAAGGCAGTTTACTAATTTTAGTCTGACTTTACATCTTCTCAAGTGTGTCCGAAATCTCTGAGAACTGTTCTAAAAGTATCCGTGTTTCTTGGTTTTGTCCATCCGACTGAAGATTCTGGGAATCTTGACTATGGTCACTCTACCATTCATCAGGAACTAATCACTATCTCTTTAATCACTATCTATTTAATCGCCATCTCTTTAATCACTATCTATTTAATCACTATCTCTTAACTCCGCCTTACAATTCTATCACTAATCCTCATTTCTTGAGGAGTCTTGACATCTGTCAGTTACTCCTATTACTTAGACTTCCAGGAAAACAAAGCTGTCATTTGGTCTCTTGACCAAATGTGGGCACCTCTCTCTCAGAACTCTTTCATCTCTTACACAGAGGGAAACCTGCGTTCCCATCTCTTGACATCAAGGCATGTCTACCGTGTTAGAAAATTCCCCGTTCGCTCGGTCCTGAACTTCAAAGATTGTTTACAGCTCCAAAAAGTCTCTGTCCGTCCAACCTCAAACACCTGTTTCTCTGAGACCTAGGCCTCTCTTTCTGTTGGTTACATAACATCCCCAGTTAGTGGATGATCTGTCAAGGGTGCCGACCTTAAGTCTGTCTAACAATCTCTTTCTATCTCTCTTTGCTTAAAATCTCCACTAACGAATCTATGACCGCTGACTTTTGGTGTTATCAGCTTCTTCACCTACAACTTATTCATCTTTTATTCTTCTGTTATTCTTTTATTCTTCTGGATTGGTCACGCTATCACACTTGGACTAAGTGAACTAATTATACTAACGTGTTATTAACAATGGCTATTTTGTGACAAAGACACTGCTATGTCTGGATTTAAGCAAATTCCAAGACGGTGTTCGTATTTAGTCATTACCCTCTTTACTTTGTTCTAGATTCACAACCTTTATTGTGTATTTGCTGTTTCCAGTATCCTTGTTTGTGTCAAGTCTCAGTGATTGATTCTTACCATGGCAACTTTAGCTTGCCTAATACAATGTTCTAAATATGATCTCAATTTGTCCAATTCATAATACCAGGGTTACACAGTGGATCATTCCTATCTCTTGTGTTGATGCTCTCACCTCATCTTTTGTCTGGTAAAACTAATCTTATCTGCAGCATTTGTCAGCTCTCAGCTTTCACTAGGATCTCACCACTGACCTTCCTTTCTTGGATCCTCTTTGGTCACATGCAAAAGTGACAGGAATCCCAGGGACATTTTGGTGAGAAGCTGACTTTGCACTGCAAGCCAGGACCATATGGACTCATATGGCCAACCCATATGCAAAACATGACCTTTCAAGCTGGATGCAATCCAAGTCATTTCTCTAATGATAGTCAAGGAAGGTTTCACATGTGTTTCTAATAACCTTCACATATGTTTCTAATAACCTTTTATGTGTTTCCAATAGCCTTTTGTAATTCATGTTTCCTATAACCTATTATATGTTTCACATGTGTTTCTAATAACCTTTTGCATTTCATGTTTCTAATAACACATTATGTGTTTCACATGTGTTTCCAATAGCCTTTTGTATTTCGTGTTTCCAATAACCTTTTATGTGTTTCATATGCGTTTCCAAATAACCTTTTATGTGTTTCACATTTGCTTCTTATAACCTTTTATGTATTTCACATGTGTTTTCATTAACCTTTAATGTGTTTCATATGTGCTTTCAATAACCTTTTTTGTGTTTCACAAGTTCTGATACATTTTTTTGTCTTCTTACTTGCAAATGTTTCCATAAATCATACATTGATGAGACTGGCAAACATTCCCATAAATCATACATTGATGAGACGGGCAAACGTTCCCATAAATCATACATTGATGAGACTGGCAAACGTTCCCATAAATCATACATTGATGAGACTGGCAAACATTCCCATAAATCATACATTGATGAGACGGGCAAACGTTCCCATAAATCATACATTGATGAGACTGGCAAACGATCCCATAAATCATACATTGATGAGACTGGCAAACGTTCCCATAAATCATACATTGATGAGACTGGCAAACGTTCCCATAAATCATACATTGATGAGACTGGCGGACATTTGGGGGTGAAATAAACATGCAGTGGCATTGAGCAGCTAGACTAACAGAAAGACAAGACAAGCTACAGTGTTTTGACAAAAGCCTTCATCAAGTATAGCAAACAAACTATATACATTCAACACACAAATCCAAGTCAGAAAACACAATGACACAGCTCTGAAAAAAATGACAAAGAATAGTGGAAAAGACTGTAGCCATTTCATAGTATGGTTAAAAGATTAATAAACAATAGGGCAGGTAGGATTTAATTAGACCAAATGAACCAAACATTGAAAAATTGGAAAAATGAAAGGAAGTGTCCCTTAGGGTAAGAAAACAGAAAGAGTAAAAGAGTGTGAGGATAGGAGTGGCAGTGTGGAAGAAGACCAAGAGAGGAAATAGAGATAACGCAGGGAGTGATGGGAATAGGACACAGGAAAGAAAAGAAGAGGAGCCCAGAGATTAAAGAAAAGAGCTTAATCTTCTCAATGGAGAGTACCAAAGCGGGCTATGAATCGCTTCTCCAACGAAAACCAGTTATGGGTATCAGAGGAGCAAGAGATGATGCCAGTAACACAGAAGTCATCAGTGGTATTATGGCCTTGCAATATGAAATGGGAAGAGACAGAAGTGCCAGAATCATATTAGATGATTTATAAAGTGTTCACAGTTTTGGTTCCTTGAACATTTTGACATCATCTGTCATTTTTAAAACCACTGAATACTCATCAATGTGACTATTGTGGGCTACCTGTTTTTGGTTTTGTGCTCATTTAATTTCTATGTTCTTGTTCTCCAGGACTGCAGTGCTTCTGCAAACTAAGTATATCTTTGTCATCTTGTGTTTACCTTGTGTACATGTCTGCTGATGAAAACCTGTGACCGAAACGTTTATTCTGTTTTGCCCTTTCTCTGTAAAACTGTTACCATTGTATGTATTATTTACCAATTCACATAACAGACTTGGTGTGTTTGCAGGCACAGAAAGTTTATGATCAAGAGGAAAGCAAATGCCCACAAAAACCTTACAGAATGGGGGTTAGTGTTGACCCCACAAACTTCATCAAACAGAGAGGAGGTAACAAGCCAGCCAGGTCTTTGCAGGAGCTAACTGGAGATAAGAATGTGTTTCAGATGCTGCATGTAGCTTTTCTGTGGATTCTCAAAGCTTGTGGCAGCCGTGTCACAGAGACTTTGCTGGAGGGACCCCCAACAGAAGATACTATTATAGACATGGAGAAGCAAGAAGGTATGTACAGACCATATTTTATTGGAAATATAGGAAACTCTTCTTACACAGCACCATATTTCTCATATGCCACACTCGTTCTTTCTTTAAACAAAAAACCAACAACTTTTATCATCACAAACAACAAAACTACTTTTGATATTATCTCATACAGCAAAACTACTTTTGTTATTATCTTATATAACAAAACTACTTTTGTTATTATCTCAAACAACAAAACTACTTTTGATATTATCTCATACAGCAAAACTACTTTTATTATTATCTCAAACAATAAAACTACTTTTGTTATTATCTTCTATAACAAAACTACTTTTATTATTATCTTATATAACAAAACTACTTTTGTTATTATCTCAAACAATAAAACTACTTTTCTTATTATCTTATATAACAAAACTACTTTTGTTATTATCTTATATAACAAAACTACTTTTGTTATTATCTTATATAACAAAACTACTTTTGTTATTATCTTATATAACAAAACTACTTTTGTTATTATCTTATATAACAAAACTACTTTTATTATTATCTTATATAACAAAACTACTTTTGTTATTATCTCAAACAATAAAACTACTTTTCTTATTATATTATATAACAAAACTACTTTTGTTATTATCTTATATAACAAAACTACTTTTGTTATTATCTTATACAACAAAACTACTTTTGTTATCATCTCAAACAATAAAACTACTTTTGTTATGATCTCAAACAATAAAACTACTTTTCTTATTATCTTATATAACAAAACTACTTTTGTTATTATCTTATATAACAAAACTACTTTTGTTATTATCTTATACAACAAAACTACTTTTGTTATCATCTCAAACAATAAAACTACTTTTGTTATGATCTCAAACAATAAAACTACTTTTGTTATCATCTCAAACAACAAAACTACTTTTGTTATTATCTCAAACAATAAAACTACTTTTGTTATTATCTCATACAGCAAAACTACTTTTGTTATCATCAACAAAACTACTTTTGTTATTATCTTATATAACAAAACTACTTTTGTTATTATCTTATATAACAAAACTACTTTTGTTTTTATCTTATATAACAAAACTACTTTTGTTATTATCTTATATAACAAAACTACTTTTGTTATCATCTCAAACAACAAAACAACTTTTGTTATTATCTCAAACAACAAAAATACTTTTGTTATTATCTCAAACAACAAAACTACTTTCATTATTATCTCAAACAGCAAAACTGCTTTTATTATCATCTCAAACAGCAAAACTACTTTTGTTATTATCTCAAACAGCAAAACTACTTTTGTTATTATCTCAAACAACAAAACTACTTTTATTATTATCTTATATAACAAAACTACTTTTGTTATTATCTCAAACAATAAAACTACTTTTCTTATTATCTTATATAACAAAACTACTTTTGTTATTATCTTATATAACAAAACTACTTTTGTTATTATCTTATATAACAAAACTACTTTTGTTATTATCTTATATAACAAAACTACTTTTGTTATTATCTTATATAACAAAACTACTTTTATTATTATCTTATATAACAAAACTACTTTTGTTATTATCTCAAACAATAAAACTACTTTTCTTATTATATTATATAACAAAACTACTTTTGTTATTATCTTATATAACAAAACTACTTTTGTTATTATCTTATACAACAAAACTACTTTTGTTATCATCTCAAACAATAAAACTACTTTTGTTATGATCTCAAACAATAAAACTACTTTTCTTATTATCTTATATAACAAAACTACTTTTGTTATTATCTTATATAACAAAACTACTTTTGTTATTATCTTATACAACAAAACTACTTTTGTTATCATCTCAAACAATAAAACTACTTTTGTTATGATCTCAAACAATAAAACTACTTTTGTTATCATCTCAAACAACAAAACTACTTTTGTTATTATCTCAAACAATAAAACTACTTTTGTTATTATCTCATACAGCAAAACTACTTTTGTTATCATCAACAAAACTACTTTTGTTATTATCTTATATAACAAAACTACTTTTGTTATTATCTTATATAACAAAACTACTTTTGTTTTTATCTTATATAACAAAACTACTTTTGTTATTATCTTATATAACAAAACTACTTTTGTTATCATCTCAAACAACAAAACTACTTTTGTTATTATCTCAAACAACAAAACTACTTTTGTTATTATCTCAAACAACAAAACTACTTTCATTATTATCTCAAACAGCAAAACTGCTTTTATTATCATCTCAAACAGCAAAACTACTTTTGTTATTATCTCAAACAGCAAAACTACTTTTGTTATTATCTCAAACAACAAAACTACTTTTATTATTATCTTATATAACAAAACTACTTTTGTTATTATCTCAAACAATAAAACTACTTTTCTTATTATCTTATATAACAAAACTACTTTTGTTATTATCTTATATAACAAAACTACTTTTGTTATTATCTTATATAACAAAACTACTTTTGTTATTATCTTATATAACAAAACTACTTTTGTTATTATCTTATATAACAAAACTACTTTTATTATTATCTTATATAACAAAACTACTTTTGTTATTATCTCAAATAATAAAATAATAAAACTACTTTTCTTATTATATTATATAACAAAACTACTTTTGTTATTATCTTATATAACAAAACTACTTTTGTTATTATCTTATACAACAAAACTACTTTTGTTATCATCTCAAACAATAAAACTACTTTTGTTATGATCTCAAACAATAAAACTACTTTTCTTATTATCTTATATAACAAAACTACTTTTGTTATTATCTTATATAACAAAACTACTTTTGTTATTATCTTATACAACAAAACTACTTTTGTTATCATCTCAAACAATAAAACTACTTTTGTTATGATCTCAAACAATAAAACTACTTTTGTTATCATCTCAAACAACAAAACTACTTTTGTTATTATCTCAAACAATAAAACTACTTTTGTTATTATCTCATACAGCAAAACTACTTTTGTTATCATCAACAAAACTACTTTTGTTATTATCTTATATAACAAAACTACTTTTGTTATTATCTTATATAACAAAACTACTTTTGTTTTTATCTTATATAACAAAACTACTTTTGTTATTATCTTATATAACAAAACTACTTTTGTTATCATCTCAAACAACAAAACTACTTTTGTTATTATCTCAAACAACAAAACTACTTTTGTTATTATCTCAAACAACAAAACTACTTTCATTATTATCTCAAACAGCAAAACTGCTTTTATTATCATCTCAAACAGCAAAACTACTTTTGTTATTATCTCAAACAGCAAAACTACTTTTGTTATTATCTCAAACAACAAAACTACTTTTCTTATCATCTCAAACAACAAAACTACTTTTATTATTATCTTATACAACAAAACTACTTTTGTTATTATCTCAAACAATAAAACTACTTTTGTTATTATCTTATATAACAAAACTACTTTTATTATTATCTTATATAACAAAACTACTTTTGTTATTATCTCAAACAATAAAACTACTTTTCTTATTATCTTATATAACAAAACTACTTTAGTTATTATCTTATATAACAAAACTACTTTTGTTATTATCTTATATAACAAAACTACTTTTGTTATTATCTTATATAACAAAACTACTTTTGTTATTATCTTATATAACAAAACTACTTTTATTATTATCTTATATAACAAAACTACTTTTCTTATTATCTTATATAACAAAACTACTTTTGTTATTATCTTATATAACAAAACTACTTTTGTTATTATCTTCTACAACAAAACTACTTTTGTTATCATCTCAAACAATAAAACTACTTTTGTTATGATCTCAAACAACAAAACTACTTTTGTTATCATCTCAAACAACAAAACTACTTTTATTATTATCTCAAACAATAAAACTACTTTTCTTATTATCTCAAACAACAAAACTACTTTTCTTATCATCTCAAACAACAAAACTACTTTTATTATTATCTCAAACAATAAAACTACTTTTGTTATTATCTTATATAACAAAACTACTTTTGTTATTATTTTATAGAACAAAACTACTTTTGTTTTTATCTTATACAACAAAACTACTTTTATTATTATCTCAAACAATAAAACTACTTTTGTTATTATCTTATACAGTCGAACCTGTCTAAGGCGACCATTCACGGGACTTTCAAAAACTGGTCCCATAGGACAGGTGGTCCTGCCTCACAGGTTTCACATAATAAATAGAGCGATAAAAAAAATTTGATCCTAAGCACTATGAAAACTAACCTGCAAATCAGCGTAATCCATGAGTAGAACATAGTGCACATGTCGGTCTACAATAGCCACTGGTTGGACACTTTTCATAAAACACGATAGTTAAACACACAAATATTTTGTCGAATCACTGATATTCGTTCTTCCAGCGTTAATGCTTTTGGTTTTACACTTTTGACACTGGCCATTTCCTATATTGTGTGTAACACTTTTAAAATCCACAAAAATAATTCACTGAGATACTGTACATGTACGTGAATACACTCTAAGCGGGCAATAACTAATTCTTTAGTTAATTCCTGTAATTTATACGGGCCACGCAATGGTCTACTCTGGTCTAGACGGAACCGCGAAGTGATGTTACTTCACGAATCATAGATCTGTGTCTGCCGTTTTTCTCACACCAGTATTGACTGATAAACGTAACACGTCCCACTGTAATCTGGGACTCACTAAATACGGGAAAACTTCGACACCTGTAGACACCTGTGTCGATCGTTTATGGCTCCCAGCGAGACGGATAAGGACTGGCTGGTCAGTGTATCGTTATCTCGGATTACTACCCGCGTGTCGTAAACAGGATAAATAACATTGGCGGCGGTTAATTAGCCTGGTCTCTGGTCGCGTCATACGGTGAGCGCCGTAATCAGTGTTAGCATATAGTAAAAAACTCGGGGAAATTGTAGACCCGGTCCTATAACCAGGGAAACGCTTTAAACAGGTGGTCCTAAGACCAGGTTCGACTGTATAACAAAACTACTTTTGTTATTATCTTATATAACAAAACTACTTTTATTATTATCTTATACAGTCGAACCTGGTCTTAGGACCACCTGTTTAAAGCGTTTCCCTGGTTATAGGACCGGGTCTACAATTTCCCCGAGTTTTTTACTATATGCTAACACTGATTACGGCGCTCACCGTATGACGCGACCAGAGACCAGGCTAATTAACCGCCGCCAATGTTATTTATCCCGTTTACGACGACCAGCCAGTCCTTCGTCTCGCTGGGAGCTATAAACGATCGACACAGGTGTCTACAGGTGTTGATGTTTTCCCGTATTTAGTGAGTCCCAGATTACAGTGGGACGTGTTACGTTTATCAGTCAATACTGGTGCAGACACAGATCTATGATTCGTGAAGTGACATCACTTCGCGGTTCCGTCTAGACCAGAGTAGACCATTGCGTGGCCCGTATAAATTACAGGAATTAACTAAAGAATTAGTCATTGCCCGCTTAGAGTGTATTCATGTACATGTACAGTATCTCAGTGAATTATTTTTGTGGATTTTAAAAGTGTTACACACAATATAGGAAATGGCCAGTGTCAAAAGTGTAAAACCAAAAGCATTAACGCTGGAAGAACGAATATCAGTGATTCGACAAAATCAGCAAGGTAAAAGTTCGCGATTATTGGCAGAACAGTTTGGAGTGGGAAAGACACAGATTTTACGTACGTTAAAGAGAAAAGCTGAGTATATGAATGACTTTGAAAATAATGCACCAAGTATGAAAAGAATTTTTATCGCTCTATTTATTATGTGAAACCTGTGAGGCAGGACCACCTGTCCTATGGGACCAGTTTTTGAAAGTCCCGTGAATGGTCGCCTTAGACAGGTTCGACTGTATAACAAAACTACTTTTGTTATTATCTCAAACAATAAAACTACTTTTCTTATTATCTTATATAACAAAACTACTTTTGTTATTATCTTATATAACAAAACTACTTTTCTTATCATCTCAAACAACAAAACTACTTTTGTTATCATCTCAAACAATAAAACTACTTTTGTTATCATCTCAAACAACAAAACTACTTTTGATATTATCTCATACAGCAAAACTACTTTTGTTATCATCAACAAAACTACTTTTGTTATTATCTTATATAACAAAACTACTTTTGTTATTATCTTATATAACAAAACTACTTTTTTCCGGGGTCGTTTCCGGTTGTTTCCAAAATGGAGGAATTATTTTTCTCCGGCTTGGTATAGAACCGTTGATCAGAGGTTTAACAAGCCGCTATCGTAAAAACGATGTTGTTAATGAAACGTAGACCTGATACAGAATGTGTAAATTAGCAGTAGATAGTAGTGATAGTTTTTTCGGCCCTAAAACAACAACAAAAATAGGATTCTGGAATGTGCGAACAATGGCCGCTCCGACGAAACATGCACAGGTCGCGAGCGAGATGGACAGATACGATCTAGATATTTTAGGATTAAGCGAAATGCGCTGGCCTGGAACAGGTAGGAGATCTATTGATAATAAAATAGTAGTTTTTTCTGGAAGGGAAGATGGAAAACACCGTGAAGGAGTAGGCATAATGATGACAGACAAAGCTGCAAGAAGTTTATTAGAATGGGAACCGGTAAATAGCCGTCTGATACGAACACGATACAAAACAAAACATGGAAGACTTTCAATTATTCAATGTTATGCGCCTACTAACGAAGCTGATGATGAAGTTAAGGATGATTTTTATAACCAACTGCAACAACTTATAAACAAAATACCAAAACACGATCTTTTAATTGTAATGGGAGACTTCAACGCCAAAGTAGGACAAGATAACGCAGGAGTGGAACATGTGATGGGGAGAGAAGGCTGTAATACAACAAGTCAGAATGGAGAAAGATTAATAGAATTATGTTTAATAGAAAATTTAGTTATAGGTGGGACATTATTTCCACATAAAAATATCCACAAAACAACATGGATATCTCCTGATGATAGAACATCAAATCAAATTGACCACCTATGTATTAAACAACAATTCAGATCATCATTAATAGATGTAAGAGCATACAGAGGTGCTGATGTTAATAGTGACCACAACCTGTGCATTGGGAAAATAAGATTAAATTTAGAAACCAACAGAAGAGGTCAATTACACATAAAATTGATAGTCATAAACTGAAAGATGAAGCAATAAAGGAAAAGTTTAACATAGAGCTAAGTAATTGTTATTCAGCACTTGGTGAAATAGACTTAGATATCAATGAAATGTGGGACTCACAGAGCAAAATACTAATGACAGCAGCAGAAGCAAGTGCTGGACTGAAGAAAATGGAAAAACGAGCTTGGATCTCAGACACCACATGGAAATACATCAAAGAAAGAAGAGAAGCGAAGAGAGCCATGACTAATGTAAAGACAGATCTTGGAAAGGTTCTGGCAAAAGCAACATACAAAGAATTAGACAACAAAGTGAAAAGTTCGGCAAGAAGAGATACAAGAGCTTATATAGACAACTTGGCAGAGAAAGCAGAGACAGCTGCAATTACAGGAGACAGCAGAACTCTTTATACTGTACAAAAGATGCTGACAAACACCTATACATCCAGTGGAACACCAATTCTAGACAAATCTGGATTAATGCTAACAACAAGCGCAGACATAAAAGCCCGTTGGGCGGAACACTTCAAAGAAATTCTTAACCGTCCACTACCTCACAGTTTAATAGATTTTGAAGCTGAAACACCAGCAGCAGAATTAGATGTAAATTTAGATGACTTCACCTTGAGTGAAATAGAAACCACCTTAAAGCTAATGACCAATAACAAGGCTGCTGGAGAGGATAAGTTAACAGCTGAGATCCTCAAGGCAATTGATAGCCATAATTTAATACATCTCCAAAAAATGTTCAACATCATTTGGAAAACAGAGAAGACGCCTCATAAATGGAAAAAAGGAATCATTGTTAAGATCCCAAAAAAGGGCAATCTTAGAGATTGTAACAATTGGAGAGGCGTGACACTTTTGTCAGTTGCCTCAAAATTATTCTGTAAAATCATCCTAAATAGAATAAAGGATTCAATAGATACAGTAATGCGTGAAGAACAGGCTGGGTTTAGAAAAGGGAGAAGCTGTCTTGACCACATTTTCACTCTACGACTTATATTGGAGGAACACATTGAAAAGCAAAAACCTTTTGTACTTAACTTCATCGACTTCAAAAAAGCATTTGATAGTATTCATAGAGATTCTTTGTGGAAAATTCTGAAGCAATATGGCTTACCATCAAAAATCATAAATATTATCAAAGACATGTATGATGGTTACACATGTGCAGTTCGAACAGAGGAAGGACTGAGCGAATGTTTCCCAATAGAAACTGGGGTTAAACAAGGATGTATTTTATCGCCCTTGTTATTTGGAATTGTTATGGACTTCATAATGAAGAAATGCTGCACTGGTAATAAAGGCATCGAATGGATACAAGGAGATCATTTGGAGGACCTGGACTTTGCTGATGACATAGTTCTTATCAGCAATCAGATAAAAACGATGCAGGAAAACACAAATGAACTATCATCAATAGCCAGCAAAATTGGGCTTGAGGTCAATCATGAAAAGACTAAAGTCATGAAAAGTTTAATTCCAACAAGTGACAAAATATACATGGAAAACAAACCAGTAGAAGAGATCGATCACTTCATCTATCTTGGAAGTCACATTGATCGAGAAGGGGATACGAGCAAAGAAATTAGAATCAGACTGGCTAAAGCAGCAATGTCTTTCAGAAGCCTTGAAAAGTTGTGGAAATCAAAACTCATTAGCACAAACACAAAACTTAGGCTATTCAAATCAAATGTACTATCAACCCTTACGTATGCGTGTGAAAGCTGGAAAACAACAAGAGATATAGAAACAAAGTTGAACGCATTCGAAAATAAATGTCTAAGGAAAATACTTGGTATAGAATGGAACGAATTCAAAACAAACGAGGAAATTAGAGAAATCGCCAATCAACCACTAATATCTTCAGTAATAAAGAAAAGACGATGGTCATACGTTGGACATGTGATGAGAAGAGATAATAATCGAATAGCAAAGCAAGCCCTCATATGGGAAACAACAGGTAAAAGAAAAAGAGGAAGACCCAGGGAGACACTGAGAAGAACATTGATGAGAGAGGCAAGAGCAGCAGGAATCGGCTCCCTCAATGAGATAGAACTGCTTGCACAGAACAGAGACAGATGGCGAGATTTGATAAAATATCTTTAAAAGAAAACTGCTAGAACAAAAATTCATATAGGAGAAGGTGTATCTTGGTCTACGCCCTATGGGCCGGTTACGGCTCGAAAGGTCAATAGATAGATAGATATATAACAAAACTACTTTTGTTATTATCTTATATAACAAAACTACTTTTGTTATTATCTTATATAACAAAACTACTTTTGTTTTTATCTTATACAACAAAACTACTTTTATTATTATCTCAAACAATAAAACTACTTTTGTTATTATCTTATATAACAAAACTACTTTTGTTATTATCTTATATAACAAAACTACTTTTATTATTATCTTATATAACAAAACTACTTTTGTTATTATCTCAAACAATAAAACTACTTTTCTTATTATCTTATATAACAAAACTACTTTTGTTATTATCTTATATAACAAAACTACTTTTCTTATCATCTCAAACAACAAAACTACTTTTGTTATCATCTCAAACAATAAAACTA
Source organism: Megaustenia siamemsis (assembly GCA_032433765.1). Lineage (NCBI taxonomy): Eukaryota > Metazoa > Mollusca > Gastropoda > Stylommatophora > Ariophantidae > Megaustenia > Megaustenia siamemsis. Next base: position 128,478,599 of record JAVIAB010000073.1, on the reverse strand, counting down.
CTTTTGTTATCATCTCAAACAACAAAACTACTTTTGATATTATCTCATACAGCAAAACTACTTTTGTTATCGTCAACAAAACTACTTTTGTTATTATCTTATATAACAAAACTACTTTTGTTATTATCTTATATAACAAAACTACTTTTGTTATTATCTTATATAACAAAACTACTTTTGTTATCATCTCAAACAACAAAACTACTTTTGTTATTATCTCAAACAACAAAACTACTTTTGTTATTATCTCAAACAACAAAACTACTTTCGTTATTATCTCAAACAGCAAAACTGCTTTTATTATCATCTCAAACAGCAAAACTACTTTTGTTATCATCTCAAACAATAAAACTACTTTTGTTATGATCTCAAACAATAAAACTACTTTTGTTATCATCTCAAACAACAAAACTACTTTTGTTATTATCTCAAACAATAAAACTACTTTTGTTATTATCTCATACAGCAAAACTACTTTTGTTATCATCAACAAAACTACTTTTGTTATTATCTTATATGACAAAACTACTTTTGTTATTATCTTATATAACAAAACTACTTTTGTTTTTATCTTATATAACAAAACTACTTTTGTTATTATCTTATATAACAAAACTACTTTTGTTATCATCTCAAACAACAAAACTGCTTTTATTATCATCTCAAACAGCAAAACTACTTTTGTTATTATCTCAAACAACAAAACTGCTTTTATTATCATCTCAGACAGCAAAACTACTTTTGTTATTATCTCAAACTACAAAACTACTTTTCTTATCATCTCAAACAACAAAACTACTTTTATTATTATCTCAAACAATAAAACTACTTTTGTTATTATCTTAAATAACAAAACTACTTTTGTTATTATCTTATATAACAAAACTACTTTTATTATTATCTTATATAAAAAAACTACTTTTGTTATTATCTCAAACAATAAAACTACTTTTCTTATTATCTTATATAACAAAACTACTTTTGTTATTATCTTATATAACAAAACTACTTTTGTTATTATCTTCTACAACAAAACTACTTTTGTTATCATCTCAAACAATAAAACTACTTTTGTTATGATCTCAAACAACAAAACTACTTTTGTTATCATCTCAAACAACAAAACTACTTTTATTATTATCTCAAACAATAAAACTACTTTTCTTATTATCTCAAACAACAAAACTACTTTTCTTATCATCTCAAACAACAAAACTACTTTTATTATTATCTCAAACAATAAAACTACTTTTGTTATTATCTTATATAACAAAACTACTTTTGTTATTATCTTATATAACAAAACTACTTTTGTTTTTATCTTATACAACAAAACTACTTTTATTATTATCTCACAATAAAACTACTTTTGTTATTATCTTTTATAACAAAACTACTTTTGTTATTATCTTATATAACAAAACTACTTTTATTATTATCTTATATAACAAAACTACTTTTGTTATTATCTCAAACAATAAAACTACTTTTGTTATTATCTTATATAACAAAACTACTTTTGTTATTATCTTATATAACAAAACTACTTTTCTTATCATCTCAAACAACAAAACTACTTTTGTTATCATCTCAAACAATAAAACTACTTTTGTTATCATCTCAAACAACAAAACTACTTTTGATATTATCTCATACAGCAAAACTACTTTTGTTATCATCAACAAAACTACTTTTGATATTATCTTATATAACAAAACTACTTTTGTTATTATCTTATATAACAAAACTACTTTTGTTATTATCTTATATAACAAAACTACTTTTGTTATCTCAAACAACAAAACTACTTTTGTTATTATCTCAAACAACAAAACTACTTTTGTTATGATCTCAAACAACAAAACTACTTTCGTTATTATCTCAAACAGCAAAACTGCTTTTATTATCATCTCAAACAGCAAAACTACTTTTGTTATTATCTCAAACAATAAAACTACTTTTGTTATTATCTTATATAACAAAACTACTTTTGTTATTATCTTATATAACAAAACTACTTTTGTTATTATCTTATATAACAAAACTACTTTTGTTATCATCTCAAACAACAAAACTACTTTTGATATTATCTCATACAGCAAAACTACTTTTGTTATCATCAACAAAACTACTTTTGTTATTATCTTATATAACAAAACTACTTTTGTTATTATCTTATATAACAAAACTACTTTTGTTATTATCTTATATAACAAAACTACTTTTGTTATTATATTATATAACAAAACTACTTTTGTTATCATCTCAAACAACAAAACTACTTTTGTTATTATCTCAAACAACAAAACTACTTTTGTTATTATCTCAAACAACAAAACTACTTTCGTTATTATCTCAAACAGCAAAACTGCTTTTATTATCATCTCAAACAGCAAAACTACTTTTGTTATTATCTCAAACAACAAAACTACTTTTCTTATCTCAAACAACAAAACTACTTTTATTATTATCTCAAACAATAAAACTACTTTTGTTATTATCTTATATAACAACTATTTTTGTTATTATCTTATATAACAAAACTACTTTTGTTATTATCTTATACAACAAAACTACTTTTATTATTATCTCAAACAATAAAACTACTTTTGTTATTATCTTCTATAACAAAACTACTTTTGTTATTATCTTATATAACAAAACTACTTTTGATATCATCAACAAAACTCATTATCATTATCATCGAGTGCCATCTCTGCAACGAAGGTTGGCTACCATGGATCGCCATTCAACTCTGTTTCTTGCTTTGTTGGTGCAGACTGTCATAGATTGACTTGTCCATCTTTTGATGTTACTCGTCCATGTTAGTCTTGCTCTGCCTCTTTTACCTTGTATTTTTCCTTCCAATATTACTTTTAGTAAGCTGTTGTGTCTTTTAACATGCCCCAAAAATTTCATTTGTCTTGTCTTAATTGTATTTAGTAGTTCTCTTTTTATTTTCAGTTGTTTTAAAACTTCATTGTTTGTTATCTTTTGTTTCCATCCAATTCTACCTATTCTTCTATAAATCCACATTTCAAAGGCTTCAATTTTCTGTTCTGTTTTCTTGTCTAATGTCCATGTTTCTGCACCATACAGGAATATTGAGAAGATGTAACATTTTGCCATTCAACAAAACTACTTTTGTTATTATCTCAAACAGCAAAACTACTTTTGTTTTTATCTAAAACAACAAAACTACTTTCATTATTATCTCAAACAGCAAAACTACTTTTGTTATTATCTTATATAACAAAACTACTTTTGTTATTATCTTATATAACAAAACTACTTTTGTTATTATCTCAAACAATAAAACTACTTTTGTTATTATCTTATATAACAAAACTACTTTTGTTATTATCTTATATAACAAAACTACTTTTATTATTATCTTATATAACAAAACTACTTTTGTTATTATCTCAAACAATAAAACTACTTTTCTTATTATCTTATATAACAAAACTACTTTTGTTATTATCTTATATAACAAAACTACTTTTCTTATCATCTCAAACAACAAAACTACTTTTGTTATCATCTCAAACAATAAAACTACTTTTGTTATCATCTCAAACAACAAAACTACTTTTGATATTATCTCATACAGCAAAACTACTTTTGTTATCATCAACAAAACTACTTTTGTTATTATCTTATATAACAAAACTACTTTTGTTATTATCTTATATAACAAAACTACTTTTGTTATTATCTTATATAACAAAACTACTTTTGTTATCATCTCAAACAACAAAACTACTTTTGTTATTATCTCAAACAACAAAACTACTTTTGTTATTATCTCAAACAACAAAACTACTTTCATTATTATCTCAAACAGCAAAACTGCTTTTATTATCATCTCAAACAGCAAAACTACTTTTGTTATCATCTCAAACAATAAAACTACTTTTGTTATTATCTCAAACAATAAAACTACTTTTCTTATTATCTTATATAACAAAACTACTTTTGTTATTATCTTATATAACAAAACTACTTTTGTTATTATCTTATATAACAAAACTACTTTTGTTATTATCTTATATAACAAAACTACTTTTGTTATTATCTTATATAACAAAACTACTTTTGTTATTATCTTATATAACAAAACTACTTTTGTTTTTATCTTATACAACAAAACTACTTTTATTATTATCTCAAACAATAAAACTACTTTTGTTATTATCTTATATAACAAAACTACTTTTGTTATTATCTTATATAACAAAACTACTTTTATTATTATCTTATATAACAAAACTACTTTTGTTATTATCTCAAACAATAAAACTACTTTTGTTATTATCTTATATAACAAAACTACTTTTGTTATTATCTTATATAACAAAACTACTTTTCTTATCATCTCCAACAACAAAACTACTTTTGTTATCATCTCAAACAATAAAACTACTTTTGTTATCATCTCAAACAACAAAACTACTTTTGATATTATCTCATACAGCAAAACTAATTTGTTATCATCAACAAAACTACTTTTGTTATTATCTTATATAACAAAACTACTTTTGTTATTATCTTATATAACAAAACTACTTTTGTTATTATCTTATATAACAAAACTACTTTTGTTACCATCTCAAACAACAAAACTACTTTTGTTATTATCTCAAACAACAAAACTACTTTTGTTATTATCTCAAACAACAAAACTACTTTCGTTATTATCTCAAACAGCAAAACTGCTTTTATTATCATCTCAAACAGCAAAACTACTTTTGTTATCATCTCAAACAATAAAACTACTTTTGTTATGATCTCAAACAATAAAACTACTTTTGTTATCATCTCAAACAACAAAACTACTTTTGTTATTATCTCAAACAATAAAACTACTTTTGTTATTATCTCATACAGCAAAACTACTTTTGTTATCATCAACAAAACTACTTTTGTTATTATCTTATATGACAAAACTACTTTTGTTATTATCTTATATAACAAAACTACTTTTGTTTTTATCTTATATAACAAAACTACTTTTGTTATTATCTTATATAACAAAACTACTTTTGTTATCATCTCAAACAACAAAACTACTTTTGTTATTATCTCAAACAACAAAACTACTTTTGTTATTATCTCAAACAACAAAACTACTTTCATTATTATCTCAAACAGCAAAACTGCTTTTATTATCATCTCAAACAGCAAAACTACTTTTGTTATTATCTCAAACAACAAAACTGCTTTTATTATCATCTCAGACAGCAAAACTACTTTTGTTATTATCTCAAACTACAAAACTACTTTTCTTATCATCTCAAACAACAAAACTACTTTTATTATTATCTCAAACAATAAAACTACTTTTGTTATTATCTTAAATAACAAAACTACTTTTGTTATTATCTTATATAACAAAACTACTTTTATTATTATCTTATATAAAAAAACTACTTTTGTTATTATCTCAAACAATAAAACTACTTTTGTTATTATCTTATATAACAAAACTACTTTTGTTACTATCTTATATAACAAAACTACTTTTGTTATTATCTTCTACAACAAAACTACTTTTGTTATCATCTCAAACAATAAAACTACTTTTGTTATGATCTCAAACAACAAAACTACTTTTGTTATCATCTCAAACAACAAAACTACTTTTATTATTATCTCAAACAATAAAACTACTTTTCTTATTATCTCAAACAACAAAACTACTTTTCTTATCATCTCAAACAACAAAACTACTTTTATTATTATCTCAAACAATAAAACTACTTTTGTTATTATCTTATATAACAAAACTACTTTTGTTATTATCTTATATAACAAAACTACTTTTGTTTTTATCTTATACAACAAAACTACTTTTATTATTATCTCACAATAAAACTACTTTTGTTATTATCTTTTATAACAAAACTACTTTTGTTATTATCTTATATAACAAAACTACTTTTATTATTATCTTATATAACAAAACTACTTTTGTTATTATCTCAAACAATAAAACTACTTTTGTTATTATCTTATATAACAAAACTACTTTTGTTATTATCTTATATAACAAAACTACTTTTCTTATCATCTCAAACAACAAAACTACTTTTGATATTATCTCATACAGCAAAACTACTTTTGTTATCATCAACAAAACTACTTTTGATATTATCTTATATAACAAAACTACTTTTGTTATTATCTTATATAACAAAACTACTTTTGTTATTATCTTATATAACAAAACTACTTTTGTTATCTCAAACAACAAAACTACTTTTGTTATTATCTCAAACAACAAAACTACTTTTGTTATTATCTCAAACAACAAAACTACTTTCGTTATTATCTCAAACAGCAAAACTGCTTTTATTATCATCTCAAACAGCAAAACTACTTTTGTTATTATCTCAAACAATAAAACTACTTTTGTTATTATCTTATATAACAAAACTACTTTTGTTATTATCTTATATAACAAAACTACTTTTGTTATTATCTTATATAACAAAACTACTTTTGTTATCATCTCAAACAACAAAACTACTTTTGATATTATCTCATACAGCAAAACTACTTTTGTTATCATCAACAAAATTACTTTTGTTATTATCTTATATAACAAAACTACTTTTGTTATTATCTTATATAACAAAACTACTTTTGTTATTATCTTATATAACAAAACTACTTTTGTTATTATATTATATAACAAAACTACTTTTGTTATCATCTCAAACAACAAAACTACTTTTGTTATTATCTCAAACAACAAAACTACTTTTGTTATTATCTCAAACAACAAAACTACTTTCGTTATTATCTCAAACAGCAAAACTGCTTTTATTATCATCTCAAACAGCAAAACTACTTTTGTTATTATCTCAAACAACAAAACTACTTTTCTTATCTCAAACAACAAAACTACTTTTATTATTATCTCAAACAATAAAACTACTTTTGTTATTATCTTATATAACAACTATTTTTGTTATTATCTTATATAACAAAACTACTTTTGTTATTATCTTATACAACAAAACTACTTTTATTATTATCTCAAACAATAAAACTACTTTTGTTATTATCTTATATAACAAAACTACTTTTGATATCATCAACAAAACTCATTATCATTATCATCAAGTGCCATCTCTGCAACGAAGGTTGGCTACCATGGATCGCCATTCAACTCTGTTTCTTGCTTTGTTGGTGCAGACTGTCATAGATTGACTTGTCCATCTTTTGATGTTACTCGTCCATGTTAGTCTTGCTCTGCCTCTTTTACCTTGTATTTTTCCTTCCAATATTACTTTTAGTAAGCTGTTGTGTCTTTTAACATGCCCCAAAAATTTCATTTGTCTTGTCTTAATTGTATTTAGTAGTTCTCTTTTTATTTTCAGTTGTTTTAAAACTTCATTGTTTGTTATCTTTTGTTTCCATCCAATTCTACCTATTCTTCTATAAATCCACATTTCAAAGGCTTCAATTTTCTGTTCTGTTTTCTTGTCTAATGTCCATGTTTCTGCACCATACAGGAATATTGAGAAGATGTAACATTTTGCCATTCAACAAAACTACTTTTGTTATTATCTCAAACAGCAAAACTACTTTTGTTTTTATCTAAAACAACAAAACTACTTTCATTATTATCTCAAACAGCAAAACTACTTTTGTTATTATCTTATATAACAAAACTACTTTTGTTATTATCTTATATAACAAAACTACTTTTGTTATTATCTCAAACAATAAAACTACTTTTGTTATTATCTTATATAACAAAACTACTTTTGTTATTATCTTATATAACAAAACTACTTTTATTATTATCTTATATAACAAAACTACTTTTGTTATTATCTCAAACAATAAAACTACTTTTCTTATTATCTTATATAACAAAACTACTTTTGTTATTATCTTATATAACAAAACTACTTTTCTTATCATCTCAAACAACAAAACTACTTTTGTTATCATCTCAAACAATAAAACTACTTTTGTTATCATCTCAAACAACAAAACTACTTTTGATATTATCTCATACAGCAAAACTACTTTTGTTATCATCAACAAAACTACTTTTGTTATTATCTTATATAACAAAACTACTTTTGTTATTATCTTATATAACAAAACTACTTTTGTTATTATCTTATATAACAAAACTACTTTTGTTATCATCTCAAACAACAAAACTACTTTTGTTATTATCTCAAACAACAAAACTACTTTTGTTATTATCTCAAACAACAAAACTACTTTCGTTATTATCTCAAACAGCAAAACTGCTTTTATTATCATCTCAAACAGCAAAACTACTTTTGTTATCATCTCAAACAATAAAACTACTTTTGTTATGATCTCAAACAATAAAACTACTTTTGTTATCATCTCAAACAACAAAACTACTTTTGTTATTATCTCAAACAATAAAACTACTTTTGTTATTATCTCATACAGCAAAACTACTTTTGTTATCATCAACAAAACTACTTTTGTTATTATCTTATATGACAAAACTACTTTTGTTATTATTTTATATAACAAAACTACTTTTGTTTTTATCTTATATAACAAAACTACTTTTGTTATTATCTTATATAACAAAACTACTTTTGTTATCATCTCAAACAACAAAACTACTTTTGTTATTATCTCAAACAACAAAACTACTTTTGTTATTATCTCAAACAACAAAACTACTTTTATTATCATCTCAAACAGCAAAACTACTTTTGTTATTATCTCAAACAACAAAACTGCTTTTATTATCATCTCAGACAGCAAAACTACTTTTGTTATTATCTCAAACAACAAAACTACTTTTCTTATCATCTCAAACAACAAAACTACTTTTATTATTATCTCAAACAATAAAACTACTTTTGTTATTATCTTATATAACAAAACTACTTTTGTTATTATCTTATATAACAAAACTACTTTAGTTTTTATCTTATACAACAAAACTACTTTTATTATTATCTCAAACAATAAAACTACTTTTGTTATTATCTTAAATAACAAAACTACTTTTGTTATTATCTTATATAACAAAACTACTTTTATTATTATCTTATATAACAAAACTACTTTTGTTATTATCTCAAACAATAAAACTACTTTTCTTATTATCTTATATAACAAAACTACTTTTGTTATTATCTTATATAACAAAACTACTTTTGTTATTATCTTCTACAACAAAACTACTTTTGTTATCATCTCAAACAATAAAACTACTTTTGTTATGATCTCAAACAACAAAACTACTTTTGTTATCATCTCAAACAACAAAACTACTTTTATTATTATCTCAAACAATAAAACTACTTTTCTTATTATCTCAAACAACAAAACTACTTTTCTTATCATCTCAAACAACAAAACTACTTTTATTATTATCTCAAACAATAAAACTACTTTTGTTATTATCTTATATAACAAAACTACTTTTGTTATTATCTTATATAACAAAACTACTTTTGTTTTTATCTTATACAACAAAACTACTTTTATTGTTATCTCAAACAATAAAACTACTTTTGTTATTATCTTATATAACAAAACTACTTTTGTTATTATCTTATATAACAAAACTACTTTTATTATTATCTTATATAACAAAACTACTTTTGTTATTATCTCAAACAATAAAACTACTTTTCTTATTATCTTATATAACAAAACTACTTTTGTTATTATCTTATATAACAAAACTACTTTTCTTATCATCTCAAACAACAAAACTACTTTTGTTATCATCTCAAACAATAAAACTACTTTTGTTATCATCTCAAACAACAAAACTACTTTTGATATTATCTCATACAGCAAAACTACTTTTGTTATCATCAACAAAACTACTTTTGTTATTATCTTATATAACAAAACTACTTTTGTTATTATCTTATATAACAAAACTACTTTTGTTATTATCTTATATAACAAAACTACTTTTGTTATCTCAAACAACAAAACTACTTTTGTTATTATCTCAAACAACAAAACTACTTTTGTTATTATCTCAAACAATAAAACTACTTTTGTTATTATCTTATATAACAAAACTACTTTTGTTATTATCTTATATAACAAAACTACTTTTGTTATTATCTTATATAACAAAACTACTTTTCTTATCATCTCCAACAACAAAACTACTTTTGTTATCATCTCAAACAATAAAACTACTTTTGTTATCATCAACAAAACTACTTTTGTTATTATCTTATATAACAAAACTACTTTTGTTATTATCTTATATAATAAAACTACTTTTGTTATTATCTTATATAACAAAACTACTTTTGTTATTATATTATATAACAAAACTACTTTTGTTATCATCTCAAACAACAAAACTACTTTTGTTATTATCTCAAACAACAAAACTACTTTTGTTATTATCTCAAACAACAAAACTACTTTCGTTATTATCTCAAACAGCAAAACTGCTTTTATTATCATCTCAAACAGCAAAACTACTTTTGTTATTATCTCAAACAACAAAACTACTTTTCTTATCTCAAACAACAAAACTACTTTTATTATTATCTCAAACAATAAAACTACTTTTGTTATTATCTTATATAACAACTATTTTTGTTATTATCTTATATAACAAAACTACTTTTGTTATTATCTTATACAACAAAACTACTTTTATTATTATCTCAAACAATAAAACTACTTTTGTTATTATCTTCTATAACAAAACTACTTTTGTTATTATCTTATATAACAAAACTACTTTTGATATCATCAACAAAACTCATTATCATTATCATCGAGTGCCATCTCTGCAACGAAGGTTGGCTACCATGGATCGCCATTCAACTCTGTTTCTTGCTTTGTTGGTGCAGACTGTCATAGATTGACTTGTCCATCTTTTGATGTTACTCGTCCATGTTAGTCTTGCTCTGCCTCTTTTACCTTGTATTTTTCCTTCCAATATTACTTTTAGTAAGCTGTTGTGTCTTTTAACATGCCCCAAAAATTTCATTTGTCTTGTCTTAATTGTATTTAGTAGTTCTCTTTTTATTTTCAGTTGTTTTAAAACTTCATTGTTTGTTATCTTTTGTTTCCATCCAATTCTACCTATTCTTCTATAAATCCACATTTCAAAGGCTTCAATTTTCTGTTCTGTTTTCTTGTCTAATGTCCATGTTTCTGCACCATACAGGAATATTGAGAAGATGTAACATTTTGCCATTCAACAAAACTACTTTTGTTATTATCTCAAACAGCAAAACTACTTTTGTTTTTATCTAAAACAACAAAACTACTTTCATTATTATCTCAAACAGCAAAACTACTTTTGTTATTATCTTATATAACAAAACTACTTTTGTTATTATCTTATATAACAAAACTACTTTTGTTATTATCTCAAACAATAAAACTACTTTTGTTATTATCTTATATAACAAAACTACTTTTGTTATTATCTTATATAACAAAACTACTTTTATTATTATCTTATATAACAAAACTACTTTTGTTATTATCTCAAACAATAAAACTACTTTTCTTATTATCTTATATAACAAAACTACTTTTGTTATTATCTTATATAACAAAACTACTTTTCTTATCATCTCAAACAACAAAACTACTTTTGTTATCATCTCAAACAATAAAACTACTTTTGTTATCATCTCAAACAACAAAACTACTTTTGATATTATCTCATACAGCAAAACTACTTTTGTTATCATCAACAAAACTACTTTTGTTATTATCTTATATAACAAAACTACTTTTGTTATTATCTTATATAACAAAACTACTTTTGTTATTATCTTATATAACAAAACTACTTTTGTTATCATCTCAAACAACAAAACTACTTTTGTTATTATCTCAAACAACAAAACTACTTTTGTTATTATCTCAAACAACAAAACTACTTTCGTTATTATCTCAAACAGCAAAACTGCTTTTATTATCATCTCAAACAGCAAAACTACTTTTGTTATCATCTCAAACAATAAAACTACTTTTGTTATTATCTCAAACAATAAAACTACTTTTCTTATTATCTTATATAACAAAACTACTTTTGTTATTATCTTATATAACAAAACTACTTTTCTTATCATCTCAAACAACAAAACTACTTTTGTTATCATCTCAAACAATAAAACTACTTTTGTTATCATCTCAAACAACAAAACTACTTTTGATATTATCTCATACAGCAAAACTACTTTTGTTATCATCAACAAAACTACTTTTGTTATTATCTTATATAACAAAACTACTTTTGTTATTATCTTATATAACAAAACTACTTTTGTTATTATCTTATATAACAAAACTACTTTTGTTATTATCTTATATAACAAAACTACTTTTGTTATTATCTTATATAACAAAACTACTTTTGTTTTTATCTTATACAACAAAACTACTTTTATTATTATCTCAAACAATAAAACTACTTTTGTTATTATCTTATATAACAAAACTACTTTTGTTATTATCTTATATAACAAAACTACTTTTATTATTATCTTATATAACAAAACTACTTTTGTTATTATCTCAAACAATAAAACTACTTTTGTTATTATCTTATATAACAAAACTACTTTTGTTATTATCTTATATAACAAAACTACTTTTCTTATCATCTCCAACAACAAAACTACTTTTGTTATCATCTCAAACAATAAAACTACTTTTGTTATCATCTCAAACAACAAAACTACTTTTGATATTATCTCATACAGCAAAACTACTTTTGTTATCATCAACAAAACTACTTTTGTTATTATCTTATATAACAAAACTACTTTTGTTATTATCTTATATAACAAAACTACTTTTGTTATTATCTTATATAACAAAACTACTTTTGTTACCATCTCAAACAACAAAACTACTTTTGTTATTATCTCAAACAACAAAACTACTTTTGTTATTATCTCAAACAACAAAACTACTTTCGTTATTATCTCAAACAGCAAAACTGCTTTTGTTATCATCTCAAACAGCAAAACTACTTTTGTTATCATCTCAAACAATAAAACTACTTTTGTTATGATCTCAAACAATAAAACTACTTTTGTTATCATCTCAAACAACAAAACTACTTTTGTTATTATCTCATACAGCAAAACTACTTTTGTTATCATCAACAAAACTACTTTTGTTATTATCTTATATGACAAAACTACTTTTGTTATTATCTTATATAACAAAACTACTTTTGTTTTTATCTTATATAACAAAACTACTTTTGTTATTATCTTATATAACAAAACTACTTTTGTTATCATCTCAAACAACAAAACTACTTTTGTTATTATCTCAAACAACAAAACTACTTTTGTTATTATCTCAAACAACAAAACTACTTTCATTATTATCTCAAACAGCAAAACTGCTTTTATTATCATCTCAAACAGCAAAACTACTTTTGTTATTATCTCAAACAACAAAACTGCTTTTATTATCATCTCAGACAGCAAAACTACTTTTGTTATTATCTCAAACTACAAAACTACTTTTCTTATCATCTCAAACAACAAAACTACTTTTATTATTATCTCAAACAATAAAACTACTTTTGTTATTATCTTAAATAACAAAACTACTTTTGTTATTATCTTATATAACAAAACTACTTTTATTATTATCTTATATAAAAAAACTACTTTTGTTATTATCTCAAACAATAAAACTACTTTTGTTATTATCTTATATAACAAAACTACTTTTGTTATTATCTTATATAACAAAACTACTTTTGTTATTATCTTCTACAACAAAACTACTTTTGTTATCATCTCAAACAATAAAACTACTTTTGTTATGATCTCAAACAACAAAACTACTTTTGTTATCATCTCAAACAACAAAACTACTTTTATTATTATCTCAAACAATAAAACTACTTTTCTTATTATCTCAAACAACAAAACTACTTTTCTTATCATCTCAAACAACAAAACTACTTTTATTATTATCTCAAACAATAAAACTACTTTTGTTATTATCTTATATAACAAAACTACTTTTGTTATTATCTTATATAACAAAACTACTTTTGTTTTTATCTTATACAACAAAACTACTTTTATTATTATCTCACAATAAAACTACTTTTGTTATTATCTTTTATAACAAAACTACTTTTGTTATTATCTTATATAACAAAACTACTTTTATTATTATCTTATATAACAAAACTACTTTTGTTATTATCTCAAACAATAAAACTACTTTTGTTATTATCTTATATAACAAAACTACTTTTGTTATTATCTTATATAACAAAACTACTTTTCTTATCATCTCAAACAACAAAACTACTTTTGATATTATCTCATACAGCAAAACTACTTTTGTTATCATCAACAAAACTACTTTTGATATTATCTTATATAACAAAACTACTTTTGTTATTATCTTATATAACAAAACTACTTTTGTTATTATCTTATATAACAAAACTACTTTTGTTATCTCAAACAACAAAACTACTTTTGTTATTATCTCAAACAACAAAACTACTTTTGTTATTATCTCAAACAACAAAACTACTTTCGTTATTATCTCAAACAGCAAAACTGCTTTTATTATCATCTCAAACAGCAAAACTACTTTTGTTATTATCTCAAACAATAAAACTACTTTTGTTATTATCTTATATAACAAAACTACTTTTGTTATTATCTTATATAACAAAACTACTTTTGTTATTATCTTATATAACAAAACTACTTTTGTTATCATCTCAAACAACAAAACTACTTTTGATATTATCTCATACAGCAAAACTACTTTTGTTATCATCAACAAAATTACTTTTGTTATTATCTTATATAACAAAACTACTTTTGTTATTATCTTATATAACAAAACTACTTTTGTTATTATCTTATATAACAAAACTACTTTTGTTATTATATTATATAACAAAACTACTTTTGTTATCATCTCAAACAACAAAACTACTTTTGTTATTATCTCAAACAACAAAACTACTTTTGTTATTATCTCAAACAACAAAACTACTTTCGTTATTATCTCAAACAGCAAAACTGCTTTTATTATCATCTCAAACAGCAAAACTACTTTTGTTATTATCTCAATCAACAAAACTACTTTTCTTATCTCAAACAACAAAACTACTTTTATTATTATCTCAAACAATAAAACTACTTTTGTTATTATCTTATATAACAACTATTTTTGTTATTATCTTATATAACAAAACTACTTTTGTTATTATCTTATACAACAAAACTACTTTTGTTATTATCTTATATAACAAAACTACTTTTGATATCATCAACAAAACTCATTATCATTATCATCGAGTGCCATCTCTGCAACGAAGGTTGGCTACCATGGATCGCCATTCAACTCTGTTTCTTGCTTTGTTGGTGCAGACTGTCATAGATTGACTTGTCCATCTTTTGATGTTACTCGTCCATGTTAGTCTTGCTCTGCCTCTTTTACCTTGTATTTTTCCTTCCAATATTACTTTTAGTAAGCTGTTGTGTCTTTTAACATGCCCCAAAAATTTCATTTGTCTTGTCTTAATTGTATTTAGTAGTTCTCTTTTTATTTTCAGTTGTTTTAAAACTTCATTGTTTGTTATCTTTTGTTTCCATCCAATTCTACCTATTCTTCTATAAATCCACATTTCAAAGGCTTCAATTTTCTGTTCTGTTTTCTTGTCTAATGTCCATGTTTCTGCACCATACAGGAATATTGAGAAGATGTAACATTTTGCCATTCAACAAAACTACTTTTGTTATTATCTCAAACAGCAAAACTACTTTTGTTTTTATCTAAAACAACAAAACTACTTTCATTATTATCTCAAACAGCAAAACTACTTTTGTTATTATCTTATATAACAAAACTACTTTTGTTATTATCTTATATAACAAAACTACTTTTGTTATTATCTCAAACAATAAAACTACTTTTGTTATTATCTTATATAACAAAACTACTTTTGTTATTATCTTATATAACAAAACTACTTTTATTATTATCTTATATAACAAAACTACTTTTGTTATTATCTCAAACAATAAAACTACTTTTCTTATTATCTTATATAACAAAACTACTTTTGTTATTATCTTATATAACAAAACTACTTTTCTTATCATCTCAAACAACAAAACTACTTTTGTTATCATCTCAAACAATAAAACTACTTTTGTTATCATCTCAAACAACAAAACTACTTTTGATATTATCTCATACAGCAAAACTACTTTTGTTATCATCAACAAAACTACTTTTGTTATTATCTTATATAACAAAACTACTTTTGTTATTATCTTATATAACAAAACTACTTTTGTTATTATCTTATATAACAAAACTACTTTTGTTATCATCTCAAACAACAAAACTACTTTTGTTATTATCTCAAACAACAAAACTACTTTTGTTATTATCTCAAACAACAAAACTACTTTCGTTATTATCTCAAACAGCAAAACTGCTTTTATTATCATCTCAAACAGCAAAACTACTTTTGTTATCATCTCAAACAATAAAACTACTTTTGTTATGATCTCAAACAATAAAACTACTTTTGTTATCATCTCAAACAACAAAACTACTTTTGTTATTATCTCAAACAATAAAACTACTTTTGTTATTATCTCATACAGCAAAACTACTTTTGTTATCATCAACAAAACTACTTTTGTTATTATCTTATATGACAAAACTACTTTTGTTATTATTTTATATAACAAAACTACTTTTGTTTTTATCTTATATAACAAAACTACTTTTGTTATTATCTTACATAACAAAACTACTTTTGTTATCATCTCAAACAACAAAACTACTTTTGTTATTATCTCAAACAACAAAACTACTTTTGTTATTATCTCAAACAACAAAACTACTTTTATTATCATCTCAAACAGCAAAACTACTTTTGTTATTATCTCAAACAACAAAACTGCTTTTATTATCATCTCAGACAGCAAAACTACTTTTGTTATTATCTCAAACAACAAAACTACTTTTCTTATCATCTCAAACAACAAAACTACTTTTATTATTATCTCAAACAATAAAACTACTTTTGTTATTATCTTATATAACAAAACTACTTTTGTTATTATCTTATATAACAAAACTACTTTAGTTTTTATCTTATACAACAAAACTACTTTTATTATTATCTCAAACAATAAAACTACTTTTGTTATTATCTTAAATAACAAAACTACTTTTGTTATTATCTTATATAACAAAACTACTTTTATTATTATCTTATATAACAAAACTACTTTTGTTATTATCTCAAACAATAAAACTACTTTTCTTATTATCTTATATAACAAAACTACTTTTGTTATTATCTTATATAACAAAACTACTTTTGTTATTATCTTCTACAACAAAACTACTTTTGTTATCATCTCAAACAATAAAACTACTTTTGTTATGATCTCAAACAACAAAACTACTTTTGTTATCATCTCAAACAACAAAACTACTTTTATTATTATCTCAAACAATAAAACTACTTTTCTTATTATCTCAAACAACAAAACTACTTTTCTTATCATCTCAAACAGCAAAACTACTTTTATTATTATCTCAAACAATAAAACTACTTTTGTTATTATCTTATATAACAAAACTACTTTTGTTATTATCTTATATAACAAAACTACTTTTGTTTTTATCTTATACAACAAAACTACTTTTATTGTTATCTCAAACAATAAAACTACTTTTGTTATTATCTTATATAACAAAACTACTTTTGTTATTATCTTATATAACAAAACTACTTTTATTATTATCTTATATAACAAAACTACTTTTGTTATTATCTCAAACAATAAAACTACTTTTGTTATTATCTTATATAACAAAACTACTTTTGTTATTATCTTATATAACAAAACTACTTTTCTTATCATCTCAAACAACAAAACTACTTTTGTTATCATCTCAAACAATAAAACTACTTTTGTTATCATCTCAAACAACAAAACTACTTTTGATATTATCTCATACAGCAAAACTACTTTTGTTATCATCAACAAAACTACTTTTGTTATTATCTTATATAACAAAACTACTTTTGTTATTATCTTATATAACAAAACTACTTTTGTTATTATCTTATATAACAAAACTACTTTTGTTATCTCAAACAACAAAACTACTTTTGTTATTATCTCAAACAACAAAACTACTTTTGTTATTATCTCAAACAACAAAACTACTTTTGTTATTATCTTATATAACAAAACTACTTTTGTTTTTATCTTATACAACAAAACTACTTTTATTATTATCTCAAACAATAAAACTACTTTTGTTATTATCTTATATAACAAAACTACTTTTGTTATTATCTTATATAACAAAACTACTTTTATTATTATCTTATATAACAAAACTACTTTTGTTATTATCTCAAACAATAAAACTACTTTTGTTATTATCTTATATAACAAAACTACTTTTGTTATTATCTTATATAACAAAACTACTTTTCTTATCATCTCAAACAACAAAACTACTTTTGTTATCATCTCAAACAATAAAACTACTTTTGTTATTATCTCAAACAATAAAACTACTTTTGTTATTATCTCATACAGCAAAACTACTTTTGTTATCATCAACAAAACTACTTTTGTTATTATCTTATATGACAAAACTACTTTTGTTATTATCTTATATAACAAAACTACTTTTGTTTTTATCTTATATAACAAAACTACTTTTGTTATTATCTTATATAACAAAACTACTTTTGTTATCATCTCAAACAACAAAACTACTTTTGTTATTATCTCAAACAACAAAACTACTTTTGCTATTATCTCAAACAACAAAACTACTTTTATTATCATCTCAAACAGCAAAACTACTTTTGTTATTATCTCAAACAACAAAACTGCTTTTATTATCATCTCAGACAGCAAAACTACTTTTGTTATTATCTCAAACAACAAAACTACTTTTCTTATCATCTCAAACAACAAAACTACTTTTATTATTATCTCAAACAATAAAACTACTTTTGTTATTATCTTATATAACAAAACTACTTTTGTTATTATCTTATATAACAAAACTACTTTAGTTTTTATCTTATACAACAAAACTACTTTTATTATTATCTCAAACAATAAAACTACTTTTGTTATTATCTTAAATAACAAAACTACTTTTGTTATTATCTTATATAACAAAACTACTTTTATTATTATCTTATATAACAAAACTAATTCCCTAAAAATTAGTAGGAGCCGCGATAGCTGAGCGGTTAGTGAACTGGACTACTACGGACAAGGGGTAGGGTTCGATCCCAACCGACGGCTCCGGGTTCACCCAGCCTTAAATGGGTACCGGATTTTTTCTGGGAAAGTAAAAGCAGCACGGGCGTAATACCGACCACATTACCCCAAAAAATCATGTGCTGAAGGTCTGTAAAATATAGGGTCACTAACACCATATTTCCCTATACGCCACTTGGCGTGACGGGGGTACTTTACTTTTTTTTTTATATAACAAAACTACTTTTGTTATTATCTCAAACAATAAAACTACTTTTCTTATTATCTTATATAACAAAACTACTTTTGTTATTATCTTATATAACAAAACTACTTTTGTTATTATCTTCTACAACAAAACTACTTTTGTTATCATCTCAAACAATAAAACTACTTTTGTTATGATCTCAAACAACAAAACTACTTTTGTTATCATCTCAAACAACAAAACTACTTTTATTATTATCTCAAACAATAAAACTACTTTTCTTATTATCTCAAACAACAAAACTACTTTTCTTATCATCTCAAACAACAAAACTACTTTTATTATTATCTCAAACAATAAAACTACTTTTGTTATTATCTTATATAACAAAACTACTTTTGTTATTATCTTATATAACAAAACTACTTTTGTTTTTATCTTATACAACAAAACTACTTTTATTATTATCTCAAACAATAAAACTACTTTTGTTATTATCTTATATAACAAAACTACTTTTGTTATTATCTTATATAACAAAACTACTTTTATTATTATCTTATATAACAAAACTACTTTTGTTATTATCTCAAACAATAAAACTACTTTTGTTATTATCTTATATAACAAAACTACTTTTGTTATTATCTTATATAACAAAACTACTTTTCTTATCATCTCAAACAACAAAACTACTTTTGTTATCATCTCAAACAATAAAACTACTTTTGTTATCATCTCAAACAACAAAACTACTTTTGATATTATCTCATACAGCAAAACTACTTTTGTTATCATCAACAAAACTACTTTTGTTATTATCTTATATAACAAAACTACTTTTGTTATTATCTTATATAATAAAACTACTTTTGTTATTATCTTAAATAACAAAACTACTTTTGTTATTATCTTATATAACAAAACTACTTTTATTATTATCTTATATAACAAAACTACTTTTGTTATTATCTCAAACAACAAAACTACTTTTGTTATCATCTCAAACAACAAAACTACTTTTATTATTATCTCAAACAATAAAACTACTTTTCTTATCATCTCAAACAACAAAACTACTTTTATTATTATCTCAAACAATAAAACTACTTTTGTTATTATCTTATATAACAAAACTACTTTTGTTATTATCTTATATAACAAAACTACTTTTGTTTTTATCTTATACAACAAAACTACTTTTATTATTATCTCAAACAATAAAACTACTTTTGTTATTATCTTATATAACAAAACTACTTTTGTTATTATCTTTTATAACAAAACTACTTTTATTATTATCTTATATAACAAAACTACTTTTGTTATTATCTCAAACAATAAAACTACTTTTGTTATTATCTTATATAACAAAACTACTTTTGTTATTATCTTATATAACAAAACTACTTTTCTTATCATCTCAAACAACAAAACTACTTTTGTTATCATCTCAAACAATAAAACTACTTTTGTTATCATCTCAAACAACAAAACTACTTTTGATATTATCTCATACAGCAAAACTACTTTTGTTATCATCAACAAAACTACTTTTGTTATTATCTTATATAACAAAACTACTTTTGTTATTATCTTATATAACAAAACTACTTTTGTTATTATCTTATATAACAAAACTACTTTTGTTATCTCAAACAACAAAACTACTTTTGTTATTATCTCAAACAACAAAACTACTTTTGTTATTATCTCAAACAACAAAACTACTTTTGTTATTATCTTATATAACAAAATTACTTTTATTATTATCTTATATAACAAAACTACTTTTGTTATTATCTTATATAACAAAACTACTTTTGTTATTATCTTATATAACAAAACTACTTTTGTTATTATCTTATATAACAAAACTACTTTTGTTATTATCTTATATAACAAAACTACTTTTGTTATCATCTCAAACAACAAAACTACTTTTGTTATTATCTCAAACAACAAAACTACTTTTGTTATTATCTCAAACAACAAAACTACTTTCGTTATTATCTCAAACAGCAAAACTGCTTTTATTATCATCTCAAACAGCAAAACTACTTTTGTTATTATCTCAAACAACAAAACTACTTTTCTTATCTCAAACAACAAAACTACTTTTATTATTATCTCAAACAATAAAACTACTTTTGTTATTATCTTATATAACAAAACTACTTTTGTTATTATCTTATATAACAAAACTACTTTTGTTATTATCTTATACAACAAAACTACTTTTATTATTATCTCAATCAATAAAACTACTTTTGTTATTATCTTCTATAACAAAACTACTTTTGTTATTATCTTATATAACAAAACTACTTTTGTTATTATCTTATATAACAAAATTACTTTTGTTATCATCTCAAACAACAAAACTACTTTTGTTATTATCTCAAACAACAAAACTACTTTCGTTATTATCTCAAACAGCAAAACTGCTTTTATTATCATCTCAAACAGCAAAACTACTTTTGTTATTATCTCAAACAACAAAACTACTTTTCTTATCTCAAACAACAAAACTACTTTTATTATTATCTCAAACAATAAAACTACTTTTGTTATTATCTTATATAACAACTATTTTTGTTATTATCTTATATAACAAAACTACTTTTGTTATTATCTTATACAACAAAACTACTTTTGTTATCTCAAACAACAAAACTACTTTTGTTATTATCTCAAACAACAAAACTACTTTTGTTATTATCTCAAACAACAAAACTACTTTTGTTATTATCTTATATAGCAAAATTACTTTTATTATTATCTTATATAACAAAACTACTTTTGTTATTATCTCAAACAATGAAACTACTTTTGTTATTATCTCATACAGCAAAACTACTTTTGTTATCATCAACAAAACTACTTTTGTTATTATCTTATATGACAAAACTACTTTTGTTATTATCTTATATAACAAAACTACTTTTATTATTATCTTATATAACAAAACTACTTTTGTTATTATCTCAAACAATAAAACTACTTTTCTTATTATCTTATATAACAAAACTACTTTTGTTATTATCTTATATAACAAAACTACTTTTGTTATTATCTTATATAACAAAATTACTTTTATTATTATCTTATATAACAAAACTACTTTTGTTATTATCTTATATAACAAAACTACTTTTGTTATTATCTTATATAACAAAACTACTTTTGTTATTATCTTATATAACAAAACTACTTTTGTTATTATCTTATATAACAAAACTACTTTTGTTATCATCTCAAACAACAAAACTACTTTTGTTATTATCTCAAACAACAAAACTACTTTTGTTATTATCTCAAACAACAAAACTACTTTTGTTATTATCTCAAACAACAAAACTACTTTCGTTATTATCTCAAACAGCAAAACTGCTTTTATTATCATCTCAAACAGCAAAACTACTTTTGTTATTATCTCAAACAACAAAACTACTTTTCTTATCATCTCAAACAACAAAACTACTTTTATTATTATCTCAAACAATAAAACTACTTTTGTTATTATCTTATATAACAAAACTACTTTTGTTATTATCTTATATAACAAAACTACTTTAGTTTTTATCTTATACAACAAAACTACTTTTATTATTATCTCAAACAATAAAACTACTTTTGTTATTATCTTAAATAACAAAACTACTTTTGTTATTATCTTATATAACAAAACTACTTTTATTATTATCTTATATAACAAAACTACTTTTGTTATTATCTTTTATAACAAAACTACTTTTGTTATTATCTTCTACAACAAAACTACTTTTGTTATCATCTCAAACAATAAAACTACTTTTGTTATGATCTCAAACAACAAAACTACTTTTGTTATCATCTCAAACAACAAAACTACTTTTATTATTATCTCAAACAATAAAACTACTTTTCTTATTATCTCAAACAACAAAACTACTTTTCTTATCATCTCAAACAACAAAACTACTTTTATTATTATCTCAAACAATAAAACTACTTTTGTTATTATCTTATATAACAAAACTACTTTTGTTATTATCTTATATAACAAAACTACTTTTGTTTTTATCTTATACAACAAAACTACTTTTATTATTATCTCAAACAATAAAACTACTTTTGTTATTATCTTATATAACAAAACTACTTTTGTTATTATCTTATATAACATAACTACTTTTATTATTATCTTATATAACAAAACTACTTTTGTTATTATCTCAAACAATAAAACTACTTTTGTTATTATCTTATATAACAAAACTACTTTTGTTATTATCTTATATAACAAAACTACTTTTCTTATCATCTCAAACAACAAAACTACTTTTGTTATCATCTCATACAATAAAACTACTTTTGTTATCATCTCAAACAACAAAACTACTTTTGATATTATCTCATACAGCAAAACTACTTTTGTTATCATCAACAAAACTACTTTTGTTATTATCTTATATAACAAAACTACTTTTGTTATTATCTTATATAACAAAACTACTTTTGTTATTATCTTATATAACAAAACTACTTTTGTTATCTCAAACAACAAAACTACTTTTGTTATTATCTCAAACAACAAAACTACTTTTGTTATTATCTCAAACAACAAAACTACTTTTGTAATTATCTTATATAACAAAATTACTTTTATTATTATCTTATATAACAAAACTACTTTTGTTATTATCTTATATAACAAAACTACTTTTGTTATTATCTTATATAACAAAACTACTTTTGTTATTATCTTATATAACAAAACTACTTTTGTTATTATCTTATATAACAAAACTACTTTTGTTATCATCTCAAACAACAAAACTACTTTTGTTATTATCTCAAACAACAAAACTACTTTTGTTATTATCTCAAACAACAAAACTACTTTCGTTATTATCTCAAACAGCAAAACTGCTTTTATTATCATCTCAAACAGCAAAACTACTTTTGTTATTATCTCAAACAACAAAACTACTTTTCTTATCTCAAACAACAAAACTACTTTTATTATTATTTCAAACAATAAAACTACTTTTGTTATTATCTTATATAACAAAACTACTTTTGTTATTATCTTATATAACAAAACTACTTTTGTTATTATCTTATACAACAAAACTACTTTTATTATTATCTCAATCAATAAAACTACTTTTGTTATTATCTTCTATAACAAAACTACTTTTGTTATTATCTTATATAACAAAACTACTTTTGATATCATCAACAAAACTCATTATCATTATCATCGAGTGCCTTCTCTGCAACGAAGGTTGGCTACCATGGATCGCCATTCAACTCTGTTTCTTGCTTTGTTGGTGCAGACTGTCATAGATTGACTTGCCCATCTTTTGATGTTACTCGTCCATGTTAGTCTTGCTCTGCCTCTTTTACCTTGTATTTTTCCTTCCAATATTACTTTTAGTAAGCTGTTGTGTCTTTTAACATGCCCCAAAAATTTCATTTGTCTTGTCTTAATTGTATTTAGTAGTTCTCTTTTTATTTTCAGTTGTTTTAAAACTTCATTGTTTGTTATCTTTTGTTTCCATCCAATTCTACCTATTCTTCTATAAATCCACATTTCAAAGGCTTCAATTTTCTGTTCTGTTTTCTTGTCTAATGTCCATGTTTCTGCACCATACAGGAATATTGAGAAGATGTAACATTTTGCCATTCAACAAAACTACTTTTGTTATTATCTCAAACAGCAAAACTACTTTTGTTTTTATCTAAAACAACAAAACTACTTTCATTATTATCTCAAACAGCAAAACTACTTTTGTTTTTATCTAAAACAACAAAACTACCTTTGTTATTATCTCAAACAACAAAACTACTTTTGTTATCTCAAACAACAAAACTACTTTTGTTATCATCTCAAACAACAAAACTACTTTTGTTATCTTACACATCAGTCTTGTTTTTCTTGTAGAGTTGAAAATGAAGTGATGTTCCTTGTCTGGTGTTTGACTTTCTCAGAAACTGAGGAGGGCTTTATCAAAATCTTCACCCGGAAAATAGATGAGGATGATGTCTCAGGTCATGACCAGTTAGGAATTCCCACTGTGTCAGAGATTGGAACCAGTCCAGAAGAAGATAATGATTGCCACTATCCAGTAATAAAAAATTTGAGACATCTAAGAAAGGTAATTCAGGCAACTCTCAGCATCATCATCATAATCATCTAGTTTGGCCCTGATGGAACCTGGCTCCGATGACAGTTACCCTGATCTGTGCAAGATGTGCAGCTTCTGCAGCAGTTATTCCAGCTTGTCTGTGCTGTCTATCTTCTTCATGGTCTTCCTCTCTTTCATTTACTTTGAAATGTGCCTTCCATAATTTTCTTCTCTAGGCTATTGTTTTACATAACCAAAATATTTTCTTTTCTTTGTTTTTATGTTCATCAGCCTATTTTCTGGATTTTTAAGTTCTTGCAAAATGAAAATGTTTGTTCTTTCTCTGTCCCTAGTGTACCTTAATATGTTCTATAGTTGTTCATAGTTCATTTGATTCTCTTTTATCTGGAAGTGTGGAGGCCACATCAACTGACCAACTGATTTCTCTAGGATTTGACTGATTGTTCCATTATCATGTGTAGGTAAGAGTTCAGGTATATGTGAAAATATTATGTTAGCTCCCAAGGGCACATGAATTACGTAAGTCAAGCCCTCTTGTTAGTTCCTGAGGGCACATGATGTAGTTAGTCAGGCCCTCTTGTTAGAACTGAGGGCACATGATGTGGTTAGTCAAGCCCTCTTGTTAGTTCCTAAGGGCACATGATGTGGTTAGTCAGGACCTCCTGTTAGTTCCTGAGAGCACATGATTGTCAATCTGAGGGGCCTGTGAACTGTCTTCCTACCCCGGGAAGAAATTTGCACCCACTTCATTGTCTCTCAACTTCCCTCCAGGACCACTGTGGCTCTGCTGACATGGCAGCCATTCATATGTTCTTTCCTCCAGGCCATAGAGTCAGGCAGGATTCACATTGGTCCATTCCCCACCACCTACTGCCTACTGGTCCATTCCTCACCACCTACTGTCTACTGGTCCATTCACCACTGCCTACTGGTCCATTCCCCACCACCTACTGTCTAGTGGTCCATTCACCACCACCTACTGTCTACTGGTTCATTCACCACCACCTACTGCCTACTGGTCCATTCACCACCACCTACTGTCTACTGGTCCATTCACCACCACCTACTGCCTACTGGTCCATTCACCACCACCTACTGTCTACTGGTTCATTCACCACCACCTACTGCCTACTGGTCCATTCACCACCACCTACTGTCTACTGGTCCATTCACCACCACCTACTGTCTACTGGTCCATTCACCACCACCTACTTTCTACTGGTCCATTCACCACCACCTACTGTCTACTGGTCCATTCACTACCACCTACTGTCTACTGGTCCATTCACCACCACCTACTGCCTACTGGTCCATTCACCATCACCTACTGGTTCATTCACCACCACCTACTGTCTACTGGTCCATTCACCACTGTCTACTGGTCCATTCACCACTGTCTACTGATCCATTCACCACTGCCTACTGGTCCATTCCCCACCACCTACTGCCTACAGGTCCATTCACTACTGCCTACTGGTCCATTCACCACCACCTACTGCCTACTGGTCCATTCACCACCACCTACTGTCTACTGGTCCATTCACCACCACCTACTGCCTACTTGTCCATTCACCACTGTCTACTGGTCCATTCACCACCACCTACTGCCTACTGGTCCATTCACCACCACCTACTGTCTACTGGTCCATTCACCACCACCTACTGTCTACTGGTCCATTCACCACCACCTACTGTCTACTGGTCCATTCACCACCACCTACTGTCTACTGGTCCATTCACCACCACCTACTGTCTACTGGTTCATTCCCCACCACATACTGCCTACTGGTCCATTCACCACCACCTACTGTCTACTGGTCCATTCACCACCACCTACTGTCTACTGGTCCATTCACCACCACCTACTGTCTACTGGTCCATTCACCACCACCTACTGCCTACTTGTCCATTCACCACCACCTACTGTCTACTGGTCCATTCACCACCACCTACTGCCTACTGGTCCATTCACCACCACCTACTGTCTACTGGTCCATTCACCACCACCTACTGCCTACTGGTCCATTCCCCACCACCTACTGTCTACTGGTCCATTCCCCACCACCTACTGCCTACTGGTCCATTCACCACCACCTACTGTCTACTGGTTCATTCACCACCACCTACTGCCTACTGGTCCATTCCCCAACACCTACTGTCTGCTGGTCCATTCACTATCTACCGACACATACTCCAGTATGTCACAGGTATAATATGTAAGCCATTTGTGCTGACAGAGGATCGTCATTTCCTGGGCCTGTTGTGTCTGTGCGATATACCACAGGCCTGTTGGCGATAGGGCTTTTCATCAAGCTGAAGCCGTCAGTCCTCTGTGTGTGCTGGTAGGGCATCTCAAAGTGATTTAGGAACTTCAAACTCCACCCTGTCCGGGATGTGTGTTCCTATAGAGGTAGTATTAAGACAGAAGAAAAAGACACTCACTCAAGAGAGAGTGAGGGTAAGTGGATGAGGAACATGGCATGTACCAGCCACTGGTGGGCCCTGATCCTTCATCTATGCACGCTCACCTCCTCCATACCCAGTTAAACCACAGTGAACTCAGTCGCTCCCAAGACTAACTTTGAACCAACATGTAGGTGTGGTCTTGGGCACAGTTGTGCAGTGGTATTGAATTGAGGCCAACCAGAATCACAGACACAATCCTGTCATTCAGTAACCTACTGGTGAATGAGAGGCTATGAACGCTTCATTCACCTTTTGGTGGCATCAACAGCAAACCCCCCCCCCAACCACACATACACACAGAAGGCACATGATGTGGCTAGTTAAGCCCTCCATGTTAGTTCCTGAGGGCATATGATGTGGTTAGTCAAGCCCTCTATGTTGATTCCTGAGGACATAGGATGTAGTTATTCACAACCTCCATGTTAGTTCCTGAGGGCATATGATGTGGTTAGTCAAGCCCTCCATGTTAGTTCCTGAGGGCATATGATGTGGTTAGTCAAGCCCTCTATGTTGATTCCTGAGGACATAGGATGTAGTTATTCACACCCTCCATGTTGGTTCTTGAGGGCACAAGATGTGGTTAGTCAAGCCCTCCATATTGGTTCCCGAGGGCACATGTTCTTGTTAGTCATGTCCTCCATGTTAGTTCCTGAGAGCATATGATGTTAGTCAAGCCCTCCATGTTAGTTCCTGAGAGCATATGATGTTAGTCAAGCCCTCCATGTTAGTTCCTGAGAGCATATGATGTTAGTCAAGCCCTCCATGTTAGTTCCTGAGAGCATATGATGTTAGTCAAGCCCTCCATGTTAGTTCCTGAGGGCATATGATATGGTTAGTCAAGCCCTCCATGTTAGTTCCTGAGGGCATATGATGTGGTTAGTCAAGCCCTCCATGTTGGTTCCTGAGGGCACATGTTCTTGTTAGTCATGTCCTCCATGTTAGTTCCTGATGGAAAAATATGTGGTTAGTCAAGCCCTCCATGTTAGTTCCTGATGGAACATGATGTGGTTATTCAAGCCCTCCATGTTAGTTCCCGAGGGCACATGATGTGGTTCGTCAAGCCCTCCATGTTGGTTCCTGAGGGCATATGATGTTAGTCAAGCCCTCCATGTTAGTTCCTGAGAGCATATGATGTTAGTCAAGCCCTCCATGTTAGTTCCTGAGGGCATATGATGTGGTTAGTCAAGCCCTCCATGTTAGTTCCTGAGGGCATATGATGTGGTTAGTCAAGCCCTCTATGTTGATTCCTGAGGACATAGGATGTAGTTATTCACACCCTCCATGTTCGTTCTTGAGGGCACAAGATGTGGTTAGTCAAGCCCTCCATATTGGTTCCCGAGGGCACATGTTCTTGTTAGTCATGTCCTCCATGTTAGTTCCTGAGAGCATATGATGTTAGTCAAGCCCTCCATGTTAGTTCCTGAGAGCATATGATGTTAGTCAAGCCCTCAATGTTAGTTCCTGAGAGCATATGATGTTAGTCAAGCCCTCCATGTTAGTTCCTGAGAGCATATGATGTTAGTCAAGCCCTCCATGTTAGTTCCTGAGAGCATATGATGTTAGTCAAGCCCTCCATGTTAGTTCCTGAGAGCATATGATGTTAGTCAAGTCCTCCATGTTAGTTCCTGAGGGCATATGATGTGGTTAGTCAAGCCCTCCATGTTAGTTCCTGAGGGCATATGATGTGGTTAGTCAAGCCCTCCATGTTGGTTCCGAAGGGCACATGTTCTTGTTAGTCATGTCCTCCATGTTAGTTCCTGATGGAAAAATATGTGGTTAGTCAAGCCCTCCATATTGGTTCCCGAGGGCACATGTTCTTGTTAGTCATGTCCTCCATGTTAGTTCCTGATGGAAAAATATGTGGTTAGTCAAGCCCTCCGTGTTAGTTCCTGAGGGCACATGATGTGGCTAGTCAAGCCCTCCATGTTAGTTCCTATAGGCACATGATGTGGCTAGTCAAGCCCTCCATGTTAGTTCCTGGGCACATGATGTGGCTAGTTTCCTAGTTGGGCACATGATGTGGCTAGTTAAGCCCTCCAAGTTAGTTCCAGAGGGTACATGATGTGGTTATTCACATCCTCCATGTTAGTTCCTGAGGGCACATGATGTGGTTATTCACACCCTCCATGTTAGGTCCTGAGAGCACATGATGTTGTTAGTCAAGCCCTCCATGTTAGTTCCTATGGGCAGATGATGCTGTTAGTCAAGCCCTTCATGTTACTTCCTGAGGACATAGGATGTAGTTATTCACACCCTCCATGTTGGTTCTTGAGGGCACAAGATGTGGTTAGTCAAGCCCTCCATATTGGTTCCCGAGGGCACATGTTCTTGTTAGTCATGTCCTCCATGTTAGTTCCTGAGAGCATATGATGTTAGTCAAGCCCTCCATGTTAGTTCCTGAGAGCATATGATGTTAGTCAAGCCCTCCATGTTAGTTCCTGAGAGCATATGATGTTAGTCAAGCCCTCCATGTTAGTTCCTGAGAGCATATGATGTTAGTCAAGCCCTCCATGTTAGTTCCCGAGGGCACATGATGTGGTTCGTCAAGCCCTCCATGTTGGTTCCTGAGGGCATATGATGTTAGTCAAGCCCTCCATGTTAGTTCCTGAGAGCATATGATGTTAGTCAAGCCCTCCATGTTAGTTCCTGAGGGCATATGATGTGGTTAGTCAAGCCCTCCATGTTAGTTCCTGAGGGCATATGATGTGGTTAGTCAAGCCCTCTATGTTGATTCCTGAGGACATAGGATGTAGTTATTCACACCCTCCATGTTGGTTCTTGAGGGCACAAGATGTGGTTAGTCAAGCCCTCCATATTGGTTCCCGAGGGCACATGTTCTTGTTAGTCATGTCCTCCATGTTAGTTCCTGAGGGCATATGATGTTAGTCAAGCCCTCCATGTTAGTTCCTGAGAGCATATGATGTTAGTCAAGCCCTCCATGTTAGTTCCTGAGAGCATATGATGTTAGTCAAGCCCTCCATGTTAGTTCCTGAGAGCATATGATGTTAGTCAAGCCCTCCATGTTAGTTCCTGAGGGCATATGATGTGGTTAGTCAAGCCCTCCATGTTAGTTCCTGAGAGCATATGATGTTAGTCAAGCCCTCCATGTTAGTTCCTGAGAGCATATGATGTTAGTCAAGCCCTCCATGTTAGTTCCTGAGAGCATATGATGTTAGTCAAGCCCTCCATGTTAGTTCCTGAGAGCATATGATGTTAGTCAAGCCCTCCATGTTAGTTCCTGAGGGCATTTGATGTGGTTAGTCAAGCCCTCCATGTTAGTTCCTGAGGGCATATGATGTGGTTAGTCAAGCCCTCCATGTTGGTTCCGAAGGGCACATGTTCTTGTTAGTCATGTCCTCCATGTTAGTTCCTGATGGAAAAATATGTGGTTAGTCAAGCCCTCCATATTGGTTCCCGAGGGCACATGTTCTTGTTAGTCATGTCCTCCATGTTAGTTCCTGATGGAAAAATATGTGGTTAGTCAAGCCCTCCGTGTTAGTTCCTGAGGGCACATGATGTGGCTAGTCAAGCCCTCCATGTTAGTTCCTATAGGCACATGATGTGGCTAGTCAAGCCCTCCATGTTAGTTCCTATGGGCACATGATGTGGCTAGTTAAGCCCTCCAAGTTAGTTCCAGAGGGTACATGATGTGGCTAGTTAAGCCCTACATATTAGCTCCTACGGGCATATGATGTAGTTAGTCAACCCCTCCATGTTAGTTCCTGAGGGCACATGATGTTGTTAGTCAAGCCCTCTATATTAGTTCCTATGGGCAGATGATGCTGTTAATCAAGCCCTCCATGTTGGTTCCTGAGGGCACATGATGTGGTTATTCACATCCTCCATGTTAGTTCCTGAGGGCACATGATGTGGTTATTCACACCCTCCATGTTAGGTCCTGAGAGCACATGATGTTGTTAGTCAAGCCCTCCATGTTAGTTCCTATGGGCAGATGATGCTGTTAGTCAAGCCCTTCATGTTACTTCCTGAGGACATAGGATGTAGTTATTCACACCCTCCATGTTGGTTCTTGAGGGCACAAGATGTGGTTAGTCAAGCCCTCCATATTGGTTCCCGAGGGCACATGTTCTTGTTAGTCATGTCCTCCATGTTAGTTCCTGAGAGCATATGATGTTAGTCAAGCCCTCCATGTTAGTTCCTGAGGGCATATGATGTGGTTAGTTAAGCCCTCCATGTTAGTTCCTGAGGGCATATGATGTGGTTAGTCAAGCCCTCCATGTTGGTTCCTGAGGGCACATGTTCTTGTTAGTCATGTCCTCCATGTTAGTTCCTGATGGAAAAATATGTGGTTAGTCAAGCCCTCCATGTTAGTTCCTGATGGAACATGATGTGGTTATTCAAGCCCTCCATGTTAGTTCCCGAGGGCACATGATGTGGTTCGTCAAGCCCTCCATGTTGGTTCCTGAGGGCATATGATGTTAGTCAAGCCCTCCATGTTAGTTCCTGAGAGCATATGATGTTAGTCAAGCCCTCCATGTTAGTTCCTGAGGGCATATGATGTGGTTAGTCAAGCCCTCCATGTTAGTTCCTGAGGGCATATGATGTGGTTAGTCAAGCCCTCTATGTTGATTCCTGAGGACATAGGATGTAGTTATTCACACCCTCCATGTTCGTTCTTGAGGGCACAAGATGTGGTTAGTCAAGCCCTCCATATTGGTTCCCGAGGGCACATGTTCTTGTTAGTCATGTCCTCCATGTTAGTTCCTGAGAGCATATGATGTTAGTCAAGCCCTCCATGTTAGTTCCTGAGAGCATATGATGTTAGTCAAGCCCTCAATGTTAGTTCCTGAGAGCATATGATGTTAGTCAAGCCCTCCATGTTAGTTCCTGAGAGCATATGATGTTAGTCAAGCCCTCCATGTTAGTTCCTGAGAGCATATGATGTTAGTCAAGCCCTCCATGTTAGTTCCTGAGAGCATATGATGTTAGTCAAGTCCTCCATGTTAGTTCCTGAGGGCATATGATGTGGTTAGTCAAGCCCTCCATGTTAGTTCCTGAGGGCATATGATGTGGTTAGTCAAGCCCTCCATGTTGGTTCCGAAGGGCACATGTTCTTGTTAGTCATGTCCTCCATGTTAGTTCCTGATGGAAAAATATGTGGTTAGTCAAGCCCTCCATATTGGTTCCCGAGGGCACATGTTCTTGTTAGTCATGTCCTCCATGTTAGTTCCTGATGGAAAAATATGTGGTTAGTCAAGCCCTCCGTGTTAGTTCCTGAGGGCACATGATGTGGCTAGTCAAGCCCTCCATGTTAGTTCCTATAGGCACATGATGTGGCTAGTCAAGCCCTCCATGTTAGTTCCTATGGGCACATGATGTGGCTAGTTAAGCCCTCCAAGTTAGTTCCAGAGGGTACATGATGTGGCTAGTTAAGCCCTACATATTAGCTCCTACGGGCATATGATGTAGTTAGTCAACCCCTCCATGTTAGTTCCTGAGGGCACATGATGTTGTTAGTCAAGCCCTCTATATTAGTTCCTATGGGCAGATGATGCTGTTAATCAAGCCCTCCATGTTGGTTCCTGAGGGCACATGATGTGGTTATTCACATCCTCCATGTTAGTTCCTGAGGGCACATGATGTGGTTATTCACACCCTCCATGTTAGGTCCTGAGAGCACATGATGTTGTTAGTCAAGCCCTCCATGTTAGTTCCTATGGGCAGATGATGCTGTTAGTCAAGCCCTTCATGTTACTTCCTGAGGACATAGGATGTAGTTATTCACACCCTCCATGTTGGTTCTTGAGGGCACAAGATGTGGTTAGTCAAGCCCTCCATATTGGTTCCCGAGGGCACATGTTCTTGTTAGTCATGTCCTCCATGTTAGTTCCTGAGAGCATATGATGTTAGTCAAGCCCTCCATGTTAGTTCCTGAGAGCATATGATGTTAGTCAAGCCCTCCATGTTAGTTCCTGAGAGCATATGATGTTAGTCAAGCCCTCCATGTTAGTTCCTGAGAGCATATGATGTTAGTCAAGCCCTCCATGTTAGTTCCCGAGGGCACATGATGTGGTTCGTCAAGCCCTCCATGTTGGTTCCTGAGGGCATATGATGTTAGTCAAGCCCTCCATGTTAGTTCCTGAGAGCATATGATGTTAGTCAAGCCCTCCATGTTAGTTCCTGAGGGCATATGATGTGGTTAGTCAAGCCCTCCATGTTAGTTCCTGAGGGCATATGATGTGGTTAGTCAAGCCCTCTATGTTGATTCCTGAGGACATAGGATGTAGTTATTCACACCCTCCATGTTGGTTCTTGAGGGCACAAGATGTGGTTAGTCAAGCCCTCCATATTGGTTCCCGAGGGCACATGTTCTTGTTAGTCATGTCCTCCATGTTAGTTCCTGAGGGCATATGATGTTAGTCAAGCCCTCCATGTTAGTTCCTGAGAGCATATGATGTTAGTCAAGCCCTCCATGTTAGTTCCTGAGAGCATATGATGTTAGTCAAGCCCTCCATGTTAGTTCCTGAGAGCATATGATGTTAGTCAAGCCCTCCATGTTAGTTCCTGAGGGCATATGATGTGGTTAGTCAAGCCCTCCATGTTAGTTCCTGAGAGCATATGATGTTAGTCAAGCCCTCCATGTTAGTTCCTGAGAGCATATGATGTTAGTCAAGCCCTCCATGTTAGTTCCTGAGAGCATATGATGTTAGTCAAGCCCTCCATGTTAGTTCCTGAGAGCATATGATGTTAGTCAAGCCCTCCATGTTAGTTCCTGAGGGCATTTGATGTGGTTAGTCAAGCCCTCCATGTTAGTTCCTGAGGGCATATGATGTGGTTAGTCAAGCCCTCCATGTTGGTTCCGAAGGGCACATGTTCTTGTTAGTCATGTCCTCCATGTTAGTTCCTGATGGAAAAATATGTGGTTAGTCAAGCCCTCCATATTGGTTCCCGAGGGCACATGTTCTTGTTAGTCATGTCCTCCATGTTAGTTCCTGATGGAAAAATATGTGGTTAGTCAAGCCCTCCGTGTTAGTTCCTGAGGGCACATGATGTGGCTAGTCAAGCCCTCCATGTTAGTTCCTATAGGCACATGATGTGGCTAGTCAAGCCCTCCATGTTAGTTCCTATGGGCACATGATGTGGGTAGTTAAGCCCTCCAAGTTAGTTCCAGAGGGTACATGATGTGGCTAGTTAAGCCCTACATATTAGCTCCTACGGGCATATGATGTAGTTAGTCAACCCCTCCATGTTAGTTCCTGAGGGCACATGATGTTGTTAGTCAAGCCCTCTATATTAGTTCCTATGGGCAGATGATGCTGTTAATCAAGCCCTCCATGTTGGTTCCTGAGGGCACATGATGTGGTTATTCACATCCTCCATGTTAGTTCCTGAGGGCACATGATGTGGTTATTCACACCCTCCATGTTAGGTCCTGAGAGCACATGATGTTGTTAGTCAAGCCCTCCATGTTAGTTCCTATGGGCAGATGATGCTGTTAGTCAAGCCCTTCATGTTACTTCCTGAGGACATAGGATGTAGTTATTCACACCCTCCATGTTGGTTCTTGAGGGCACAAGATGTGGTTAGTCAAGCCCTCCATATTGGTTCCCGAGGGCACATGTTCTTGTTAGTCATGTCCTCCATGTTAGTTCCTGAGAGCATATGATGTTAGTCAAGCCCTCCATGTTAGTTCCTGAGGGCATATGATGTGGTTAGTTAAGCCCTCCATGTTAGTTCCTGAGGGCATATGATGTGGTTAGTCAAGCCCTCCATGTTGGTTCCTGAGGGCACATGTTCTTGTTAGTCATGTCCTCCATGTTAGTTCCTGATGGAAAAATATGTGGTTAGTCAAGCCCTCCATGTTAGTTCCTGATGGAACATGATGTGGTTATTCAAGCCCTCCATGTTAGTTCCCGAGGGCACATGATGTGGTTCGTCAAGCCCTCCATGTTGGTTCCTGAGGGCATATGATGTTAGTCAAGCCCTCCATGTTAGTTCCTGAGAGCATATGATGTTAGTCAAGCCCTCCATGTTAGTTCCTGAGGGCATATGATGTGGTTAGTCAAGCCCTCCATGTTAGTTCCTGAGGGCATATGATGTGGTTAGTCAAGCCCTCTATGTTGATTCCTGAGGACATAGGATGTAGTTATTCACATCCTCCATGTTGGTTCTTGAGGGCACAAGATGTGGTTAGTCAAGCCCTCCATATTGGTTCCCGAGGGCACATGTTCTTGTTAGTCATGTCCTCCATGTTAGTTCCTGAGAGCATATGATGTTAGTCAAGCCCTCCATGTTAGTTCCTGAGAGCATATGATGTTAGTCAAGCCCTCCATGTTAGTTCCTGAGAGCATATGATGTTAGTCAAGCCCTCCATGTTAGTTCCTGAGAGCATATGATGTTAGTCAAGCCCTCCATTTTAGTTCCTGAGGCATATGATGTGGTTAGTCAAGCCCTCCATGTTAGTTCCTGAGAGCATATGATGTTAGTCAAGCCCTCCATGTTAGTTCCTGAGAGCATATGATGTTAGTCAAGCCCTCCATGTTAGTTCCTGAGAGCATATGATGTTAGTCAAGCCCTCCATGTTAGTTCCTGAGAGCATATGATGTTAGTCAAGCCCTCCATGTTAGTTCCTGAGGGCATATGATGTGGTTAGTCAAGCCCTCCATGTTAGTTCCTGAGGGCATATGATGTGGTTAGTCAAGCCCTCTATGTTGGTTCCGAAGGGCACATGTTCTTGTTAGTCATGTCCTCCATGTTAGTTCCTGATGGAAAAATATGTGGTTAGTCAAGCCCTCCATATTGGTTCCCGAGGGCACATGTTCTTGTTAGTCATGTCCTCCATGTTAGTTCCTGATGGAAAAATATGTGGTTAGTCAAGCCCTCCGTGTTAGTTCCTGAGGGCACATGATGTGGCTAGTCAAGCCCTCCATGTTAGTTCCTATAGGCACATGATGTGGCTAGTCAAGCCCTCCATGTTAGTTCCTATGGGCACATGATGTGGCTAGTTAAGCCCTCCAAGTTAGTTCCAGAGGGTGCATGATGTGGCTAGTTAAGCCCTACATATTAGCTCCTACGGGCATATGATGTAATTAGTCAACCCCTCCATGTTAGTTCCTGAGGGCACATGATGTTGTTAGTCAAGCCCTCTATATTAGTTCCTATGGGCAGATGATGCTGTTAATCAAGCCCTCCATGTTGGTTCCTGAGGGCACATGATGTGGTTATTCACATCCTCCATGTTAGTTCCTGAGGGCACATGATGTGGTTATTCACACCCTCCATGTTAGGTCCTGAGAGCACATGATGTTGTTAGTCAAGCCCTCCATGTTAGTTCCTATGGGCAGATGATGCTGTTAGTCAAGCCCTTCATGTTACTTCCTGAGGGCACATGTTGTGGTTATTCACACCCTCCAAGTTAGGTCCTGAGGACACATGCTGTTGTTAGTCAAGCCCTCCATGTTAGTTCCTATGGGCAGATGATGCTGTTAGTCAAGCCCTCCATGTTACTTCCTGAGGGCACATGATGTGGTTATTCACACCCTCCATGTTAGTTTCTGAGGGCACATCATGTGGCTAGTCAAGCCCTCCATATTAGTTCCTATGGGCAGATGATGCTGATAATCAAGCCCTCCATGTTAGTTCCTGAGGGCACATGATGTGGTTATTCTCACCCTCCATGTTGGTTCCTGAGGACATATGATGTGGTTATTCACATCCTCCATGTTAGTTTCTGAGGGCACATGATGTGGTTAGTCAAGCCCTCCATGTTGGTTCCTGAGGACATATGATGTGGTTATTCACATCCTCCATGTTAGTTCCTGAGGGCATATGATGTGGTTAGTCAAGCCCTCCATGCTGGTTCCTGAGGACATATGATGTGGTTATTCACATCCTCCATGTTAGTTCCTGAGGGCATATGATGTGGTTAGTCAAGCCCTCCATGTTGGTTCCTGAGGGCACATGATGTGGTTATTCACATCCTCCATGTTAGTTCCTGAGGGCACATGATGTGGTTATTCACACCCTCCATGATAGGTCCTGAGGGCACATGATGTTGTTAGTCAAGCCCTCCATGTTAGTTCCTATGGGCAGATGATGCTGTTAGTCAAGCCCTTCATGTTACTTCCTGAGGGCACATGATGTTTTTATTCACACCCTCCATGTTAGTTCCTATGGGCACATGATGTGGCTAGTTAAGCCCTCCAAGTTAGTTCCAGAGGGTACATGATGTGGCTAGTTAAGCCCTACATATTAGCTCCTACGGGCATATGATGTAGTTAGTCAACCCCTCCATGTTAGTTCCTGAGTGCACATGATGTTGTTAGTCAAGCCCTCTATATTAGTTCCTATGGGCAGATGATGCTGTTAATCAAGCCCTCCATGTTGGTTCCTGAGGGCACATGATGTGGTTATTCACATCCTCCATGTTAGTTCCTGAGGGCACATGATGTGGTTATTCACACCCTCCATGTTAGGTCCTGAGAGCACATGATGTTGTTAGTCAAGCCCTCCATGTTAGTTCCTATGGGCAGATGATGCTGTTAGTCAAGCCCTTCATGTTACTTCCTGAGGACATAGGATGTAGTTATTCACACCCTCCATGTTGGTTCTTGAGGGCACAAGATGTGGTTAGTCAAGCCCTCCATATTGGTTCCCGAGGGCACATGTTCTTGTTAGTCAAGCCCTCCATGTTAGTTCCTGAGAGCATATGATGTTAGTCAAGCCCTCCATGTTAGTTCCTGAGAGCATATGATGTTAGTCAAGCCCTCCATGTTAGTTCCTGAGAGCATATGATGTTAGTCAAGCCCTCCATGTTAGTTCCTGAGAGCATATGATGTTAGTCAAGCCCTCCATGTTAGTTCCTGAGGGCATATGATGTGGTTAGTTAAGCCCTCCATGTTAGTTCATGAGGGCATATGATGTGGTTAGTCAAGCCCTCCATGTCGGTTCCTGAGGGCACATGTTCTTGTTAGTCATGTCCTCCATGTTAGTTCCTGATGGAAAAATATGTTGTTAGTCAAGCCCTCCATGTTAGTTCCCGAGGGCACATGATGTGGTTCGTCAAGCCCTCCATGTTGGTTCCTGAGGGCATATGATGTTAGTCAAGCCCTCCATGTTAGTTCCTGAGAGCATATGATGTGGTTCGTCAAGCCCTCCATGTTGGTTCCTGAGGGCATATGATGTTAGTCAAGCCCTCCATGTTAGTTCCTGAGAGCATATGATGTTAGCCAAGCCCTCCATGTTAGTTCCTGAGGGCATATGATGTGGTTAGTCAAGCCCTCCATGTTAGTTCCTGAGGGCATATGATGTGGTTAGTCAAGCCCTCTATGTTGATTCCTGAGGACATAGGATGTAGTTATTCACATCCTCCATGTTGGTTCTTGAGGGCACAAGATGTGGTTAGTCAAGCCCTCCATATTGGTTCCCGAGGGCACATGTTCTTGTTAGTCATGTCCTCCATGTTAGTTCCTGAGAGCATATGATGTTAGTCAAGCCCTCCATGTTAGTTCCTGAGAGCAATGATGTTAGTCAAGCCCTCCATGTTAGTTCCTGAGAGCATATGATGTTAGTCAAGCCCTCCATGTTAGTTCCTGAGAGCATATGATGTTAGTCAAGCCCTCCATGTTAGTTCCTGAGGGCATATGATGTGGTTAGTCAAGCCCTCCATGTTAGTTCCTGAGAGCATATGATGTTAGTCAAGCCCTCCATGTTAGTTCCTGAGAGCATATGATGTTAGTCAAGCCCTCCATGTTAGTTCCTGAGAGCATATGATGTTAGTCAAGCCCTCCATGTTAGTTCATGAGAGCATATGATGTTAGTCAAGCCCTCCATGTTAGTTCCTGAGGGCATATGATGTGGTTAGTCAAGCCCTCCATGTTAGTTCCTGAGGGCATATGATGTGGTTAGTCAAGCCCTCCATGTTGGTTCCGAAGGGCACATGTTCTTGTTAGTCATGTCCTCCATGTTAGTTCCTGATGGAAAAATATGTGGTTAGTCAAGCCCTCCATATTGGTTCCCGAGGGCACATGTTCTTGTTAGTCATGTCCTCCATGTTAGTTCCTGATGGAAAAATATGTGGTTAGTCAAGCCCTCCGTGTTAGTTCCTGAGGGCACATGATGTGGCTAGTCAAGCCCTCCATGTTAGTTCCTATAGGCACATGATGTGGCTAGTCAAGCCCTCCATGTTAGTTCCTATGGGCACATGGTGTGGCTAGTTAAGCCCTTCAAGTTAGTTCCAGAGGGTGCATGATGTGGCTAGTTAAGCCCTACATATTAGCTCCTACGGGCATATGATGTAGTTAGTCAACCCCTCCATGTTAGTTCCTGAGGGCACATGATGTTGTTAGTCAAGCCCTCTATATTAGTTCCTATGGGCAGATGATGCTGTTAATCAAGCCCTCCATGTTGGTTCCTGAGGGCACATGATGTGGTTATTCACATCCTCCATGTTAGTTCCTGAGGGCACATGATGTGGTTATTCACACCCTCCATGTTAGGTCCTGAGAGCACATGATGTTGTTAGTCAAGCCCTCCATGTTAGTTCCTATGGGCAGATGATGCTGTTAGTCAAGCCCTTCATGTTACTTCCTGAGGGCACATGTTGTGGTTATTCACACCCTCCAAGTTAGGTCCTGAGGACACATGCTGTTGTTAGTCAAGCCCTCCATGTTAGTTCCTATGGGCAGATGATGCTGTTAGTCAAGCCCTCCATGTTACTTCCTGAGGGCACATGATGTGGTTATTCACACCCTCCATGTTAGTTTCTGAGGGCACATCATGTGGCTAGTCAAGCCCTCCATATTAGTTCCTATGGGCAGATGATGCTGTTAATCAAGCCCTCCATGTTAGTTCCTGAGGGCACATGATGTGGTTATTCTCACCCTCCATGTTGGTTCCTGAGGACATATGATGTGGTTATTCACATCCTCCATGTTAGTTTCTGAGGGCACATGATGTGGTTAGTCAAGCCCTCCATGTTGGTTCCTGAGGACATATGATGTGGTTATTCACATCCTCCATGTTAGTTTCTGAGGGCACATGATGTGGTTAGTCAAGCCCTCCATGTTGGTTCCTGAGGACATATGATGTGGTTATTCACATCCTCCATGTTAGTTCCTGAGGGCATATGATGTGGTTAGTCAAGCCCTCCATGCTGGTTCCTGAGGACATATGATGTGGTTATTCACATCCTCCATGTTAGTTCCTGAGGGCATATGATGTGGTTAATCAAGCCCTCCATGTTGGTTCCTGAGGGCACATGATGTGGTTATTCACATCCTCCATGTTAGTTCCTGAGGGCACATGATGTGGTTATTCACACCCTCCATGATAGGTCCTGAGGGCACATGATGTTGTTAGTCAAGCCCTCCATGTTAGTTCCTATGGGCAGATGATGCTGTTAGTCAAGCCCTTCATGTTACTTCCTGAGGGCACATGATGTTTTTATTCACACCCTCCATGTTAGTTCCTATGGGCACATGATGTGGCTAGTTAAGCCCTCCAAGTTAGTTCTGAGGGTACATGATGTGGCTAGTTAAGCCCTACATATTAGCTCCTACGGGCATATGATGTAGTTAGTCAACCCCTCCATGTTAGTTCCTGAGTGCACATGATGTTGTTAGTCAAGCCCTCTATATTAGTTCCTATGGGCAGATGATGCTGTTAATCAAGCCCTCCATGTTGGTTCCTGAGGGCACATGATGTGGTTATTCACATCCTCCATGTTAGTTCCTGAGGGCACATGATGTGGTTATTCACACCCTCCATGTTAGGTCCTGAGAGCACATGATGTTGTTAGTCAAGCCCTCCATGTTAGTTCCTATGGGCAGATGATGCTGTTAGTCAAGCCCTTCATGTTACTTCCTGAGGACATAGGATGTAGTTATTCACACCCTCCATGTTGGTTCTTGAGGGCACAAGATGTGGTTAGTCAAGCCCTCCATATTGGTTCCCGAGGGCACATGTTCTTGTTAGTCATGTCCTCCATGTTAGTTCCTGAGAGCATATGATGTTAGTCAAGCCCTCCATGTTAGTTCCTGAGAGCATATGATGTTAGTCAAGCCCTCCATGTTAGTTCCTGAGAGCATATGATGTTAGTCAAGCCCTCCATGTTAGTTCCTGAGAGCATATGATGTTAGTCAAGCCCTCCATGTTTTTTCCTGAGGGCATATGATGTGGTTAGTTAAGCCCTCCATGTTAGTTCATGAGGGCATATGATGTGGTTAGTCAAGCCCTCCATGTTGGTTCCTGAGGGCACATGTTCTTGTTAGTCATGTCCTCCATGTTAGTTCCTGATGGAAAAATATGTTGTTAGTCAAGCCCTCCATGTTAGTTCCTGATGGAACATGATGTGGTTATTCAAGCCCTCCATGTTAGTTCCCGAGGGCACATGATGTGGTTCGTCAAGCCCTCCATGTTGGTTCCTGAGGGCATATGATGTTAGTCAAGCCCTCCATGTTAGTTCCTGAGAGCATATGATGTGGTTCGTCAAGCCCTCCATGTTGGTTCCTGAGGGCATATGATGTTAGTCAAGCCCTCCATGTTAGTTCCTGAGAGCATATGATGTTAGCCAAGCCCTCCATGTTAGTTCCTGAGGGCATATGATGTGGTTAGTCAAGCCCTCCATGTTAGTTCCTGAGGGCATATGATGTGGTTAGTCAAGCCCTCTATGTTGATTCCTGAGGACATAGGATGTAGTTATTCACATCCTCCATGTTGGTTCTTGAGGGCACAAGATGTGGTTAGTCAAGCCCTCCATATTGGTTCCCGAGGGCACATGTTCTTGTTAGTCATGTCCTCCATGTTAGTTCCTGAGAGCATATGATGTTAGTCAAGCCCTCCATGTTAGTTCCTGAGAGCATATGATGTTAGTCAAGCCCTCCATGTTAGTTCCTGAGAGCATATGATGTTAGTCAAGCCCTCCATGTTAGTTCCTGAGAGCATATGATGTTAGTCAAGCCCTCCATGTTAGTTCCTGAGGGCATATGATGTGGTTAGTCAAGCCCTCCATGTTAGTTCCTGAGAGCATATGATGTTAGTCAAGCCCTCCATGTTAGTTCCTGAGAGCATATGATGTTAGTCAAGCCCTCCATGTTAGTTCCTGAGAGCATATGATGTTAGTCAAGCCCTCCATGTTAGTTCCTGAGAGCATATGATGTTAGTCAAGCCCTCCATGTTAGTTCCTGAGGGCATATGATGTGGTTAGTCAAGCCCTCCATGTGAGTTCCTGAGGGCATATGATGTGGTTAGTCAAGCCCTCCATGTTGGTTCCGAAGGGCACATGTTCTTGTTAGTCATGTCCTCCATGTTAGTTCCTGATGGAAAAATATGTGGTTAGTCAAGCCCTCCATATTGGTTCCCGAGGGCACATGTTCTTGTTAGTCATGTCCTCCATGTTAGTTCCTGATGGAAAAATATGTGGTTAGTCAAGCCCTCCGTGTTAGTTCCTGAGGGCACATGATGTGGCTAGTCAAGCCCTCCATGTTAGTTCCTATAGGCACATGATGTGGCTAGTCAAGCCCTCCATGTTAGTTCCTATGGGCACATGATGTGGCTAGTTAAGCCCTTCAAGTTAGTTCCAGAGGGTGCATGATGTGGCTAGTTAAGCCCTACATATTAGCTCCTACGGGCATATGATGTAGTTAGTCAACCCCTCCATGTTAGTTCCTGAGGGCACATGATGTTGTTAGTCAAGCCCTCTATATTAGTTCCTATGGGCAGATGATGCTGTTAATCAAGCCCTCCATGTTGGTTCCTGAGGGCACATGATGTGGTTATTCACATCCTCCATGTTAGTTCCTGAGGGCACATGATGTGGTTATTCACACCC
Organism: Megaustenia siamemsis; assembly: GCA_032433765.1. Lineage (NCBI taxonomy): Eukaryota > Metazoa > Mollusca > Gastropoda > Stylommatophora > Ariophantidae > Megaustenia > Megaustenia siamemsis. The sequence goes on along the minus strand of JAVIAB010000073.1, from coordinate 128,434,709 downwards.
TCCATGTTAGGTCCTGAGAGCACATGATGTTGTTAGTCAAGCCCTCCATGTTAGTTCCTATGGGCAGATGATGCTGTTAGTCAAGCCCTTCATGTTACTTCCTGAGGGCACATGTTGTGGTTATTCACACCCTCCAAGTTAGGTCCTGAGGACACATGCTGTTGTTAGTCAAGCCCTCCATGTTAGTTCCTATGGGCAGATGATGCTGTTAGTCAAGCCCTCCATGTTACTTCCTGAGGGCACATGATGTGGTTATTCACACCCTCCATGTTAGTTTCTGAGGGCACATCATGTGGCTAGTCAAGCCCTCCATATTAGTTCCTATGGGCAGATGATGCTGTTAATCAAGCCCTCCATGTTAGTTCCTGAGGGCACATGATGTGGTTATTCTCACCCTCCATGTTGGTTCCTGAGGACATATGATGTGGTTATTCACATCCTCCATGTTAGTTTCTGAGGGCACATGATGTGGTTAGTCAAGCCCTCCATGTTGGTTCCTGAGGACATATGATGTGGTTATTCACATCCTCCATGTTAGTTCCTGAGGGCATATGATGTGGTTAGTCAAGCCCTCCATGTTGGTTCCTGAGGGCACATGACGTGGTTATTCACATCCTCCATGTTAGTTCCTGAGGGCACATGATGTGGTTATTCACACCCTCCATGATAGGTCCTGAGGGCACATGATGTTGTTAGTCAAGCCCTCCATGTTAGTTCCTATGGGCAGATGATGCTGTTAGTCAAGCCCTTCATGTTACTTCCTGAGGGCACATGATGTGGTTATTCACACCCTCCATGTTAGTTCCTGAGGGCACATGATGTGGCTAGTCAAGCCCTCCATGTTAGTTCCTATAGGCACATGATGTGGCTAGTCAAGCCCTCCATGTTAGTTCCTATGGGCACATGGTGTGGCTAGTTAAGCCCTTCAAGTTAGTTCCAGAGGGTGCATGATGTGGCTAGTTAAGCCCTACATATTAGCTCCTACGGGCATATGATGTAGTTAGTCAACCCCTCCATGTTAGTTCCTGAGGGCACATGATGTTGTTAGTCAAGCCCTCTATATTAGTTCCTATGGGCAGATGATGCTGTTAATCAAGCCCTCCATGTTGGTTCCTGAGGGCACATGATGTGGTTATTCACATCCTCCATGTTAGTTCCTGAGGGCACATGATGTGGTTATTCACACCCTCCATGTTAGGTCCTGAGAGCACATGATGTTGTTAGTCAAGCCCTCCATGTTAGTTCCTATGGGCAGATGATGCTGTTAGTCAAGCCCTTCATGTTACTTCCTGAGGGCACATGATGTGGTTATTCACACCCTCCAAGTTAGGTCCTGAGGACACATGCTGTTGTTAGTCAAGCCCTCCATGTTAGTTCCTATGGGCAGATGATGCTGTTAGTCAAGCCCTCCATGTTACTTCCTGAGGGCACATGATGTGGTTATTCACACCCTCCATGTTAGTTTCTGAGGGCACATCATGTGGCTAGTCAAGCCCTCCATATTAGTTCCTATGGGCAGATGATGCTGTTAATCAAGCCCTCCATGTTAGTTCCTGAGGGCACATGATGTGGTTATTCTCACCCTCCATGTTGGTTCCTGAGGACATATGATGTGGTTATTCACATCCTCCATGTTAGTTTCTGAGGGCACATGATGTGGTTAGTCAAGCCCTCCATGTTGGTTCCTGAGGACATATGATGTGGTTATTCACATCCTCCATGTTAGTTTCTGAGGGCACATGATGTGGTTAGTCAAGCCCTCCATGTTGGTTCCTGAGGACATATGATGTGGTTATTCACATCCTCCATGTTAGTTCCTGAGGGCATATGATGTGGTTAGTCAAGCCCTCCATGCTGGTTCCTGAGGACATATGATGTGGTTATTCACATCCTCCATGTTAGTTCCTGAGGGCATATGATGTGGTTAATCAAGCCCTCCATGTTGGTTCCTGAGGGCACATGATGTGGTTATTCACATCCTCCATGTTAGTTCCTGAGGGCACATGATGTGGTTATTCACACCCTCCATGATAGGTCCTGAGGGCACATGATGTTGTTAGTCAAGCCCTCCATGTTAGTTCCTATGGGCAGATGATGCTGTTAGTCAAGCCCTTCATGTTACTTCCTGAGGGCACATGATGTTTTTATTCACACCCTCCATGTTAGTTCCTATGGGCACATGATGTGGCTAGTTAAGCCCTCCAAGTTAGTTCTGAGGGTACATGATGTGGCTAGTTAAGCCCTACATATTAGCTCCTACGGGCATATGATGTAGTTAGTCAACCCCTCCATGTTAGTTCCTGAGTGCACATGATGTTGTTAGTCAAGCCCTCTATATTAGTTCCTATGGGCAGATGATGCTGTTAATCAAGCCCTCCATGTTGGTTCCTGAGGGCACATGATGTGGTTATTCACATCCTCCATGTTAGTTCCTGAGGGCACATGATGTGGTTATTCACACCCTCCATGTTAGGTCCTGAGAGCACATGATGTTGTTAGTCAAGCCCTCCATGTTAGTTCCTATGGGCAGATGATGCTGTTAGTCAAGCCCTTCATGTTACTTCCTGAGGACATAGGATGTAGTTATTCACACCCTCCATGTTGGTTCTTGAGGGCACAAGATGTGGTTAGTCAAGCCCTCCATATTGGTTCCCGAGGGCACATGTTCTTGTTAGTCATGTCCTCCATGTTAGTTCCTGAGAGCATATGATGTTAGTCAAGCCCTCCATGTTAGTTCCTGAGAGCATATGATGTTAGTCAAGCCCTCCATGTTAGTTCCTGAGAGCATATGATGTTAGTCAAGCCCTCCATGTTAGTTCCTGAGAGCATATGATGTTAGTCAAGCCCTCCATGTTAGTTCCTGAGGGCATATGATGTGGTTAGTTAAGCCCTCCATGTTAGTTCATGAGGGCATATGATGTGGTTAGTCAAGCCCTCCATGTTGGTTCCTGAGGGCACATGTTCTTGTTAGTCATGTCCTCCATGTTAGTTCCTGATGGAAAAATATGTTGTTAGTCAAGCCCTCCATGTTAGTTCCTGATGGAACATGATGTGGTTATTCAAGCCCTCCATGTTAGTTCCCGAGGGCACATGATGTGGTTCGTCAAGCCCTCCATGTTGGTTCCTGAGGGCATATGATGTTAGTCAAGCCCTCCATGTTAGTTCCTGAGAGCATATGATGTGGTTCGTCAAGCCCTCCATGTTGGTTCCTGAGGGCATATGATGTTAGTCAAGCCCTCCATGTTAGTTCCTGAGAGCATATGATGTTAGCCAAGCCCTCCATGTTAGTTCCTGAGGGCATATGATGTGGTTAGTCAAGCCCTCCATGTTAGTTCCTGAGGGCATATGATGTGGTTAGTCAAGCCCTCTATGTTGATTCCTGAGGACATAGGATGTAGTTATTCACATCCTCCATGTTGGTTCTTGAGGGCACAAGATGTGGTTAGTCAAGCCCTCCATATTGGTTCCCGAGGGCACATGTTCTTGTTAGTCATGTCCTCCATGTTAGTTCCTGAGAGCATATGATGTTAGTCAAGCCCTCCATGTTAGTTCCTGAGAGCATATGATGTTAGTCAAGCCCTCCATGTTAGTTCCTGAGAGCATATGATGTTAGTCAAGCCCTCCATGTTAGTTCCTGAGAGCATATGATGTTAGTCAAGCCCTCCATGTTAGTTCCTGAGGGCATATGATGTGGTTAGTCAAGCCCTCCATGTTAGTTCCTGAGAGCATATGATGTTAGTCAAGCCCTCCATGTTAGTTCCTGAGAGCATATGATGTTAGTCAAGCCCTCCATGTTAGTTCCTGAGAGCATATGATGTTAGTCAAGCCCTCCATGTTAGTTCCTGAGAGCATATGATGTTAGTCAAGCCCTCCATGTTAGTTCCTGAGGGCATATGATGTGGTTAGTCAAGCCCTCCATGTTAGTTCCTGAGGGCATATGATGTGGTTAGTCAAGCCCTCCATGTTGGTTCCGAGGGCACATGTTCTTGTTAGTCATGTCCTCCATGTTAGTTCCTGATGGAAAAATATGTGGTTAGTCAAGCCCTCCATATTGGTTCCCGAGGGCACATGATCTTGTTAGTCATGTCCTCCATGTTAGTTCCTGATGGAAAAATATGTGGTTAGTCAAGCCCTCCGTGTTAGTTCCTGAGGGCACATGATGTGGCTAGTCAAGCCCTCCATGTTAGTTCCTATAGGCACATGATGTGGTTAGTCAAGCCCTCCATGTTAGTTCCTATGGGCACATGATGTGGCTAGTTAAGCCCTCCATGTTAGTTCCAGAGGGTGCATGATGTGGCTAGTTAAGCCCTACATATTAGCTCCTAGGGCATATGATGTAGTTAGTCAACCCCTCCATGTTAGTTCCTGAGGGCACATGATGTTGTTAGTCAAGCCCTCCATATTAGTTCCTATGGGCAGATGATGCTGTTAATCAAGCCCTCCATGTTGGTTCCTGAGGGCACATGATGTGGTTATTCACATCCTCCATGTTAGTTCCTGAGGGCACATGATGTGGTTATTCACACCCTCCATGTTAGGTCCTGAGAGCACATGATGTTGTTAGTCAAGCCCTCCATGTTAGTTCCTATGGGCAGATGATGCTGTTAGTCAAGCCCTTCATGTTACTTCCTGAGGGCACATGATGTGGTTATTCACACCCTCCAAGTTAGGTCCTGAGGACACATGATGTTGTTAGTCAAGCCCTCCATGTTAGTTCCTATGGGCAGATGATGCTGTTAGTCAAGCCCTCCATGTTACTTCCTGAGGGCACATGATGTGGTTATTCACACCCTCCATGTTAGTTTCTGAGGGCACATGATGTGGTTAGTCAAGCCCTCCATGTTAGTTCCTATGGGCAGATGATGCTGTTAGTCAAGCCCTCCATGTTAGTTCCTGAGGGCACATGATGTGGTTATTCTCACCCTCCATGTTGGTTCCTGAGGACATATGATGTGGTTATTCACATCCTCCATGTTAGTTTCTGAGGGCACATGATGTGGTTAGTCAAGCCCTCCATGTTGGTTCCTGAGGACATATGATGTGGTTATTCACATCCTCCATGTTAGTTCCTGAGGGCATATGATGTGGTTAGTCAAGCCCTCCATGTTGGTTCCTGAGGGCACATGATGTGGTTATTCACATCCTCCATGTTAGTTCCTGAGGGCACATGATGTGGTTATTCACACCCTCCATGTTAGGTCCTGAGGGCACATGATGTTGTTAGTCAAGCCCTCCATGTTAGTTCCTATGGGCAGATGATGCTGTTAGTCAAGCCCTTCATGTTACTTCCTGAGGGCACATGATGTGGTTATTCACACCCTCCATGTTAGTTCCTATGGGCACATGATGTGGCTAGTTAAGCCCTCCATGTTAGTTCCAGAGGGTACATGATGTGTCTAGTTAAGCCCTACATATTAGCTCCTAGGGCATATGATGTGGTTAGTCAACCCTCCATGTTAGTTCCTGAGGGCACATGATGTTGTTAGTCAAGCCCTCCATATTAGTTCCTATGGGCAGATGATGCTGTTAATCAAGCCCTCCATGTTGTTCCTGAGGGCACATGATGTGGTTATTCACATCCTCCATGTTAGTTCCTGAGGGCACATGATGTGGTTATTCACACCCTCCATGTTAGGTTCCTGAGAGCACATGATGTTGTTAGTCAAGCCCTCCATGTTAGTTCCTATGGGCAGATGATGCTGTTAGTCAAGCCCTTCATGTTACTTCCTGAGGGCATGATGTGGTTATTCACACCCTCCATGTTGGTTCCTGAGGGCACATGATGTGGTTAGTCAAGCCCTCCATGTTAGTTCCGAGGGCACATGATGTTAGTCAGCCCTCCATGTTAGTTCCTGAGAGCATATGATGTTAGTCAAGCCCTCCATGTTAGTTCCTGAGAGCATATGATGTTAGTCAAGCCCTCCATGTTAGTTCCTGAGAGCATATGATGTTAGTCAAGCCCTCCATGTTAGTTCCTGAGGGCATATGATGTTAGTCAAGCCCTCCATGTTAGTTCCTGAGGGCATATGATGTGGTTAGTTAAGCCCTCCATGTTAGTTCCTGAGGGCATATGATGTGGTTAGTCAAGCCCTCCATGTTGGTTCCTGAGGGCACATGTTCTTGTTAGTCAAGTCCTCCATGTTAGTTCCTGATGGGCAAATATGTTGTTAGTCAAGCCCTCCATGTTAGTTCCTGAGGGAATATGATGTGGTTATTCAAGCCCTCCATGTTAGTTCCTGAGGGCACATGATGTGGTTAGTCAAGCCCTCCATGTTGGTTCCTGAGGGCATATGATGTTAGTCAAGCCCTCCATGTTAGTTCCTGAGAGCATATGATGTTAGTCAAGCCCTCCATGTTAGTTCCTGAGGGCATATGATGTGGTTAGTCAAGCCCTCCATGTTAGTTCCTGAGGGCATATGATGTGGTTAGTCAAGCCCTCATGTTGATTCCTGAGGACATAGGATGTAGTTATTCACACCCTCCATGTTGGTTCTTGAGGGCACATGATGTGGTTAGTCAAGCCCTCCATATTGGTTCCCGAGGGCACATGTTCTTGTTAGTCATGTCCTCCATGTTAGTTCCTGAGGGCATATGATGTTAGTCAAGCCCTCCATGTTAGTTCCTGAGAGCATATGATGTTAGTCAAGCCCTCCATGTTAGTTCCTGAGAGCATATGATGTTAGTCAAGCCCTCCATGTTAGTTCCTGAGAGCATATGATGTTAGTCAAGCCCTCCATGTTAGTTCCTGAGGGCATATGATGTGGTTAGTCAAGCCCTCCATGTTAGTTCCTGAGAGCATATGATGTTAGTCAAGCCCTCCATGTTAGTTCCTGAGAGCATATGATGTTAGTCAAGCCCTCCATGTTAGTTCCTGAGGGCATATGATGTGGTTAGTCAAGCCCTCCATGTTAGTTCCTGAGGGCATATGATGTGGTTAGTCAAGCCCTCCATGTTGGTTCCGAGGGCACATGTCTTGTTAGTCATGTCCTCCATGTTAGTTCCTGATGGAAAAGATGTGGTTAGTCAAGCCCTCCATGTTGGTTCCTGAGGGCACATGTTCTTGTTAGTCATGTCCTCCATGTTAGTTCCTGATGGAAAAATATGTGGTTAGTCAGCCCTCCGTGTTAGTTCCTGAGGGCACATGATGTGGCTAGTCAAGCCCTCCATGTTAGTTCCTATAGGCACATGATGTGGCTAGTCAAGCCCTCCATGTTAGTTCCTATGGGCACATGATGTGGCTAGTTAAGCCCTCCAAGTTAGTTCCAGAGGGTACATGATGTGGCTAGTTAAGCCCTCCATATTAGCTCCTACGGGCATATGATGTAGTTAGTCAACCCCTCCATGTTAGTTCCTGAGGGCACATGATGTTGTTAGTCAAGCCCTCTATATTAGTTCCTATGGGCAGATGATGCTGTTAATCAAGCCCTCCATGTTGGTTCCTGAGGGCACATGATGTGGTTATTCACATCCTCCATGTTAGTTCCTGAGGGCACATGATGTGGTTATTCACACCCTCCATGTTAGGTCCTGAGGCACATGATGTTGTTAGTCAAGCCCTCCATGTTAGTTCCTATGGGCAGATGATGCTGTTAGTCAAGCCCTTCATGTTACTTCCTGAGGACATATGATGTAGTTATTCACACCCTCCATGTTGGTTCTTGAGGGCACATGATGTGGTTAGTCAAGCCCTCCATATTGGTTCCTGAGGGCACATGTTCTTGTTAGTCATGTCCTCCATGTTAGTTCCTGAGAGCATATGATGTTAGTCAAGCCCTCCATGTTAGTTCCTGAGGGCACATGATGTGGTTAGTCAAGCCCTCCATGTTAGTTCCTGAGGGCATATGATGTGGTTAGTCAAGCCCTCCATGTTGGTTCCTGAGGGCACATGATCTGTTAGTCAAGCCCTCCATGTTAGTTCCTGATGGAAAATGATGTGGTTAGTCAAGCCCTCCATGTTAGTTCCTGATAACATGATGTGGTTATTCAAGCCCTCCATGTTAGTTCCCGAGGGCACATGATGTGGTTCGTCAAGCCCTCCATGTTGGTTCCTGAGGGCATATGATGTTAGTCAAGCCCTCCATGTTAGTTCCTGAGAGCATATGATGTTAGTCAAGCCCTCCATGTTAGTTCCTGAGGGCATATGATGTGGTTAGTCAAGCCCTCCATGTTAGTTCCTGAGGGCATATGATGTGGTTAGTCAAGCCCTCTATGTTGATTCCTGAGGACATAGGATGTAGTTATTCACATCCTCCATGTTGGTTCTTGAGGGCACAAGATGTGGTTAGTCAAGCCCTCCATATTGGTTCCCGAGGGCACATGTTCTTGTTAGTCATGTCCTCCATGTTAGTTCCTGAGAGCATATGATGTTAGTCAAGCCCTCCATGTTAGTTCCTGAGAGCATATGATGTTAGTCAAGCCCTCCATGTTAGTTCCTGAGAGCATATGATGTTAGTCAAGCCCTCCATGTTAGTTCCTGAGAGCATATGATGTTAGTCAAGCCCTCCATGTTAGTTCCTGAGGGCATATGATGTGGTTAGTCAAGCCCTCCATGTTAGTTCCTGAGAGCATATGATGTTAGTCAAGCCCTCCATGTTAGTTCCTGAGAGCATATGATGTTAGTCAAGCCCTCCATGTTAGTTCCTGAGAGCATATGATGTTAGTCAAGCCCTCCATGTTAGTTCCTGAGAGCATATGATGTTAGTCAAGCCCTCCATGTTAGTTCCTGAGGGCATATGATGTGGTTAGTCAAGCCCTCCATGTTAGTTCCTGAGGGCATATGATGTGGTTAGTCAAGCCCTCCATGTTGGTTCCGAAGGGCACATGTTCTTGTTAGTCATGTCCTCCATGTTAGTTCCTGATGGAAAAATATGTGGTTAGTCAAGCCCTCCATATTGGTTCCCGAGGGCACATGTTCTTGTTAGTCATGTCCTCCATGTTAGTTCCTGATGGAAAAATATGTGGTTAGTCAAGCCCTCCGTGTTAGTTCCTGAGGGCACATGATGTGGCTAGTCAAGCCCTCCATGTTAGTTCCTATAGGCACATGATGTGGCTAGTCAAGCCCTCCATGTTAGTTCCTATGGGCACATGATGTGGCTAGTTAAGCCCTCCAAGTTAGTTCCAGAGGGTGCATGATGTGGCTAGTTAAGCCCTACATATTAGCTCCTACGGGCATATGATGTAGTTAGTCAACCCCTCCATGTTAGTTCCTGAGGGCACATGATGTTGTTAGTCAAGCCCTCTATATTAGTTCCTATGGGCAGATGATGCTGTTAATCAAGCCCTCCATGTTGGTTCCTGAGGGCACATGATGTGGTTATTCACATCCTCCATGTTAGTTCCTGAGGGCACATGATGTGGTTATTCACACCCTCCATGTTAGGTCCTGAGAGCACATGATGTTGTTAGTCAAGCCCTCCATGTTAGTTCCTATGGGCAGATGATGCTGTTAGTCAAGCCCTTCATGTTACTTCCTGAGGGCACATGATGTGGTTATTCACACCCTCCAAGTTAGGTCCTGAGGACACATGCTGTTGTTAGTCAAGCCCTCCATGTTAGTTCCTATGGGCAGATGATGCTGTTAGTCAAGCCCTCCATGTTACTTCCTGAGGGCACATGATGTGGTTATTCACACCCTCCATGTTAGTTTCTGAGGGCACATCATGTGGCTAGTCAAGCCCTCCATATTAGTTCCTATGGGCAGATGATGCTGTTAATCAAGCCCTCCATGTTAGTTCCTGAGGGCACATGATGTGGTTATTCTCACCCTCCATGTTGGTTCCTGAGGACATATGATGTGGTTATTCACATCCTCCATGTTAGTTTCTGAGGGCACATGATGTGGTTAGTCAAGCCCTCCATGTTGGTTCCTGAGGACATATGATGTGGTTATTCACATCCTCCATGTTAGTTCCTGAGGGCATATGATGTGGTTAGTCAAGCCCTCCATGCTGGTTCCTGAGGACATATGATGTGGTTATTCACATCCTCCATGTTAGTTCCTGAGGGCATATGATGTGGTTAGTCAAGCCCTCCATGTTGGTTCCTGAGGGCACATGATGTGGTTATTCACATCCTCCATGTTAGTTCCTGAGGGCACATGATGTGGTTATTCACACCCTCCATGATAGGTCCTGAGGGCACATGATGTTGTTAGTCAAGCCCTCCATGTTAGTTCCTATGGGCAGATGATGCTGTTAGTCAAGCCCTTCATGTTACTTCCTGAGGGCACATGATGTGGTTATTCACACCCTCCATGTTAGGTCCTGAGGGCACATGATGTTGTTAAAAAAAAAAACCATGTTAGTTCCTATGGGCAGATGATGCTGTTAGTCAAGCCCTCCATGTTACTTCCTGAGGGCACATGATGTGGTTATTCACACCCTCCATGTTAGTTCCTGAGGGCACATGATGTGGCTAGTCAAACCCTGCATATTAGCTCCTACGGGCATATGATGTAGTTAGTCAAGCCCTCCATGTTAGTTCCTGAGGGCATATGACGTGGTTAGTCAAGCCCTCCATGTTAGTTCCTGAGGGCATATGATGTGGTTAGTCAAGCCCTCCATGTTAGTTCCTGAGGGCACATGATGTGGTTAGTCAAGCCCTCCATGTTAGTTCCTATGGGCAGATGATGCTGTTAGTCAAGCCCTCCATGTTAGTTCCTGAGGGCACATGATGTGGTTATTCACACCCTCCATCTTAGTTCCTGAGGGCATGTGATGTGGTTAGTCAAGCCCTCCATGTTGGTTCCTGAGGACATATGATGTGGTTATTCACATCCACCATGTTAGTTCCTGAGGCATATGATGTGGTTAGTCAAGCCCTCCATGTTGGTTCCTGAGGGCACATGATGTGGTTATTCACATCCTCCATGTTAGGTCCTGAGGGCACATGATGTTGTTAGTCAAGCCCTCCATGTTAGTTCCTATGGGCAGATGATGCTGTTAGTCAAGCCCTCCATGTTACTTCCTGAGGACACATGATGTGGTTATTCACACCCTCCATGTTAGGTCCTGAGGGCACATGATGTTGTTAGTCAAGCCCTCCATGTTAGTTCCTATGGGCAGATGATGCTGTTAGTCAAGCCCTCCATGTTAGTTCCTGAGGCACATGATGTGGTTATTCACACCCTCCATGTTAGTTTCTGAGGGCACATGATGTGGTTAGTCAAGCCCTCCATGTTAGTTCCTGAGGCACATGATGTGGTTAGTCAAGCCCTCCATGTTAGTTCCTATGGGCACATGATGTGGTTAGTCAAGCCCTCCATGTTAGTTCCTGAGGGCACATGATGTGGTTAGTCAAGCCCTCCATGTTAGTTCCTGAGGGCATATGATGTAGTTAGTCAACCCCTCCATGTTAGTTCCTGAGGGCATATGATGTGTTAGTCAAGCCCTCCATGTTAGTTCCTATGGGCAGATGATGTGTTAGTCAAGCCCTCCATGTTGGTTCCTGAGGGCACATGATGTGGTTATTCACACCCTCCATGTTAGTTCCTGAGGGCACATGATGTTGTTAGTCAAGCCCTCCATGTTAGTTCCTATGGGCAGATGATGTGTTAGTCAAGCCCTCCATGTTACTTCCTGAGGGCACATGATGTGGTTATTCACACCCTCCATGTTAGTTCCTGAGGGCACATGATGTTGTTAGTCAAGCCCTCCATGTTGGTTCCTGAGGACATGATGTGTTATTCACATCCTCCATGTTAGTTCCTGAGGGCATATGATGTGGTTAGTCAAGCCCTCCATGTTGGTTCCTGAGGACATATGATGTGGTTATTCACATCCTCCATGTTAGTTCCTGAGGGCATATGATGTGGTTAGTCAAGCCCTCCATGTTGGTTCCTGAGGGCACATGATGTGGTTATTCACATCCTCCATGTTAGTTCCTGAGGGCACATGATGTGGTTATTCACACCCTCCATGTTAGGTCCTGAGGGCACATGATGTTGTTAGTCAAGCCCTCCATGTTAGTTCCTATGGGCAGATGATGCTGTTAGTCAAGCCCTTCATGTTACTTCCTGAGGGCACATGATGTGGTTATTCACACCCTCCATGTTAGGTCCTGAGGGCACATGATGTTGTTAGTCAAAAGCCCTCCATGTTAGTTCCTATGGGCAGATGATGCTGTTAGTCAAGCCCTCCATGTTACTTCCTGAGGGCACATGATGTGGTTATTCACACCCTCCATGTTAGTTCCTGAGGGCACATGATGTGGCTAGTCAAACCCTCCATGTTAGTTCCTAGGGCATATGATGTTGTTAGTCAAGCCCTCCATGTTAGTTCCTGAGGGCATATGATGTGGTTAGTCAAGCCCTCCATGTTAGTTCCTGAGGGCATATGATGTGGTTAGTCAAGCCCTCCATGTTAGTTCCTGAGGGCACATGATGTGGTTAGTCAAGCCCTCCATGTTAGTTCCTGGGCAGATGATGTGTTAGTCAAGCCCTCCATGTTAGTTCCTGAGGGCACATGATGTGGTTATTCACACCCTCCATGTTAGTTCCTGAGGGCACATGATGTGGTTAGTCAAGCCCTCCATGTTGGTTCCTGAGGACATATGATGTGGTTATTCACATCCTCCATGTTAGTTCCTGAGGGCATATGATGTGGTTAGTCAAGCCCTCCATGTTGGTTCCTGAGGGCACATGATGTGGTTATTCACACCCTCCATGTTAGGTCCTGAGGGCACATGATGTTGTTAGTCAAGCCCTCCATGTTAGTTCCTATGGGCAGATGATGCTGTTAGTCAAGCCCTCCATGTTACTTCCTGAGGGCACATGATGTGGTTATTCACACCCTCCATGTTAGGTCCTGAGGGCACATGATGTTGTTAGTCAAGCCCTCCATGTTAGTTCCTATGGGCAGATGATGCTGTTAGTCAAGCCCTCCATGTTAGTTCCTGAGGGCACATGATGTGGTTATTCACACCCTCCATGTTAGTTCCTGAGGGCACATGATGTTGTTAGTCAAGCCCTCCATGTTAGTTCCTATGGGCAGATGATGTGTTAGTCAAGCCCTCCATGTTAGTTCCTGAGGGCACATGATGTGTTATTCACACCCTCCATGTTAGTTCCTGAGGGCACATGATGTGGTTAGTCAAGCCCTCCATGTTAGTTCCTGAGGCACATGATGTGGTTAGTCAAGCCCTCCATGTTAGTTCCTATGGGCACATGATGTGGTTAGTCAAGCCCTCCATGTTAGTTCCTGAGGGCACATGATGTGGTTAGTCAAGCCCTCCATGTTAGTTCCTGAGGGCATATGATGTGGTTAGTCAACCCCTCCATGTTAGTTCCTGAGGGCACATGATGTGTTAGTCAAGCCCTCCATGTTAGTTCCTATGGGCAGATGATGTGTTAGTCAAGCCCTCCATGTTAGTTCCTGAGGGCACATGATGTGGTTATTCACACCCTCCATGTTAGTTCCTGAGGGCACATGATGTGTTAGTCAAGCCCTCCATGTTAGTTCCTATGGGCAGATGATGTGTTAGTCAAGCCCTCCATGTTAGTTCCTGAGGGCACATGATGTGGTTATTCACACCCTCCATGTTAGTTCCTGAGGGCACATGATGTGGTTAGTCAAGCCCTCCATGTTAGTTCCTGAGGGCACATGATGTGGTTATTCACATCCTCCATGTTAGTTCCTGAGGGCATATGATGTGGTTAGTCAAGCCCTCCATGTTAGTTCCTGAGGGCACATGATGTGGTTATCACACCCTCCATGTTAGGTCCTGAGGGCACATGATGTTGTTAGTCAAGCCCTCCATGTTAGTTCCTATGGGCAGATGATGCTGTTAGTCAAGCCCTCCATGTTACTTCCTGAGGGCACATGATGTGGTTATTCACACCCTCCATGTTAGGTCCTGAGGGCACATGATGTTGTTAGTCAAGCCCTCCATGTTAGTTCCTATGGGCAGATGATGCTGTTAGTCAAGCCCTCCATGTTAGTTCCTGAGGGCACATGATGTGGTTATTCACACCCTCCATGTTAGTTCCTGAGGGCACATGATGTGGTTAGTCAAGCCCTCCATGTTAGTTCCTGAGGCACATGATGTGGTTAGTCAAGCCCTCCATGTTAGTTCCTATGGGCACATGATGTGGTTAGTCAAGCCCTCCATGTTAGTTCCTGAGGGCACATGATGTGGTTAGTTAAGCCCTCCATGTTAGTTCCTGAGGGCATATGATGTGTTAGTCAAGCCCTCCATGTTAGTTCCTGAGGGCACATGATGTGTTAGTCAAGCCCTCCATGTTAGTTCCTGATGGGCAGATGATGCTGTTAGTCAAGCCCTCCATGTTAGTTCCTGAGGGCACATGATGTGGTTATTCACACCCTCCATGTTAGTTCCTGAGGGCACATGATGTTGTTAGTCAAGCCCTCCATGTTAGTTCCTATGGGCAGATGATGCTGTTAGTCAAGCCCTCCATGTTAGTTCCTGAGGGCACATGATGTGGTTATTCACACCCTCCATGTTAGTTCCTGAGGGCACATGATGTGGTTAGTCAAGCCCTCCATGTTAGTTCCTGAGGACATATGATGTGGTTATTCACACCCTCCATGTTAGTTCCTGAGGGCATATGATGTGGTTAGTCAAGCCCTCCATGTTGGTTCCTGAGGGCATATGATGTGGTTATTCACATCCTCCATGTTAGTTCCTGAGGGCATATGATGTGGTTAGTCAAGCCCTCCATGTTAGTTCCTGAGGGCACATGATGTGGTTAGTCAATCCTCCATGTTAGTTCCTGAGGGCACATGATGTGGTTATTCACACCCTCCATGTTAGGTCCTGAGGGCACATGATGTTGTTAGTCAAGCCCTCCATGTTAGTTCCTAGGGCAGATGATGCTGTTAGTCAAGCCCTCCATGTTAGTTCCTGAGGGCACATGATGTGGTTATTCACACCCTCCATGTTAGTTTGAGGGTCCTACACATGTTAAACATGAAGTCAAGCCCTCCATGTTAGTTCCTAGGGCAGATGATGTGTTAGTCAAGCCCTCCATGTTAGTTCCTGAGGGCACATGATGTGGTTATTCACACCCTCCATGTTAGTTCCTGAGGGCACATGATGTGGTTAGTCAAGCCCTCCATGTTAGTTCCTAGGGCATATGATGTTGTTAGTCAAGCCCTCCATGTTAGTTCCTGAGGGCATATGATGTGTTAGTCAAGCCCTCCATGTTAGTTCCTGAGGGCATATGATGTGGTTAGTCAAGCCCTCCATGTTAGTTCCTGAGGGCACATGATGTGGTTAGTCAAGCCCTCCATGTTAGTTCCTATGGGCAGATGATGCTGTTAGTCAAGCCCTCCATGTTAGTTCCTGAGGGCACATGATGTGGTTATTCACACCCTCCATGTTAGTTCCTGAGGGCACATGATGTGGTTAGTCAAGCCCTCCATGTTGGTTCCTGAGGACATATGATGTGGTTATTCAATCCTCCATGTTAGTTCCTGAGGGCATATGATGTGGTTAGTCAAGCCCTCCATGTTAGTTCCTGAGGGCACATGATGTGGTTATTCACATCCTCCATGTTAGGTCCTGAGGGCACATGATGTGTTAGTCAAGCCCTCCATGTTAGTTCCTATGGGCAGATGATGTGGTTAGTCAAGCCCTCCATGTTACTTCCTGAGGGCACATGATGTGGTTATTCACACCCTCCATGTTAGGTCCTGAGGGCACATGATGTTGTTAGTCAAGCCCTCCATGTTAGTTCCTATGGGCAGATGATGCTGTTAGTCAAGCCCTCCATGTTACTTCCTGAGGGCACATGATGTGGTTATTCACACCCTCCATGTTAGGTCCTGAGGGCACATGATGTTGTTAGTCAAGCCCTCCATGTTAGTTCCTATGGGCAGATGATGCTGTTAGTCAAGCCCTCCATGTTACTTCCTGAGGGCACATGATGTGGTTATTCACACCCTCCATGTTAGTTCCTGAGGGCACATGATGTGGTTAGTCAAGCCCTCCATGTTAGTTCCTGAGGCACATGATGTGGTTAGTCAAGCCCTCCATGTTAGTTCCTGAGGGCACATGATGTGGTTAGTTAAGCCCTCCATGTTAGTTCCTGAGGGCACATGATGTGGTTAGTCAAGCCCTCCATGTTAGTTCCTGAGGGCACATGATGTGGTTAGTCAAGCCCTCCATGTTAGTTCCTGAGGGCACATGATGTGTTAGTCAAGCCCTCCATGTTAGTTCCTATGGGCAGATGATGTGGTTAGTCAAGCCCTCCATGTTAGTTCCTGAGGGCATATGATGTGGTTATTCACACCCTCCATGTTGGTTCCTGAGGGCACATGATGTTGTTAGTCAAGCCCTCCATGTTAGTTCCTATGGGCAGATGATGTGTTAGTCAAGCCCTCCATGTTAGTTCCTGAGGGCACATGATGTGGTTATTCACATCCTCCATGTTAGGTCCTGAGGGCACATGATGTTGTTAGTCAAGCCCTCCATGTTAGTTCCTGAGGACATATGATGTGTTAGTCAAGCCCTCCATGTTAGTTCCTGAGGGCATATGATGTGGTTAGTCAAGCCCTCCATGTTAGTTCCTGAGGACATATGATGTGGTTAGTCAATCCTCCATGTTAGTTCCTGAGGGCATATGATGTGTTAGTCAAGCCCTCCATGTTAGTTCCTGAGGGCACATGATGTGGTTATTCACATCCTCCATGTTAGTTCCTGAGGGCACATGATGTGGTTATTCAACCCTCCATGTTAGTTCCTGAGGGCACATGATGTTGTTAGTCAAGCCCTCCATGTTAGTTCCTAGGGCAGATGATGCTGTTAGTCAAGCCCTCCATGTTAGTTCCTGAGGGCACATGATGTGGTTAGTCACACCCTCCATGTTAGTTCCTGAGGCACATGATGTTGTTAGTCAAGCCCTCCATGTTAGTTCCTATGGGCAGATGATGTGTTAGTCAAGCCCTCCATGTTAGTTCCTGAGGGCACATGATGTGGTTATTCACACCCTCCATGTTAGTTCCTGAGGGCACATGATGTGGCTAGTCAAACCCTCCATGTTAGTTCCTGAGGGCATATGATGTTGTTAGTCAAGCCCTCCATGTTAGTTCCTGAGGGCATATGATGTGGTTAGTCAAGCCCTCCATGTTAGTTCCTGAGGGCATATGATGTGGTTAGTCAAGCCCTCCATGTTAGTTCCTGAGGGCACATGATGTGGTTAGTCAAGCCCTCCATGTTAGTTCCTATGGGCAGATGATGCTGTTAGTCAAGCCCTCCATGTTAGTTCCTGAGGGCACATGATGTGGTTATTCACACCCTCCATGTTAGTTCCTGAGGGCACATGATGTGGTTAGTCAAGCCCTCCATGTTGGTTCCTGAGGACATATGATGTGTTATTCACATCCTCCATGTTAGTTCCTGAGGGCATATGATGTGGTTAGTCAAGCCCTCCATGTTAGTTCCTGAGGGCACATGATGTGGTTATTCACATCCTCCATGTTAGTTCCTGAGGGCACATGATGTTGTTAGTCAAGCCCTCCATGTTAGTTCCTATGGGCAGATGATGTGTTAGTCAAGCCCTCCATGTTAGTTCCTGAGGGCACATGATGTGGTTATTCACACCCTCCATGTTAGGTCCTGAGGGCACATGATGTTGTTAGTCAAGCCCTCCATGTTAGTTCCTATGGGCAGATGATGCTGTTAGTCAAGCCCTCCATGTTACTTCCTGAGGGCACATGATGTGGTTATTCACACCCTCCATGTTAGTTCCTGAGGGCACATGATGTGGTTAGTCAAGCCCTCCATGTTAGTTCCTATGGGCACATGATGTGGTTAGTCAAGCCCTCCATGTTAGTTCCTAGGGCACATGATGTGGTTATTCAAGCCCTCCATGTTAGTTCCTGAGGGCATATGATGTGGTTAGTCAACCCCTCCATGTTAGTTCCTGAGGGCACATGATGTTGTTAGTCAAGCCCTCCATGTTAGTTCCTAGGGCATATGATGGTTAGTCAAGCCCTCCATGTTAGTTCCTGAGGGCACATGATGTGGTTATTCACACCCTCCATGTTAGGTCCTGAGGGCACATGATGTGGTTAGTCAAGCCCTCCATGTTAGTTCCTATGGGCAGATGATGCTGTTAGTCAAGCCCTCCATGTTAGTTCCTGAGGGCACATGATGTGGTTATTCACACCCTCCATGTTAGTTCCTGAGGGCACATGATGTGGTTAGTCAAGCCCTCCATGTTAGTTCCTATGGGCAGATGATGCTGTTAGTCAAGCCCTCCATGTTACTTCCTGAGGGCACATGATGTGGTTATTCACACCCTCCATGTTAGTTCCTGAGGGCACATGATGTGGTTAGTCAAGCCCTCCATGTTAGTTCCTATGGGCAGATGATGCTGTTAGTCAAGCCCTCCATGTTAGTTCCTGAGGGCACATGATGTGGTTATTCTCACCCTTCATGTTACTTCCTGAGGACACATGATGTGGTTATTCACACCTCCATGTTAGGTCCTGAGGGCACATGATGTTGTTAGTCAAGCCCTCCATGTTAGTTCCTGATGGGCAGATGATGTGTTAGTCAAGCCCTCCATGTTAGTTCCTGAGGGCACATGATGTGGTTATTCACACCCTCCATGTTAGTTCCTGAGGGCACATGATGTGGCTAGTCAAGCCCTCCATGTTAGTTCCTGAGGGCACATGATGTGGTTAGTCAAGCCCTCCATGTTAGTTCCTAGGGCACATGATGTGGTTAGTCAAGCCCTCCATGTTAGTTCCTGAGGGCATATGATGTGGTTAGTCAACCCCTCCATGTTAGTTCCTGAGGGCACATGATGTTGTTAGTCAAGCCCTCCATGTTAGTTCCTATGGGCAGATGATGCTGTTAGTCAAGCCCTCCATGTTAGTTCCTGAGGGCACATGATGTGGTTATTCACACCCTCCATGTTAGGTCCTGAGGGCACATGATGTTGTTAGTCAAGCCCTCCATGTTAGTTCCTATGGGCAGATGATGCTGTTAGTCAAGCCCTCCATGTTAGTTCCTGAGGGCACATGATGTGGTTATTCACACCCTCCATGTTAGGTCCTGAGGACACATGATGTTGTTAGTCAAGCCCTCCATGTTAGTTCCTATGGGCAGATGATGCTGTTAGTCAAGCCCTCCATGTTACTTCCTGAGGGCACATGATGTGGTTATTCACACCCTCCATGTTAGTTCTGAGGGCACATGATGTGGTTAGTCAAGCCCTCCATGTTAGTTCCTATGGGCAGATGATGCTGTTAGTCAAGCCCTCCATGTTAGTTCCTGAGGGCACATGATGTGGTTATTCTCACCCTCCATGTTGGTTCCTGAGGACATATGATGTGGTTATTCACATCCTCCATGTTAGTTCCTGAGGGCACATGATGTGGTTAGTCAAGCCCTCCATGTTGTTCCTGAGGACATATGATGTGGTTGTTCACAGCCTCCATGTTAGTTCCTGAGGGCATATGATGTGGTTAGTCAAGCCCTCCATGTTGGTTCCTGAGGACATATGATGTGGTTATTCACATCCTCCATGTTAGTTCCTGAGGGCATATGATGTGGTTAGTCAAGCCCTCCATGTTGGTTCCTGAGGGCACATGATGTGGTTAGTCACATCCTCCATGTTAGTTCCTGAGGGCACATGATGTGGTTATTCACACCCTCCATGTTAGGTCCTGAGGGCACATGATGTTGTTAGTCAAGCCCTCCATGTTAGTTCCTATGGGCAGATGATGTGTTAGTCAAGCCCTCCATGTTAGTTCCTGAGGGCACATGATGTGGTTATTCACACCCTCCATGTTAGGTCCTGAGGGCACATGATGTTGTTAGTCAAGCCCTCCATGTTAGTTCCTGATGGGCACATGATGCTGTTAGTCAAGCCCTCCATGTTAGTTCCTATGGGCACATGATGTGTTAGTCAAGCCCTCCATGTTAGTTCCTGAGGGCACATGATGTGGTTAGTCAACCCTCCATGTTAGTTCCTGAGGGCACATGATGTGGTTAGTCAAGCCCTCCATGTTAGTTCCTGAGGGCACATGATGTGGTTAGTCAAGCCCTCCATGTTAGTTCCTGATGGGCACATGATGTGGTTAGTCAAGCCCTCCATGTTATTCCTGAGGGCACATGATGTGGTTAGTCAAGCCCTCCATGTTAGTTCCTGAGGGCACATGATGTGGTTAGTTAAGCCCTCCATGTTAGTTCCTAGGGCATATGATGTTGTTAGTCAAGCCCTCCATGTTAGTTCCTGAGGGCACATGATGTGGTTAGTCAAGCCCTCCATGTTAGTTCCTGAGGGCACATGATGTTGTTAGTCAAGCCCTCCATGTTAGTTCCTGAGGCACATGATGTTAGTCAACCCTCCATGTTAGTTCCTGGGCATATGATTGTTAGTTATCCCTCCATGTTAGTTCCTGAGGGCACATGATGTTAGTCAAGCCCTCCATGTTAGTTCCTGAGGGCACATGATGTGGTTATTCACACCCTCCATGTTAGTTCCTGAGGGCACATGATGTGGTTAGTCAAGCCCTCCATGTTAGTTCCTGAGGGCACATGATGTGTTAGTCAAGCCCTCCATGTTAGTTCCTATGAGGCACATGATGTGGTTAGTCAAGCCCTCCATGTTAGTTCCTGAGGGCACATGATGTGGTTAGTCAAGCCCTCCATGTTAGTTCCTGAGGATATGATGTGGTTGTTCAATCCTCCATGTTAGTTCCTGAGGGCACATGATGTGGTTAGTCAAGCCCTCCATGTTGGTTCCTGAGGACATATGATGTGGTTATTCACATCCTCCATGTTAGTTCCTGAGGGCATGATGTGGTTAGTCAAGCCCTCCATGTTGGTTCCTGAGGGCACATGATGTGGTTATTCACATCCTCCATGTTAGTTCCTGAGGGCACATGATGTGGTTAGTCAAGCCCTCCATGTTGGTTCCTGAGGGCACATGATGTGGTTATTCACAGCCTCCATGTTAGTTCCTGAGGGCACATGATGTGGTTATTCACACCCTCCATGTTAGGTCCTGAGGGCACATGATGTTGTTAGTCAAGCCCTCCATGTTAGTTCCTATGGGCAGATGATGCTGTTAGTCAAGCCCTCCATGTTACTTCCTGAGGGCACATGATGTGGTTATTCACACCCTCCATGTTAGGTCCTGAGGGCACATGATGTTGTTAGTCAAGCCCTCCATGTTAGTTCCTATGGGCAGATGATGTGTTAGTCAAGCCCTCCATGTTAGTTCCTATGGGCAGATGATGCTGTTAGTCAAGCCCTCCATGTTAGTTCCTGAGGGCACATGATGTGGTTATTCACACCCTCCATGTTAGTTCCTGAGGGCACATGATGTGGTTAGTCAAGCCCTCCATGTTAGTTCCTGAGGGCACATGATGTGTTAGTCAAGCCCTCCATGTTAGTTCCTATGGGCACATGATGTGTTAGTCAAGCCCTCCATGTTATTCCTGAGGGCACATGATGTGGTTAGTCAAGCCCTCCATGTTAGTTCCTGAGGGCACATGATGTGGTTAGTCAAGCCCTCCATGTTAGTTCCTAGGGCATATGATGTTGTTAGTCAAGCCCTCCATGTTAGTTCCTGAGGGCACATGATGTGGTTAGTCAAGCCCTCCATGTTAGTTCCTGAGGGCACATGATGTTGTTAGTCAAGCCCTCCATGTTAGTTCCTGAGGCCACATGATGTTAGTCATACCCTCCATGTTAGTTCCTGAGGGCATATGATGTGGTAGTTATCCCTCCATGTTAGTTCCTGAGGGCACATGATGTTAGTCAAGCCCTCCATGTTAGTTCCTGAGGGCACATGATGTGGTTAGTCACCCTCCATGTTAGTTTCTGAGGGCACATGATGTGGTTAGTCAAGCCCTCCATGTTAGTTCCTGAGGGCACATGATGTGATTAGTCAAGCCCTCCATGTTAGTTCCTATGAGCACATGATGTGGTTAGTCAAGCCCTCCATGTTAGTTCCTGAGGGCACATGATGTGGTTAGTCAAGCCCTCCATGTTAGTTCCTGAGGGCACATGATGTGGTTAGTCAAGCCCTCCATGTTAGTTCCTGAGGGCACATGATGTGGTTAGTCAAGCCCTCCATGTTAGTTCCTAGGGCATATGATGTTGTTAGTCAAGCCCTCCATGTTAGTTCCTGAGGGCACATGATGTTGTTAGTCAAGCCCTCCATGTTAGTTCCTATGGGCAGATGATGCTGTTAGTCAAGCCCTCCATGTTAGTTCCTGAGGGCACATGATGTGGTTATTCACACCCTCCATGTTAGTTCCTGAGGGCATATGATGTGGTTAGTCAAGCCCTCCATGTTGGTTCCTGGGGACATATGATGTGGTTTTTCACATCCTCCATGTTAGTTCCTGAGGCATATGATGTGGTTAGTCAAGCCCTCCATGTTGGTTCCTGAGGGCACATGATGTGGTTATTCACATCCTCCATGTTGGTTCCTGAGGGCACATGATGTGGTTATTCACACCCTCCATGTTAGTTCCTGAGGGCACATGATGTGGTTAGTCAAGCCCTCCATGTTAGTTCCTATGGCACATGATGCTGTTAGTCAAGCCCTCCATGTTAGTTCCTGAGGGCACATGATGTGGTTAGTCAACCCTCCATGTTAGTTCCTGAGGGCATATGATGTGGTTAGTCAATCCTCCATGTTAGTTCCTGAGGGCACATGATGTGGTTAGTCAAGCCCTCCATGTTGTTCCTGAGGACATATGATGTGGTTGTTCACATCCTCCATGTTAGTTCCTGAGGGCACATGATGTGGTTAGTCAAGCCCTCCATGTTGGTTCCTGAGGGCATATGATGTGGTTATTCACATCCTCCATGTTAGTTCCTGAGGGCATATGATGTGGTTAGTCAAGCCCTCCATGTTGGTTCCTGAGGGCACATGATGTGGTTATTCACATCCTCCATGTTAGTTCCTGAGGGCACATGATGTGGTTATTCACACCCTCCATGTTAGGTCCTGAGGGCACATGATGTTGTTAGTCAAGCCCTCCATGTTAGTTCCTATGGGCAGATGATGCTGTTAGTCAAGCCCTTCATGTTACTTCCTGAGGGCACATGATGTGGTTATTCACACCCTCCATGTTAGGTCCTGAGGGCACATGATGTTGTTAGTCAAGCCCTCCATGTTAGTTCCTATGGGCAGATGATGCTGTTTGTCAAGCCCTCCATGTTAGTTCCTATGGGCACATGATGTGTTAGTCAAGCCCTCCATGTTACTTCCTGAGGGCACATGATGTGGTTATTCACACCCTCCATGTTAGTTTCTGAGGGCACATGATGTGGTTAGTCAAGCCCTCCATGTTAGTTCCTGAGGGCACATGATGGTTAGTCAAGCCCTCCATGTTAGTTCCTGAGGGCACATGATGTGTTTAGTCAAGCCCTCCATGTTATTCCTGAGGGCACATGATGTGGTTAGTCAAGCCCTCCATGTTAGTTCCTGAGGGCACATGATGTGGCTAGTTAAGCCCTCCATGTTAGTTCCTAGGACATATGATGTTGTTAGTCAAGCCCTCCATGTTAGTTCCTGAGGGCACATGATGTGTTAGTCAAGCCCTCCATGTTAGGTCCTGAGGGCACATGATGTTGTTAGTCAAGCCCTCCATGTTAGTTCCTGAGGCCACATGATGTTAGTCAACCCTCCATGTTAGTTCCTGATGGGCATATGATTGTACTAGTTAGCCCTCCATGTTAGTTCCTGAGGGCACATGATGTTAGTCAAGCCCTCCATGTTACTTCCTGAGGGCACATGATGTGGTTATTCACACCCTCCATGTTAGTTCCTGAGGGCACATGATGTGGTTAGTCAAGCCCTCCATGTTAGTTCCTGAGGGCACATGATGTGTTAGTCAAGCCCTCCATGTTAGTTCCTATGAGCACATGATGTGGTTAGTCAAGCCCTCCATGTTAGTTCCTGAGGGCACATGATGTGGCTAGTCAAGCCCTCCATGTTAGTTCCTGAGGGCACATGATGTGGCTAGTTAAGCCCTCCATGTTAGTTCCAGAGGGCACATGATGTGGCTAGTTAAGCCCTACATATTAGTTCCTAGGGCATATGATGTTGTTAGTCAAGCCCTCCATGTTAGTTCCTGAGGGCACATGATGTTGTTAGTCAAGCCCTCCATGTTAGTTCCTATGGGCAGATGATGCTGTTAGTCAAGCCCTCCATGTTAGTTCCTGAGGGCACATGATGTGGTTATTCACACCCTCCATGTTAGTTCCTGAGGGCATATGATGTGGTTAGTCAAGCCCTCCATGTTGGTTCCTGGGGACATATGATGTGGTTTTCACATCCTCCATGTTAGTTCCTGAGGCATATGATGTGGTTAGTCAAGCCTTCCATGTTGGTTCCTGAGGGCACATGATGTGGTTATTCACATCCTCCATGTTGGTTCCTGAGGGCACATGATGTGGTTATTCACACCCTCCATGTTAGTTTCTGAGGGCACATGATGTGGTTAGTCAAGCCCTCCATGTTAGTTCCTATGGGCAGATGATGCTGTTAGTCAAGCCCTCCATGTTAGTTCCTGAGGGCACATGATGTGGTTATTCTCACCCTCCATGTTGGTTCCTGGGGACATATGATGTGGTTATTCACAGCCTCCATGTTAGTTCCTGAGGGCACATGATGTGGTTAGTCAAGCCCTCCATGTTGGTTCCTGAGGACATATGATGTGGTTGTTCACACCTCCATGTTAGTTCCTGAGGGCACATGATGTGGTTAGTCAAGCCCTCCATGTTGGTTCCTGAGGACATATGATGTGGTTATTCAATCCTCCATGTTAGTTCCTGAGGGCATATGATGTGGTTAGTCAAGCCCTCCATGTTGGTTCCTGAGGGCACATGATGTGGTTATTCACACCCTCCATGTTAGTTCCTGAGGGCACATGATGTGGTTAGTCAAGCCCTCCATGTTGGTTCCTGAGGGCACATGATGTGGTTATTCACATCCTCCATGTTAGTTCCTGAGGGCACATGATGTGGTTATTCACACCCTCCATGTTAGGTCCTGAGGGCACATGATGTTGTTAGTCAAGCCCTCCATGTTAGTTCCTATGGGCAGATGATGCTGTTAGTCAAGCCCTCCATGTTAGTTCCTGAGGGCACATGATGTGGTTATTCACACCCTCCATGTTAGTTCCTGAGGGCACATGATGTTGTTAGTCAAGCCCTCCATGTTAGTTCCTATGGGCAGATGATGCTGTTAGTCAAGCCCTCCATGTTAGTTCCTATGGCAGATGATGTGTTAGTCAAGCCCTCCATGTTAGTTCCTGAGGGCACATGATGTGGTTATTCACCCTCCATGTTAGTTCTGAGGGCACATGATGTGGTTAGTCAAGCCCTCCATGTTAGTTCCTGAGGGCACATGATGTGGTAGTCAAGCCCTCCATGTTAGTTCCTGAGGGCACATGATGTGTTAGTCAAGCCCTCCATGTTAGTTCCTGAGGGCACATGATGTGGTTAGTCAAGCCCTCCATGTTAGTTCCTGAGGGCACATGATGTGGTTAGTCAAGCCCTCCATGTTAGTTCCTGAGGACATATGATGTTGTTAGTCAAGCCCTCCATGTTAGTTCCTGAGGGCACATGATGTGGTTAGTCAAGCCCTCCATGTTAGTTCCTGAGGGCACATGATGTTGTTAGTCAAGCCCTCCATGTTAGTTCCTGAGGGCACATGATGTTAGTCAACCCTCCATGTTAGTTCCTGAGGGCATATGATTCTACTAGTCATCCCTCCATGTTAGTTCCTGAGGGCACATGATGTTAGTCAAGCCCTCCATGTTAGTTCCTGAGGGCACATGATGTGGTTATTCAACCCTCCATGTTAGTTCCTGAGGGCACATGATGTGGTTAGTCAAGCCCTCCATGTTAGTTCCTGAGGGCACATGATGTGTTAGTCAAGCCCTCCATGTTAGTTCCTATGGCACATGATGTGGTTAGTCAAGCCCTCCATGTTAGTTCCTGAGGGCACATGATGTGGTTAGTCAAGCCCTCCATGTTAGTTCCTGAGGGCACATGATGTGGCTAGTTAAGCCCTCCATGTTAGTTCCTGAGGGCACATGATGTGGTTAGTTAAGCCCTCCATGTTAGTTCCTGAGGGCACATGATGTGGTTAGTTAAGCCCTCCATATTAGTTCCTGAGGGCATATGATGTTGTTAGTCAAGCCCTCCATGTTAGTTCCTGAGGGCACATGATGTTGTTAGTCAAGCCCTCCATGTTAGTTCCTATGGGCAGATGATGCTGTTAGTCAAGCCCTCCATGTTAGTTCCTGAGGGCACATGATGTGGTTATTCACACCCTCCATGTTAGTTCCTGATGGGCATATGATGTGGTTAGTCAAGCCCTCCATGTTAGTTCCTGGGGACATATGATGTGGTTTTCACAGCCTCCATGTTAGTTCCTGAGGCATATGATGTGGTTAGTCAAGCCTCCATGTTAGTTCCTGAGGGCACATGATGTGGTATTCACATCCTCCATGTTAGTTCCTGAGGGCACATGATGTGGTTATTCACACCCTCCATGTTAGTTCTGAGGGCACATGATGTGGCTAGTCAAGCCCTCCATATTAGTTCCTATGGGCAGATGATGCTGTTAATCAAGCCCTCCATGTTAGTTCCTGAGGGCACATGATGTGGTTATTCTCACCCTCCATGTTGGTTCCTGAGGACATATGATGTGGTTATTCACATCCTCCATGTTAGTTCTGAGGGCACATGATGTGGTTAGTCAAGCCCTCCATGTTGGTTCCTGAGGACATATGATGTGGTTGTTCACATCCTCCATGTTAGTTCCTGAGGGCATATGATGTGGTTAGTCAAGCCCTCCATGTTGGTTCCTGAGGGCATATGATGTGGTTATTCACATCCTCCATGTTAGTTCCTGAGGGCATATGATGTGGTTAGTCAAGCCCTCCATGTTGGTTCCTGAGGGCACATGATGTGGTTATTCACATCCTCCATGTTAGTTCCTGAGGGCACATGATGTGGTTATTCACACCCTCCATGTTAGGTCCTGAGGGCACATGATGTTGTTAGTCAAGCCCTCCATGTTAGTTCCTATGGGCAGATGATGCTGTTAGTCAAGCCCTCCATGTTACTTCCTGAGGGCACATGATGTGGTTATTCACACCCTCCATGTTAGGTCCTGAGGGCACATGATGTTGTTAATCAAGCCCTCCATGTTAGTTCCTATGGGCAGATGATGCTGTTAGTCAAGCCCTCCATGTTAGTTCCTATGGGCACATGATGTGTTAGTCAAGCCCTCCATGTTAGTTCCTGAGGGCACATGATGTGTTAGTCACACCCTCCATGTTAGTTTCTGAGGGCACATGATGTGGTTAGTCAAGCCCTCCATGTTAGTTCCTGAGGGCACATGATGTGTTAGTCAAGCCCTCCATGTTAGTTCCTAGGGCACATGATGTGTTTAGTCAAGCCCTCCATGTTATTCCTGAGGGCACATGATGTGGTTAGTCAAGCCCTCCATGTTAGTTCCTGAGGGCACATGATGTGGTTAGTAAGCCCTCCATGTTAGTTCCTACAGACATATGATGTTGTTAGTCAAGCCCTCCATGTTAGTTCCTGAGGGCACATGATGTGGTTAGTCAAGCCCTCCATGTTAGGTCCTGAGGGCACATGATGTTGTTAGTCAAGCCCTCCATGTTAGTTCCTGAGGGCACATGATGTTAGTCAACCCTCCATGTTAGTTCCTATGGGCATATGATGTACTAGTCAAGCCCTCCATGTTAGTTCCTGAGGGCACATGATGTTAGTCAAGCCCTCCATGTTAGTTCCTGAGGGCACATGATGTGGTTATTCACACCCTCCATGTTAGTTTCTGAGGGCACATGATGTGGCTAGTCAAGCCCTCCATGTTAGTTCCTGAGGGCACATGATGTGATTAGTCAAGCCCTCCATGTTAGTTCTATGAGCACATGATGTGGTTAGTCAAGCCCTCCATGTTAGTTCCTGAGGGCACATGATGTGGCTAGTCAAGCCCTCCATGTTAGTTCCTGAGGGCACATGATGTGGTTAGTCAAGCCCTCCATGTTAGTTCCTGAGGGCACATGATGTGGTTAGTTAAGCCCTCCATGTTAGTTCCTATGGGCATATGATGTTGTTAGTCAAGCCCTCCATGTTAGTTCCTGAGGGCACATGATGTTGTTAGTCAAGCCCTCCATGTTAGTTCCTATGGGCAGATGATGCTGTTAGTCAAGCCCTCCATGTTAGTTCCTGAGGGCACATGATGTGGTTATTCACACCCTCCATGTTAGTTCCTGAGGGCATATGATGTGGTTAGTCAAGCCCTCCATGTTGGTTCCTGGGGACATATGATGTGGTTTTTCACATCCTCCATGTTAGTTCCTGAGGCATATGATGTGGTTAGTCAAGCCCTCCATGTTAGTTCCTGAGGGCACATGATGTGGTTATTCTCACCCTCCATGTTAGTTCCTGAGGACATGATGTGGTTATTCACATCCTCCATGTTAGTTTCTGAGGGCACATGATGTGGTTAGTCAAGCCCTCCATGTTGGTTCCTGAGGACATATGATGTGGTTATTCACATCCTCCATGTTAGTTCCTGAGGGCATATGATGTGGTTAGTCAAGCCCTCCATGTTGGTTCCTGAGGACATATGATGTGGTTATTCACATCCTCCATGTTAGTTCCTGAGGGCATATGATGTGGTTAGTCAAGCCCTCCATGTTGGTTCCTGAGGGCACATGATGTGGTTATTCACATCCTCCATGTTAGTTCCTGAGGGCACATGATGTGGTTATTCACACCCTCCATGATAGGTCCTGAGGGCACATGATGTTGTTAGTCAAGCCCTCCATGTTAGTTCCTATGGGCAGATGATGCTGTTAGTCAAGCCCTTCATGTTACTTCCTGAGGGCACATGATGTGGTTATTCACACCCTCCATGTTAGGTCCTGAGGGCACATGATGTTGTTAAAAAAAAAAATGTTAGTTCCTATGGGCAGATGATGCTGTTAGTCAAGCCCTCCATGTTACTTCCTGAGGGCACATGATGTGGTTATTCACACCCTCCATGTTAGTTCCTGAGGGCACATGATGTGGCTAGTCAACCCTCCATATTAGTTCCTAGGGCATATGATGTAGTTAGTCAAGCCCTCCATGTTAGTTCCTGAGGGCATATGATGTGGTTAGTCAAGCCCTCCATGTTAGTTCCTGAGGGCATATGATGTGGTTAGTCAAGCCCTCCATGTTAGTTCCTGAGGGCACATGATGTGGTTAGTCAAGCCCTCCATGTTAGTTCCTATGGGCAGATGATGCTGTTAGTCAAGCCCTCCATGTTAGTTCCTGAGGGCACATGATGTGGTTATTCACACCCTCCATGTTAGTTCCTGAGGGCATGTGATGTGGTTAGTCAAGCCCTCCATGTTGGTTCCTGAGGGCATATGATGTGGTTATTCACAGCCTCCATGTTAGTTCCTGAGGGCATATGATGTGGTTAGTCAAGCCCTCCATGTTGGTTCCTGAGGGCACATGATGTGGTTATTCACACCCTCCATGTTAGGTCCTGAGGGCACATGATGTGTTAGTCAAGCCCTCCATGTTAGTTCCTATGGGCAGATGATGCTGTTAGTCAAGCCCTCCATGTTACTTCCTGAGGGCACATGATGTGGTTATTCACACCCTCCATGTTAGGTCCTGAGGGCACATGATGTTGTTAGTCAAGCCCTCCATGTTAGTTCCTATGGGCAGATGATGCTGTTAGTCAAGCCCTCCATGTTAGTTCCTGAGGGCACATGATGTGGTTATTCACACCCTCCATGTTAGTTCCTGAGGGCACATGATGTGGTTAGTCAAGCCCTCCATGTTAGTTCCTATGGGCACATGATGTGGTTAGTCAAGCCCTCCATGTTAGTTCCTATGGGCACATGATGTGGTTAGTTCAAGCCCTCCATGTTAGTTCCTGAGGGCACATGATGTGGCTAGTCAAGCCCTCCATGTTAGTTCCTAGGGCATATGATGTGTTAGTCAAGCCCTCCATGTTAGTTCCTGAGGGCACATGATGTGTTAGTCAAGCCCTCCATGTTAGTTCCTGATGGGCAGATGATGCTGTTAGTCAAGCCCTCCATGTTAGTTCCTGAGGGCACATGATGTGGTTATTCACACCCTCCATGTTAGTTCCTGAGGGCACATGATGTTGTTAGTCAAGCCCTCCATGTTAGTTCCTATGGGCAGATGATGTGTTAGTCAAGCCCTCCATGTTAGTTCCTGAGGGCACATGATGTGGTTATTCACACCCTCCATGTTAGTTCCTGAGGGCACATGATGTTGTTAGTCAAGCCCTCCATGTTAGTTCCTATGGGCAGATGATGCTGTTAGTCAAGCCCTCCATGTTAGTTCCTGAGGGCACATGATGTGGTTATTCACACCCTCCATGTTAGTTCCTGAGGGCACATGATGTGGTTAGTCAAGCCCTCCATGTTAGTTCCTGAGGGCACATGATGTGTTAGTCAAGCCCTCCATGTTAGTTCCTGAGGGCACATGATGTGGTTATTCACACCCTCCATGTTAGTTCCTGAGGGCATATGATGTGGTTAGTCAAGCCCTCCATGTTAGGTTCCTGAGGGCATATGATGTGGTTATTCACATCCTCCATGTTAGTTCCTGAGGGCATATGATGTGGTTAGTCAAGCCCTCCATGTTAGTTCCTGAGGGCACATGATGTGGTTATTCACATCCTCCATGTTAGTTCCTGAGGGCACATGATGTGGTTATTCACACCCTCCATGTTAGTTCCTGAGGGCACATGATGTGTTAGTCAAGCCCTCCATGTTAGTTCCTATGGGCAGATGATGCTGTTAGTCAAGCCCTTCATGTTACTTCCTGAGGGCACATGATGTGGTTATTCACACCCTCCATGTTAGGTCCTGAGGGCACATGATGTTGTTATTCAAAAAAACCATGTTAGTTCCTAGGGCAGATGATGTGTTAGTCAAGCCCTCCATGTTACTTCCTGAGGGCACATGATGTGGTTATTCACACCCTCCATGTTAGTTCCTGAGGGCACATGATGTGGTTAGTCAAGCCCTCCATGTTAGTTCCTGAGGGCATATGATGTGGTTAGTCAAGCCCTCCATGTTAGTTCCTGAGGGCATATGATGTGGTTAGTCAAGCCCTCCATGTTAGTTCCTGAGGGCATATGATGTGGTTAGTCAAGCCCTCCATGTTAGTTCCTGAGGGCACATGATGTGGTTAGTCAAGCCCTCCATGTTAGTTCCTAGGGCACATGATGTGTTAGTCAAGCCCTCCATGTTAGTTCCTGAGGGCACATGATGTGGTTAGTCAACCCTCCATGTTAGTTCCTGAGGGCACATGATGTGGTTAGTCAAGCCCTCCATGTTAGTTCCTGAGGGCATATGATGTGGTTAGTCAAGCCTCCATGTTAGTTCCTGAGGGCATATGATGTGTTAGTCAAGCCCTCCATGTTGGTTCCTGAGGGCACATGATGTGGTTATTCACATCCTCCATGTTAGTTCCTGAGGGCACATGATGTTGTTAGTCAAGCCCTCCATGTTAGTTCCTACGGGCATATGATGCTGTTAGTCAAGCCCTCCATGTTAGTTCCTGAGGGCACATGATGTGGTTAGTCAACCCTCCATGTTAGTTCCTGAGGGCACATGATGTGGTTAGTCAAGCCCTCCATGTTAGTTCCTGAGGGCACATGATGTGGTTAGTCAAGCCCTCCATGTTAGTTCCTATGGGCACATGATGTGTTAGTTAAGCCCTCCATGTTAGTTCCTGAGGGCACATGATGTGGTTATTCAAGCCCTCCATGTTAGTTCCTAGGGCATATGATGTAGTTAGTCAACCCCTCCATGTTAGTTCCTGAGGGCACATGATGTTGTTAGTCAAGCCCTCCATGTTAGTTCCTGAGGGCAGATGATGTGTTAGTCAAGCCCTCCATGTTGGTTCCTGAGGGCACATGATGTGGTTATTCACACCCTCCATGTTAGGTCCTGAGGGCACATGATGTTGTTAGTCAAGCCCTCCATGTTAGTTCCTATGGGCAGATGATGCTGTTAGTCAAGCCCTTCATGTTACTTCCTGAGGGCACATGATGTGGTTATTCACCCCTCCATGTTAGGTCCTGAGGGCACATGATGTTGTTAGTCAAGCCCTCCATGTTAGTTCCTATGGGCAGATGATGCTGTTAGTCAAGCCCTCCATGTTACTTCCTGAGGGCACATGATGTGGTTATTCACACCCTCCATGTTAGTTTCCTGAGGGCACATGATGTGGTTAGTCAAGCCCTCCATATTAGTTCCTATGGGCAGATGATGCTGTTAATCAAGCCCTCCATGTTAGTTCCTGAGGGCACATGATGTGGTTATTCTCACCCTCCATGTTGGTTCCTGAGGACATATGATGTGGTTATTCACATCCTCCATGTTAGTTTCTGAGGGCACATGATGTGGTTAGTCAAGCCCTCCATGTTGGTTCCTGAGGACATATGATGTGGTTATTCACATCCTCCATGTTAGTTCCTGAGGGCATATGATGTGGTTAGTCAAGCCCTCCATGTTGGTTCCTGAGGACATATGATGTGGTTATTCACATCCTCCATGTTAGTTCCTGAGGGCATATGATGTGGTTAGTCAAGCCCTCCATGTTGGTTCCTGAGGGCACATGATGTGGTTATTCACATCCTCCATGTTAGTTCCTGAGGGCACATGATGTGGTTATTCACACCCTCCATGATAGGTCCTGAGGGCACATGATGTTGTTAGTCAAGCCCTCCATGTTAGTTCCTATGGGCAGATGATGCTGTTAGTCAAGCCCTTCATGTTACTTCCTGAGGGCACATGATGTGGTTATTCACACCCTCCATGTTAGGTCCTGAGGGCACATGATGTTGTTAAAAAAAAAAACCATGTTAGTTCCTATGGGCAGATGATGCTGTTAGTCAAGCCCTCCATGTTACTTCCTGAGGGCACATGATGTGGTTATTCACACCCTCCATGTTAGTTCCTGAGGGCACATGATGTGGCTAGTCAAACCCTGCATATTAGCTCCTACGGGCATATGATGTAGTTAGTCAAGCCCTCCATGTTAGTTCCTGAGGGCATATGATGTGGTTAGTCAAGCCCTCCATGTTAGTTCCTGAGGGCATATGATGTGGTTAGTCAAGCCCTCCATGTTAGTTCCTGAGGGCACATGATGTGGTTAGTCAAGCCCTCCATGTTAGTTCCTATGGCAGATGATGCTGTTAGTCAAGCCCTCCATGTTAGTTCCTGAGGGCACATGATGTGGTTATTCACACCCTCCATGTTAGTTCCTGAGGGCATGTGATGTGGTTAGTCAAGCCCTCCATGTTGGTTCCTGAGGACATATGATGTGGTTATTCACATCCTCCATGTTAGTTCCTGAGGGCATATGATGTGGTTAGTCAAGCCCTCCATGTTGGTTCCTGAGGGCACATGATGTGGTTATTCACATCCTCCATGTTAGTTCCTGAGGGCACATGATGTGTTAGTCAAGCCCTCCATGTTAGTTCCTATGGGCAGATGATGCTGTTAGTCAAGCCCTCCATGTTACTTCCTGAGGGCACATGATGTGGTTATTCACACCCTCCATGTTAGGTCCTGAGGGCACATGATGTTGTTAGTCAAGCCCTCCATGTTAGTTCCTATGGGCAGATGATGCTGTTAGTCAAGCCCTCCATGTTACTTCCTGAGGGCACATGATGTGGTTATTCACACCCTCCATGTTAGTTCCTGAGGGCACATGATGTGGCTAGTCAAGCCCTCCATGTTAGTTCCTGAGGGCACATGATGTGGCTAGTCAAGCCCTCCATGTTAGTTCCTATGGGCACATGATGTGGTTAGTTAAGCCCTCCATGTTAGTTCCTGAGGGCACATGATGTGGCTAGTCAAGCCCTCCATATTAGTTCCTAGGGCATATGATGTGTTAGTCAACCCCTCCATGTTAGTTCCTGAGGGCACATGATGTTGTTAGTCAAGCCCTCCATGTTAGTTCCTATGGGCAGATGATGCTGTTAGTCAAGCCCTCCATGTTAGTTCCTGAGGGCACATGATGTGGTTATTCACACCCTCCATGTTAGGTCCTGAGGGCACATGATGTTGTTAGTCAAGCCCTCCATGTTAGTTCCTATGGGCAGATGATGCTGTTAGTCAAGCCCTCCATGTTACTTCCTGAGGGCACATGATGTGGTTATTCACACCCTCCATGTTAGGTCCTGAGGGCACATGATGTTGTTAGTCAAGCCCTCCATGTTAGTTCCTATGGGCAGATGATGCTGTTAGTCAAGCCCTCCATGTTACTTCCTGAGGGCACATGATGTGGTTATTCACACCCTCCATGTTAGTTCCTGAGGGCACATGATGTGGTTAGTCAAGCCCTCCATGTTAGTTCCTATGGGCAGATGATGTGTTAGTCAAGCCCTCCATGTTAGTTCCTGAGGGCACATGATGTGGTTATTCACACCCTCCATGTTGGTTCCTGAGGACATATGATGTGGTTATTCACATCCTCCATGTTAGTTCCTGAGGGCACATGATGTGGTTAGTCAAGCCCTCCATGTTGGTTCCTGAGGGCACATGATGTGGTTATTCACATCCTCCATGTTAGTTCCTGAGGGCACATGATGTGGTTATTCACACCCTCCATGTTAGGTCCTGAGGGCACATGATGTTGTTAGTCAAGCCCTCCATGTTAGTTCCTATGGGCAGATGATGCTGTTAGTCAAGCCCTCCATGTTACTTCCTGAGGGCACATGATGTGGTTATTCACACCCTCCATGTTAGTTCCTGAGGGCACATGATGTTGTTAGTCAAGCCCTCCATGTTAGTTCCTATGGGCAGATGATGCTGTTAGTCAAGCCCTCCATGTTAGTTCCTATGGGCAGATGATGTGTTAGTCAAGCCCTCCATGTTAGTTCCTGAGGGCACATGATGTGGTTATTCACACCCTCCATGTTAGTTTCCTGAGGGCACATGATGTGGCTAGTCAAGCCCTCCATGTTAGTTCCTGAGGGCACATGATGTGTAAGTCAAGCCCTCCATGTTAGTTCCTGATGGGCACATGATGTGTTTGGTCAAGCCCTCCATGTTAGTTCCTGAGGGCACATGATGTGGCTAGTCAAGCCCTCCATGTTAGTTCCTGAGGGCACATGATGTGGTTAGTTAAGCCCTCCATGTTAGTTCCTACAGACATATGATGTTGTTAGTCAAGCCCTCCATGTTAGTTCCTGAGGGAACATGATGTGGTTAGTCAAGCCCTCCATGTTAGGTCCTGAGGGCACATGATGTTGTTAGTCAAGCCCTCCATGTTAGTTCCTGAGGCCACATGATGTTAGTCAACCCTCCATGTTAGTTCCTATGGGCATATGATTCTACTAGTCATCCCTCCATGTTAGTTCCTGAGGGCACATGATGTTAGTCAAGCCCTCCATGTTACTTCCTGAGGGCACATGATGTGTTATTCACACCCTCCATGTTAGTTTCTGAGGGCACATGATGTGGTTAGTCAAGCCCTGCATGTTAGTTCCTGAGGGCACATGATGTGATTAGTCAAGCCCTCCATGTTAGTTCCTATGAGCACATGATGTGGTTAGTCAAGCCCTCCATGTTAGTTCCTGAGGGCACATGATGTGGTTAGTCAAGCCCTCCATGTTAGTTCCTGAGGGCACATGATGTGGCTAGTTAAGCCCTCCATGTTAGTTCCTGAGGGTACATGATGTGGCTAGTCAAGCCCTCCATGTTAGCTCCTGAGGGCATATGATGTTGTTAGTCAAGCCCTCCATGTTAGTTCCTGAGGGCACATGATGTTGTTAGTCAAGCCCTCCATGTTAGTTCCTATGGGCAGATGATGCTGTTAGTCAAGCCCTCCATGTTAGTTCCTGAGGGCACATGATGTGGTTATTCACACCCTCCATGTTAGTTCCTGAGGGCATATGATGTGGTTAGTCAAGCCCTCCATGTTGGTTCCTGGGGCATATGATGTGGTTTTTCACATCCTCCATGTTAGTTCCTGAGGCATATGATGTGGTTAGTCAAGCCTTCCATGTTAGTTCCTGAGGGCACATGATGTGGTTATTCACATCCTCCATGTTGGTTCCTGAGGGCACATGATGTGGTTATTCACATCCTCCATGTTAGTTTCTGAGGGCACATGATGTGGTTATTCACACCCTCCATGTTAGTTCCTGATGGCACATGATGTTGTTAGTTAAGCCCTCCATGTTAGTTCCTATGGGCTGATGATGCTGTTAGTCAAGCCCTCCATGTTACTTCCTGAGGGCACATGATGTGGTTATTCACACCCCCATGTTAGTCCTGAGGGCACATGATGTTGTTAGTCAAGCCCTCCATGTTAGGTCCTGAGGGCACATGATGTTGTTAGTCAAGCCCTCCATGTTACTTCCTGAGGGCACATGATGTGGTTATTCACACCCTCCATGTTAGGTCCTGAGGGCACATGATGTTGTTAGTCAAGCCCTCCATGTTAGTTCCTATGGGCAGATGATGCTGTTAGTCAAGCCCTCCATGTTACTTCCTGAGGGCACATGATGTGGTTATTCACACCCTCCATGTTAGGTCCTGAGGGCACATGATGTTGTTAGTCAAGCCCTCCATGTTAGTTCCTATGGCAGATGATGATGTTAGTCAAGCCCTCCATGTTACTTCCTGAGGGCACATGATGTGGTTATTCACACCCTCCATGTTAGTTTCTGAGGGCACATGATGTGGCTAGTCAAGCCCTCCATGTTAGTTCCTATGGGCAGATGATGCTGTTAGTCAAGCCCTCCATGTTAGTTCCTGAGGGCACATGATGTGGTTAGTCAAGCCCTCCATGTTAGTTCCTATGAGCACATGATGTGGTTAGTCAAGCCCTCCATGTTAGTTCCTGAGGGCACATGATGTGGTTAGTCAAGCCCTCCATGTTAGTTCCTATGGGCAGATGATGCTGTTAGTCAAGCCCTCCATGTTAGTTCCTATGGGCAGATGATGCTGTTAGTCAAGCCCTCCATGTTAGTTCCTGAGGGCACATGATGTGGTTATTCACACCCTCCATGTTAGTTTCTGAGGGCACATGATGTGGCTAGTCAAGCCCTCCATGTTAGTTCCTGAGGGCACATGATGTGGTTAGTCAAGCCCTCCATGTTAGTTCCTGAGGGCACATGATGTTAGTCAAGCCCTCCATGTTAGTTCCTGAGAGCATATGATGTTAGTCAAGCCCTCCATGTTAGTTCCTGAGGGCATATGATGTGGTTAGTCAAGCCCTCCATGTTAGTTCCTGAGGGCATATGATGTGGTTAGTCAAGCCCTCCATGTTGTTCCTGAGGACATATGATGTGGTTATTCACACCCTCCATGTTAGTTCCTGAGGGCACATGATGTGGTTAGTCAAGCCCTCCATGTTAGTTCCTGAGGGCATATGATGTTAGTCAAGCCCTCCATGTTAGTTCCTGAGGGCATATGATGTTAGTCAAGCCCTCCATGTTAGTTCCTGAGGGCATATGATGTGGTTAGTCAAGCCCTCCATGTTAGTTCCTGAGAGCATATGATGTTAGTCAAGCCCTCCATGTTAGTTCCTGAGAGCATATGATGTTAGTCAAGCCCTCCATGTTAGTTCCTGAGAGCATATGATGTTAGTCAAGCCCTCCATGTTAGTTCCTGAGAGCATATGATGTTAGTCAAGCCCTCCATGTTAGTTCCTGAGGGCATATGATGTGGTTAGTCAAGCCCTCCATGTTAGTTCCTGAGGGCATATGATGTGGTTAGTCAAGCCCTCCATGTTGGTTCCGAGGGCACATGATGTTGTTAGTCAAGTCCTCCATGTTAGTTCCTGAGGGCAAATGATGTGGTTAGTCAAGCCCTCCATGTTAGTTCCTGAGGGCACATGATGTTGTTAGTCAAGTCCTCCATGTTAGTTCCTGATGGGCAAATGATGTGGTTAGTCAAGCCCTCCATGTTAGTTCCTGAGGGCACATGATGTGGTTAGTCAAGCCCTCCATGTTAGTTCCTATAGGCACATGATGTGGTTAGTCAAGCCCTCCATGTTAGTTCCTAGGGCACATGATGTGGTTAGTTAAGCCCTCCATGTTAGTTCCTGAGGGTGCATGATGTGGCTAGTCAAGCCCTCCATGTTAGTTCCTAGGGCATATGATGTGGTTAGTCAACCCCTCCATGTTAGTTCCTGAGGGCACATGATGTGTTAGTCAAGCCCTCCATGTTAGTTCCTAGGGCAGATGATGTGTTAGTCAAGCCCTCCATGTTAGTTCCTGAGGGCACATGATGTGGTTATTCACATCCTCCATGTTAGTTCCTGAGGGCACATGATGTGGTTATTCACCCTCCATGTTAGTTTTGAGGGCACATGATGTGGTTATTCACACCCTCCATGTTAGGTCCTGAGGGCACATGATGTTGTTAGTCAAGCCCTCCATGTTAGTTCCTAGGGCAGATGATGCTGTTAGTCAAGCCCTTCATGTTAGTTCCTGAGGGCACATGATGTGGTTATTCACACCCTCCATGTTAGTTCCTGAGGGCACATGATGTTGTTAGTCAAGCCCTCCATGTTAGTTCCTGAGGGCACATGATGTGTTAGTCAAGCCCTCCATGTTACTTCCTGAGGGCACATGATGTGGTTATTCACACCCTCCATGTTAGTTCCTGAGGGCACATGATGTTGTTAGTCAAGCCCTCCATGTTAGTTCCTATGGGCACATGATGTGTTAGTCAAGCCCTCCATGTTAGTTCCTGAGGGCACATGATGTGGTTATTCACACCCTCCATGTTAGTTCCTGAGGGCACATGATGTTGTTAGTCAAGCCCTCCATGTTAGTTCCTATGGGCACATGATGTGTTAGTCAAGCCCTCCATGTTAGTTCCTGAGGGCACATGATGTGGTTATTCACACCCTCCATGTTAGTTCTGAGGGCACATGATGTGGTTAGTCAAGCCCTCCATGTTAGTTCCTAGGGCACATGATGTGTTAGTCAAGCCCTCCATGTTAGTTCCTGAGGGCACATGATGTGTTAGTCAAGCCCTCCATGTTAGTTCCTATGGCAGATGATGTGTTAGTCAAGCCCTCATGTTAGTTCCTGAGGGCACATGATGTGGTTATTCACACCCTCCATGTTAGTCCTGAGGGCACATGATGTGTTAGTCAAGCCCTCCATGTTAGTTCCTATGGCAGATGATGTGTTAGTCAAGCCCTCCATGTTACTTCCTGAGGGCACATGATGTGGTTATTCACACCCTCCATGTTAGTTCCTGAGGGCACATCATGTGGTTAGTCAAGCCCTCCATGTTAGTTCCTATGGGCAGATGATGCTGTTAGTCAAGCCCTCCATGTTAGTTCCTGAGGGCACATGATGTGGTTAGTCAAGCCCTCCATGTTAGTTCCTGAGGGCACATGATGTGGTTAGTCAAGCCCTCCATGTTAGTTCCTGAGGGCACATGATGTGGTAGTCAAGCCCTCCATGTTAGTTCCTGAGGGCAGATGATGTGTTAGTCAAGCCCTCCATGTTAGTTCCTATGGGCAGATGATGCTGTTAGTCAAGCCCTCCATGTTAGTTCCTGAGGGCACATGATGTGGTTATTCACACCCTCCATGTTAGTTCCTGAGGGCACATGATGTGGTTAGTCAAGCCCTCCATGTTAGTTCCTGAGGGCACATGATGTGGTTAGTCAAGCCCTCCATGTTGGTTCCTGAGGGCATATGATGTTAGTCAAGCCCTCCATGTTAGTTCCTGAGAGCATATGATGTTAGTCAAGCCCTCCATGTTAGTTCCTGAGGGCATATGATGTGGTTAGTCAAGCCCTCCATGTTAGTTCCTGAGGGCATATGATGTGGTTAGTCAAGCCCTCCATGTTGATTCCTGAGGACATAGGATGTAGTTATTCACACCCTCCATGTTAGTTCTTGAGGGCACAAGATGTGGTTAGTCAAGCCCTCCATGTTGGTTCCCGAGGGCACATGTTCTTGTTAGTCATGTCCTCCATGTTAGTTCCTGAGAGCATATGATGTTAGTCAAGCCCTCCATGTTAGTTCCTGAGAGCATATGATGTTAGTCAAGCCCTCCATGTTAGTTCCTGAGAGCATATGATGTTAGTCAAGCCCTCCATGTTAGTTCCTGAGAGCATATGATGTTAGTCAAGCCCTCCATGTTAGTTCCTGAGGGCATATGATGTGGTTAGTCAAGCCCTCCATGTTAGTTCCTGAGAGCATATGATGTTAGTCAAGCCCTCCATGTTAGTTCCTGAGAGCATATGATGTTAGTCAAGCCCTCCATGTTAGTTCCTGAGAGCATATGATGTTAGTCAAGCCCTCCATGTTAGTTCCTGAGAGCATATGATGTTAGTCAAGCCCTCCATGTTAGTTCCTGAGGGCATATGATGTGGTTAGTCAAGCCCTCCATGTTAGTTCCTGAGGGCATATGATGTGGTTAGTCAAGCCCTCCATGTTGGTTCCGAGGGCACATGTTCTTGTTAGTCATGTCCTCCATGTTAGTTCCTGATGGAAAATATGTGGTTAGTCAAGCCCTCCATATTGGTTCCCGAGGGCACATGTTCTTGTTAGTCATGTCCTCCATGTTAGTTCCTGATGGAAAAATATGTGGTTAGTCAAGCCCTCCGTGTTAGTTCCTGAGGGCACATGATGTGGCTAGTCAAGCCCTCCATGTTAGTTCCTATAGGCACATGATGTGGCTAGTCAAGCCCTCCATGTTAGTTCCTATGGGCACATGATGTGGCTAGTTAAGCCCTCCAAGTTAGTTCCAGAGGGTGCATGATGTGGCTAGTTAAGCCCTACATATTAGCTCCTACGGGCATATGATGTAGTTAGTCAACCCTCCATGTTAGTTCCTGAGGGCACATGATGTTGTTAGTCAAGCCCTCTATATTAGTTCCTATGGGCAGATGATGCTGTTAATCAAGCCCTCCATGTTGGTTCCTGAGGGCACATGATGTGGTTATTCACATCCTCCATGTTAGTTCCTGAGGGCACATGATGTGGTTATTCACACCCTCCATGTTAGGTCCTGAGAGCACATGATGTTGTTAGTCAAGCCCTCCATGTTAGTTCCTATGGGCAGATGATGCTGTTAGTCAAGCCCTTCATGTTACTTCCTGAGGGCACATGATGTGGTTATTCACACCCTCCAAGTTAGGTCCTGAGGACACATGCTGTTGTTAGTCAAGCCCTCCATGTTAGTTCCTATGGGCAGATGATGCTGTTAGTCAAGCCCTCCATGTTACTTCCTGAGGGCACATGATGTGGTTATTCACACCCTCCATGTTAGTTTCTGAGGGCACATCATGTGGCTAGTCAAGCCCTCCATATTAGTTCCTATGGGCAGATGATGCTGTTAATCAAGCCCTCCATGTTAGTTCCTGAGGGCACATGATGTGGTTATTCTCACCCTCCATGTTGGTTCCTGAGGACATATGATGTGGTTATTCACATCCTCCATGTTAGTTTCTGAGGGCACATGATGTGGTTAGTCAAGCCCTCCATGTTGGTTCCTGAGGACATATGATGTGGTTATTCACATCCTCCATGTTAGTTCCTGAGGGCATATGATGTGGTTAGTCAAGCCCTCCATGTTGGTTCCTGAGGACATATGATGTGGTTATTCACATCCTCCATGTTAGTTCCTGAGGGCATATGATGTGGTTAGTCAAGCCCTCCATGTTGGTTCCTGAGGGCACATGATGTGGTTATTCACATCCTCCATGTTAGTTCCTGAGGGCACATGATGTGGTTATTCACACCCTCCATGTTAGGTCCTGAGGGCACATGATGTTGTTAGTCAAGCCCTCCATGTTAGTTCCTATGGGCAGATGATGCTGTTAGTCAAGCCCTCCATGTTAGTTCCTGATGGGCAGATGATGCTGTTAGTCAAGCCCTCCATGTTAGTTCCTGAGGGCACATGATGTGGTTATTCACACCCTCCATGTTAGTTTCTGAGGGCACATGATGTGGTTAGTCAAGCCCTCCATGTTAGTTCCTGAGGGCACATGATGTGTAAGTCAAGCCCTCCATGTTAGTTCCTATGGGCACATGATGTGTTTAGTCAAGCCCTCCATGTTA
The DNA here is from genome assembly GCA_032433765.1 of Megaustenia siamemsis. Taxonomy (NCBI): domain Eukaryota; kingdom Metazoa; phylum Mollusca; class Gastropoda; order Stylommatophora; family Ariophantidae; genus Megaustenia; species Megaustenia siamemsis. The sequence continues at coordinate 128,392,643 of JAVIAB010000073.1, read as the reverse complement.
TTCCTGAGGGCACATGATGTGGTTAGTCAAGCCCTCCATGTTAGTTCCTGAGGGCACATGATGTGGTTAGTCAAGCCCTCCATGTTAGTTCCTAGGACATATGATGTTGTTAGTCAAGCCCTCCATGTTAGTTCCTGAGGGCACATGATGTGGTTAGTCAAGCCCTCCATGTTAGGTCCTGAGGGCACATGATGTTGTTAGTCAAGCCCTCCATGTTAGTTCCTGAGGGCACATGATGGTTAGTCATACCCTCCATGTTAGTTCCTGATGGGCATATGATTGTGTTAGTTATCCCTCCATGTTAGTTCCTGAGGGCACATGATGTTAGTCAAGCCCTCCATGTTAGTTCCTGAGGGCACATGATGTGGTTTCACACCCTCCATGTTAGTTTCTGAGGGCACATGATGTGGCTAGTCAAGCCCTCCATGTTAGTTCCTGAGGGCACATGATGTGTTAGTCAAGCCCTCCATGTTAGTTCCTATGAGCACATGATGTGGTTAGTCAAGCCCTCCATGTTAGTTCCTGAGGGCACATGATGTGGCTAGTCAAGCCCTCCATGTTAGTTCCTGAGGGCACATGATGTGGTTAGTTAAGCCCTCCATGTTAGTTCCAGAGGGCACATGATGTGGCTAGTTAAGCCCTACATATTAGCTCCTAGGGCATATGATGTTGTTAGTCAAGCCCTCCATGTTAGTTCCTGAGGGCACATGATGTTGTTAGTCAAGCCCTCCATGTTAGTTCCTATGGGCAGATGATGCTGTTAGTCAAGCCCTCCATGTTAGTTCCTGAGGGCACATGATGTGGTTATTCACACCCTCCATGTTAGTTCCTGAGGGCATATGATGTGGTTAGTCAAGCCCTCCATGTTGGTTCCTGGGGACATATGATGTGGTTTTTCACATCCTCCATGTTAGTTCCTGAGGCATATGATGTGGTTAGTCAAGCCTTCCATGTTGGTTCCTGAGGGCACATGATGTGGTTATTCACATCCTCCATGTTGGTTCCTGAGGGCACATGATGTGGTTATTCACATCCTCCATGTTAGTTCCTGAGGGCACATGATGTGGTTATTCACACCCTCCATGTTAGGTCCTGATGGCACATGATGTTGTTAGTTAAGCCCTCCATGTTAGTTCCTATGGCTGATGATGCTGTTAGTCAAGCCCTCCATGTTACTTCCTGAGGGCACATGATGTGGTTATTCACACCCCCCATGTTAGTTCCTGAGGGCACATGATGTTGTTAGTCAAGCCCTCCATGTTAGGTCCTGAGGACACATGATGTTGTTAGTCAAGCCCTCCATGTTAGTTCCTGAGGGCACATGATGTGGTTATTCACACCCTCCATGTTAGGTCCTGAGGGCACATGATGTTGTTAGTCAAGCCCTCCATGTTAGTTCCTATGGGCAGATGATGCTGTTAGTCAAGCCCTTCATGTTACTTCCTGAGGGCACATGATGTGGTTATTCACACCCTCCATGTTAGGTCCTGAGGGCACATGATGTTGTTAGTCAAGCCCTCCATGTTAGTTCCTATGGGCAGATGATGATGTTAGTCAAGCCCTCCATGTTACTTCCTGAGGGCACATGATGTGGTTATTCACACCCTCCATGTTAGTTTCTGAGGGCACATGATGTGGTTAGTCAAGCCCTCCATATTAGTTCCTATGGGCAGATGATGCTGTTAGTCAAGCCCTCCATGTTAGTTCCTGAGGGCACATGATGTGGTTAGTCAAGCCCTCCATGTTAGTTCCTAGGGCACATGATGTGTTAGTCAAGCCCTCCATGTTAGTTCCTATGGGCAGATGATGTGTTAGTCAAGCCCTCCATGTTAGTTCCTGAGGGCACATGATGTGGTTATTCACACCCTCCATGTTAGTTCCTGAGGGCACATGATGTGGTTAGTCAAGCCCTCCATGTTAGTTCCTGAGGGCACATGATGTGGTTAGTCAAGCCCTCCATGTTGGTTCCTGAGGGCATATGATGTTAGTCAAGCCCTCCATGTTAGTTCCTGAGGAGCATATGATGTTAGTCAAGCCCTCCATGTTAGTTCCTGAGGGCATATGATGTGGTTAGTCAAGCCCTCCATGTTAGTTCCTGAGGGCATATGATGTGGTTAGTCAAGCCCTCTATGTTGATTCCTGAGGACATAGGATGTAGTTATTCACACCCTCCATGTTGGTTCTTGAGGGCACAAGATGTGGTTAGTCAAGCCCTCCATATTGGTTCCCGAGGGCACATGTTCTTGTTAGTCATGTCCTCCATGTTAGTTCCTGAGAGCATATGATGTTAGTCAAGCCCTCCATGTTAGTTCCTGAGAGCATATGATGTTAGTCAAGCCCTCCATGTTAGTTCCTGAGAGCATATGATGTTAGTCAAGCCCTCCATGTTAGTTCCTGAGAGCATATGATGTTAGTCAAGCCCTCCATGTTAGTTCCTGAGAGCATATGATGTTAGTCAAGCCCTCCATGTTAGTTCCTGAGGGCATATGATGTGGTTAGTCAAGCCCTCCATGTTAGTTCCTGAGGGCATATGATGTGGTTAGTCAAGCCCTCCATGTTGGTTCCGAAGGGCACATGTTCTTGTTAGTCATGTCCTCCATGTTAGTTCCTGATGGAAAAATATGTGGTTAGTCAAGCCCTCCATATTGGTTCCCGAGGGCACATGTTCTTGTTAGTCATGTCCTCCATGTTAGTTCCTGATGGAAAAATATGTGGTTAGTCAAGCCCTCCGTGTTAGTTCCTGAGGGCACATGATGTGGCTAGTCAAGCCCTCCATGTTAGTTCCTATAGGCACATGATGTGGCTAGTCAAGCCCTCCATGTTAGTTCCTATGGGCACATGATGTGGCTAGTTAAGCCCTCCAAGTTAGTTCCAGAGGGTGCATGATGTGGCTAGTTAAGCCCTACATATTAGCTCCTACGGGCATATGATGTAGTTAGTCAACCCCTCCATGTTAGTTCCTGAGGGCACATGATGTTGTTAGTCAAGCCCTCTATATTAGTTCCTATGGGCAGATGATGCTGTTAATCAAGCCCTCCATGTTGGTTCCTGAGGGCACATGATGTGGTTATTCACATCCTCCATGTTAGTTCCTGAGGGCACATGATGTGGTTATTCACACCCTCCATGTTAGGTCCTGAGAGCACATGATGTTGTTAGTCAAGCCCTCCATGTTAGTTCCTATGGGCAGATGATGCTGTTAGTCAAGCCCTTCATGTTACTTCCTGAGGGCACATGATGTGGTTATTCACACCCTCCAAGTTAGGTCCTGAGGACACATGCTGTTGTTAGTCAAGCCCTCCATGTTAGTTCCTATGGGCAGATGATGCTGTTAGTCAAGCCCTCCATGTTACTTCCTGAGGGCACATGATGTGGTTATTCACACCCTCCATGTTAGTTTCTGAGGGCACATCATGTGGCTAGTCAAGCCCTCCATATTAGTTCCTATGGGCAGATGATGCTGTTAATCAAGCCCTCCATGTTAGTTCCTGAGGGCACATGATGTGGTTATTCTCACCCTCCATGTTGGTTCCTGAGGACATATGATGTGGTTATTCACATCCTCCATGTTAGTTTCTGAGGGCACATGATGTGGTTAGTCAAGCCCTCCATGTTGGTTCCTGAGGACATATGATGTGGTTGTTCACATCCTCCATGTTAGTTCCTGAGGGCATATGATGTGGTTAGTCAAGCCCTCCATGCTGGTTCCTGAGGACATATGATGTGGTTATTCACATCCTCCATGTTAGTTCCTGAGGGCATATGATGTGGTTAGTCAAGCCCTCCATGTTGGTTCCTGAGGGCACATGATGTGGTTATTCACATCCTCCATGTTAGTTCCTGAGGGCACATGATGTGGTTATTCACACCCTCCATGATAGGTCCTGAGGGCACATGATGTTGTTAGTCAAGCCCTCCATGTTAGTTCCTATGGGCAGATGATGCTGTTAGTCAAGCCCTTCATGTTACTTCCTGAGGGCACATGATGTGGTTATTCACACCCTCCATGTTAGGTCCTGAGGGCACATGATGTTGTTAAAAAAAAACCATGTTAGTTCCTATGGGCAGATGATGCTGTTAGTCAAGCCCTCCATGTTACTTCCTGAGGGCACATGATGTGGTTATTCACACCCTCCATGTTAGTTCCTGAGGGCACATGATGTGGCTAGTCAAACCCTGCATATTAGTTCCTACGGGCATATGATGTAGTTAGTCAAGCCCTCCATGTTAGTTCCTGAGGGCATATGATGTGGTTAGTCAAGCCCTCCATGTTAGTTCCTGAGGGCATATGATGTGGTTAGTCAAGCCCTCCATGTTAGTTCCTGAGGGCACATGATGTGGTTAGTCAAGCCCTCCATGTTAGTTCCTATGGGCAGATGATGCTGTTAGTCAAGCCCTCCATGTTAGTTCCTGAGGGCACATGATGTGGTTATTCACACCCTCCATGTTAGTTCCTGAGGGCATATGATGTGGTTAGTCAAGCCCTCCATGTTGGTTCCTGAGGGCACATGATGTGGTTATTCACATCCTCCATGTTAGTTCCTGAGGGCACATGATGTGGTTATTCACACCCTCCATGTTAGTTTCTGAGGGCACATGATGTGGCTAGTCAAGCCCTCCATGTTAGTTCCTGAGGCACATGATGTGGTTAGTCAAGCCCTCCATGTTAGTTCCTATGGGCACATGATGTGGCTAGTTAAGCCCTCCATGTTAGTTCCTGAGGGTACATGATGTGGCTAGTTAAGCCCTCCATATTAGTTCCTAGGGCATATGATGTAGTTAGTCAACCCCTCCATGTTAGTTCCTGAGGGCACATGATGTTGTTAGTCAAGCCCTCCATGTTAGTTCCTATGGGCAGATGATGCTGTTAGTCAAGCCCTCCATGTTGGTTCCTGAGGGCACATGATGTGGTTATTCACATCCTCCATGTTAGTTCCTGAGGGCACATGATGTGGTTATTCACACCCTCCATGTTAGGTCCTGAGGGCACATGATGTTGTTAGTCAAGCCCTCCATGTTAGTTCCTATGGGCAGATGATGCTGTTAGTCAAGCCCTCCATGTTACTTCCTGAGGGCACATGATGTGGTTATTCACACCCTCCATGTTAGTTTCTGAGGGCACATGATGTGGTTAGTCAAGCCCTCCATATTAGTTCCTATGGGCAGATGATGCTGTTAATCAAGCCCTCCATGTTAGTTCCTGAGGGCACATGATGTGGTTATTCTCACCCTCCATGTTGGTTCCTGAGGACATATGATGTGGTTATTCACATCCTCCATGTTAGTTTCTGAGGGCACATGATGTGGTTAGTCAAGCCCTCCATGTTGGTTCCTGAGGACATATGATGTGGTTGTTCACATCCTCCATGTTAGTTCCTGAGGGCATATGATGTGGTTAGTCAAGCCCTCCATGTTGGTTCCTGAGGACATATGATGTGGTTATTCACATCCTCCATGTTAGTTCCTGAGGGCATATGATGTGGTTATTCACACCCTCCATGTTAGGTCCTGAGGGCACATGATGTTGTTAGTCAAGCCCTCCATGTTAGTTCCTATGGGCAGATGATGCTGTTAGTCAAGCCCTCCATGTTAGTTCCTGAGGGCACATGATGTGGTTATTCACACCCTCCATGTTAGTTCCTGAGGGCATATGATGTGGTTAGTCAAGCCCTCCATGTTGGTTCCTGAGGACATATGATGTGGTTATTCACATCCTCCATGTTAGTTCCTGAGGGCATATGATGTGGTTATTCACACCCTCCATGTTAGTTCCTGAGGGCACATGATGTTAGTCAAGCCCTCCATGTTAGTTCCTGAGGGCACATGATGTGGTTATTCACACCCTCCATGTTAGTTCCTGAGGGCACATGATGTGGTTAGTCAAGCCCTCCATGTTAGTTCCTGAGGGCACATGATGTGTTAGTCAAGCCCTCCATGTTAGTTCCTATGAGCACATGATGTGGTTAGTCAAGCCCTCCATGTTAGTTCCTGAGGGCACATGATGTGGTTAGTCAAGCCCTCCATGTTAGTTCCTGAGGGCACATGATGTGGTTAGTTAAGCCCTCCATGTTAGTTCCTGAGGGCACATGATGTGGTTAGTCAAGCCCTCCATATTAGTTCCTAGGGCATATGATGTTGTTAGTCAAGCCCTCCATGTTAGTTCCTGAGGGCACATGATGTTGTTAGTCAAGCCCTCCATGTTAGTTCCTGGGCAGATGATGCTGTTAGTCAAGCCCTCCATGTTAGTTCCTGAGGGCACATGATGTGGTTATTCACACCCTCCATGTTAGTTCCTGAGGGCATATGATGTGGTTAGTCAAGCCCTCCATGTTGGTTCCTGGGGACATATGATGTGGTTTTTCACATCCTCCATGTTAGTTCCTGAGGCATATGATGTGGTTAGTCAAGCCTCCATGTTGGTTCCTGAGGGCACATGATGTGGTTATTCACATCCTCCATGTTGGTTCCTGAGGGCACATGATGTGGTTATTCACATCCTCCATGTTAGTTTCTGAGGGCACATGATGTGGTTATTCACACCCTCCATGTTAGGTCCTGATGGCACATGATGTTGTTAGTCAAGCCCTCCATGTTAGTTCCTATGGGCTGATGATGCTGTTAGTCAAGCCCTTCATGTTACTTCCTGAGGGCACATGATGTGGTTATTCACACCCTCCATGTTAGGTCCTGAGGGCACATGATGTTGTTAGTCAAGCCCTCCATGTTAGGTCCTGAGGACACATGATGTTGTTAGTCAAGCCCTCCATGTTAGTTCCTGAGGGCACATGATGTGGTTATTCACACCCTCCATGTTAGTTCCTGAGGGCACATGATGTTGTTAGTCAAGCCCTCCATGTTAGTTCCTATGGGCAGATGATGCTGTTAGTCAAGCCCTTCATGTTACTTCCTGAGGGCACATGATGTGGTTATTCACACCCTCCATGTTAGGTCCTGAGGGCACATGATGTTGTTAGTCAAGCCCTCCATGTTAGTTCCTATGGGCAGATGATGATGTTAGTCAAGCCCTCCATGTTACTTCCTGAGGGCACATGATGTGGTTATTCACACCCTCCATGTTAGTTTCTGAGGGCACATCATGTGGTTAGTCAAGCCCTCCATATTAGTTCCTATGGGCAGATGATGCTGTTAATCAAGCCCTCCATGTTAGTTCCTGAGGGCACATGATGTGGTTAGTCAAGCCCTCCATGTTAGTTCCTATGAGCACATGATGTGGTTAGTCAAGCCCTCCATGTTAGTTCCTGAGGGCACATGATGTGGCTAGTCAAGCCCTCCATGTTAGTTCCTATGGGCAGATGATGCTGTTAGTCAAGCCCTCCATGTTAGTTCCTATGGGCAGATGATGCTGTTAGTCAAGCCCTCCATGTTACTTCCTGAGGGCACATGATGTGGTTATTCACACCCTCCATGTTAGTTTCTGAGGGCACATGATGTGGCTAGTCAAGCCCTCCATGTTAGTTCCTGAGGGCACATGATGTGGTTCGTCAAGCCCTCCATGTTGGTTCCTGAGGGCATATGATGTTAGTCAAGCCCTCCATGTTAGTTCCTGAGAGCATATGATGTTAGTCAAGCCCTCCATGTTAGTTCCTGAGGGCATATGATGTGGTTAGTCAAGCCCTCCATGTTAGTTCCTGAGGGCATATGATGTGGTTAGTCAAGCCCTCTATGTTGATTCCTGAGGACATAGGATGTAGTTATTCACACCCTCCATGTTGGTTCTTGAGGGCACATGATGTGGTTAGTCAAGCCCTCCATATTGGTTCCCGAGGGCACATGTTCTTGTTAGTCATGTCCTCCATGTTAGTTCCTGAGAGCATATGATGTTAGTCAAGCCCTCCATGTTAGTTCCTGAGAGCATATGATGTTAGTCAAGCCCTCCATGTTAGTTCCTGAGAGCATATGATGTTAGTCAAGCCCTCCATGTTAGTTCCTGAGGGCATATGATGTGGTTAGTCAAGCCCTCCATGTTAGTTCCTGAGAGCATATGATGTTAGTCAAGCCCTCCATGTTAGTTCCTGAGAGCATATGATGTTAGTCAAGCCCTCCATGTTAGTTCCTGAGAGCATATGATGTTAGTCAAGCCCTCCATGTTAGTTCCTGAGAGCATATGATGTTAGTCAAGCCCTCCATGTTAGTTCCTGAGGGCATATGATGTGGTTAGTCAAGCCCTCCATGTTAGTTCCTGAGGGCATATGATGTGGTTAGTCAAGCCCTCCATGTTGGTTCCAAGGGCACATGTTCTTGTTAGTCATGTCCTCCATGTTAGTTCCTGATGGAAAAATATGTGGTTAGTCAAGCCCTCCATATTGGTTCCCGAGGGCACATGTTCTTGTTAGTCATGTCCTCCATGTTAGTTCCTGATGGAAAAATATGTGGTTAGTCAAGCCCTCCGTGTTAGTTCCTGAGGGCACATGATGTGGCTAGTCAAGCCCTCCATGTTAGTTCCTATAGGCACATGATGTGGCTAGTCAAGCCCTCCATGTTAGTTCCTATGGGCACATGATGTGGCTAGTTAAGCCCTCCAAGTTAGTTCCAGAGGGTGCATGATGTGGCTAGTTAAGCCCTACATATTAGCTCCTAGGGCATATGATGTAGTTAGTCAACCCCTCCATGTTAGTTCCTGAGGGCACATGATGTTGTTAGTCAAGCCCTCTATATTAGTTCCTATGGGCAGATGATGCTGTTAATCAAGCCCTCCATGTTGGTTCCTGAGGGCACATGATGTGGTTATTCACATCCTCCATGTTAGTTCCTGAGGGCACATGATGTGGTTATTCACACCCTCCATGTTAGGTCCTGAGAGCACATGATGTTGTTAGTCAAGCCCTCCATGTTAGTTCCTATGGGCAGATGATGCTGTTAGTCAAGCCCTTCATGTTACTTCCTGAGGGCACATGATGTGGTTATTCACACCCTCCAAGTTAGGTCCTGAGGACACATGCTGTTGTTAGTCAAGCCCTCCATGTTAGTTCCTATGGGCAGATGATGCTGTTAGTCAAGCCCTCCATGTTACTTCCTGAGGGCACATGATGTGGTTATTCACACCCTCCATGTTAGTTTCTGAGGGCACATCATGTGGCTAGTCAAGCCCTCCATATTAGTTCCTATGGGCAGATGATGCTGTTAATCAAGCCCTCCATGTTAGTTCCTGAGGGCACATGATGTGGTTATTCTCACCCTCCATGTTGGTTCCTGAGGACATATGATGTGGTTATTCACATCCTCCATGTTAGTTTCTGAGGGCACATGATGTGGTTAGTCAAGCCCTCCATGTTGGTTCCTGAGGACATATGATGTGGTTTTCACATCCTCCATGTTAGTTCCTGAGGGCATATGATGTGGTTAGTCAAGCCCTCCATGTTGGTTCCTGAGGACATATGATGTGGTTATTCACATCCTCCATGTTAGTTCCTGAGGGCATATGATGTGGTTATTCAACCCTCCATGTTAGGTCCTGAGGGCACATGATGTTGTTAGTCAAGCCCTCCATGTTAGTTCCTAGGGCAGATGATGCTGTTAGTCAAACCCTCCATGTTAGTTCCTGAGGGCACATGATGTGGTTATTCACCCTCCATGTTAGTTCCTGAGGGCATATGATGTGGTTAGTCAAGCCCTCCATGTTAGTTCCTGAGGGCACATGATGTGGTTATTCACACCCTCCATGTTAGTTCCTGAGGGCACATGATGTGGTTATTCAACCCTCCATGTTAGTTCCTGAGGGCACATGATGTTAGTCAAGCCCTCCATGTTACTTCCTGAGGGCACATGATGTGGTTATTCACACCCTCCATGTTAGTTCCTGAGGGCACATGATGTGGCTAGTCAAGCCCTCCATGTTAGTTCCTGAGGGCACATGATGTGTTAGTCAAGCCCTCCATGTTAGTTCCTATGGCACATGATGTGGTTAGTCAAGCCCTCCATGTTAGTTCCTGAGGGCACATGATGTGGTTAGTCAAGCCCTCCATGTTAGTTCCTGAGGGCACATGATGTGGTTAGTCAAGCCCTCCATGTTAGTTCCTGAGGGCACATGATGTGGTTAGTCAAGCCCTCCATGTTAGTTCCTAGGGCATATGATGTTGTTAGTCAAGCCCTCCATGTTAGTTCCTGAGGGCACATGATGTTGTTAGTCAAGCCCTCCATGTTAGTTCCTATGGGCAGATGATGCTGTTAGTCAAGCCCTCCATGTTAGTTCCTGAGGGCACATGATGTGGTTATTCACACCCTCCATGTTAGTTCCTGAGGGCATATGATGTGGTTAGTCAAGCCCTCCATGTTAGTTCCTGGGGACATATGATGTGGTTTTTCACATCCTCCATGTTAGTTCCTGAGGCATATGATGTGGTTAGTCAAGCCTCCATGTTGGTTCCTGAGGGCACATGATGTGGTTATTCACATCCTCCATGTTGGTTCCTGAGGGCACATGATGTGGTTATTCACATCCTCCATGTTAGTTTCTGAGGGCACATGATGTGGTTATTCACACCCTCCATGTTAGGTCCTGATGGCACATGATGTTGTTAGTTAAGCCCTCCATGTTAGTTCCTATGGGCTGATGATGCTGTTAGTCAAGCCCTCATGTTACTTCCTGAGGGCACATGATGTGGTTATTCACACCCCCCATGTTAGGTCCTGAGGGCACATGATGTGTTAGTCAAGCCCTCCATGTTAGGTCCTGAGGACACATGATGTTGTTAGTCAAGCCCTCCATGTTAGTTCCTGAGGGCACATGATGTGGTTATTCACACCCTCCATGTTAGGTCCTGAGGGCACATGATGTTGTTAGTCAAGCCCTCCATGTTAGTTCCTATGGGCAGATGATGCTGTTAGTCAAGCCCTTCATGTTACTTCCTGAGGGCACATGATGTGGTTATTCACACCCTCCATGTTAGGTCCTGAGGGCACATGATGTTGTTAGTCAAGCCCTCCATGTTAGTTCCTATGGGCAGATGATGATGTTAGTCAAGCCCTCCATGTTACTTCCTGAGGGCACATGATGTGGTTATTCACACCCTCCATGTTAGTTTCTGAGGGCACATGATGTGGCTAGTCAAGCCCTCCATATTAGTTCCTATGGGCAGATGATGCTGTTAATCAAGCCCTCCATGTTAGTTCCTGAGGGCACATGATGTGGTTAGTCAAGCCCTCCATGTTAGTTCCTATGAGCACATGATGTGGTTAGTCAAGCCCTCCATGTTAGTTCCTGAGGGCACATGATGTGGTTAGTCAAGCCCTCCATGTTAGTTCCTAGGGCAGATGATGTGTTAGTCAAGCCCTCCATGTTAGTTCCTATGGGCAGATGATGCTGTTAGTCAAGCCCTCCATGTTAGTTCCTGAGGGCACATGATGTGGTTATTCACACCCTCCATGTTAGTTCTGAGGGCACATGATGTGGCTAGTCAAGCCCTCCATGTTAGTTCCCGAGGGCACATGATGTGGTTCGTCAAGCCCTCCATGTTGGTTCCTGAGGGCATATGATGTTAGTCAAGCCCTCCATGTTAGTTCCTGAGAGCATATGATGTTAGTCAAGCCCTCCATGTTAGTTCCTGAGGGCATATGATGTGGTTAGTCAAGCCCTCCATGTTAGTTCCTGAGGGCATATGATGTGGTTAGTCAAGCCCTCCATGTTGTTCCTGAGGACATAGGATGTAGTTATTCACACCCTCCATGTTGGTTCCTGAGGGCACATGATGTGGTTAGTCAAGCCCTCCATATTGGTTCCTGAGGGCACATGTTCTTGTTAGTCAAGCCCTCCATGTTAGTTCCTGAGAGCATATGATGTTAGTCAAGCCCTCCATGTTAGTTCCTGAGAGCATATGATGTTAGTCAAGCCCTCCATGTTAGTTCCTGAGAGCATATGATGTTAGTCAAGCCCTCCATGTTAGTTCCTGAGGGCATATGATGTGGTTAGTCAAGCCCTCCATGTTAGTTCCTGAGAGCATATGATGTTAGTCAAGCCCTCCATGTTAGTTCCTGAGAGCATATGATGTTAGTCAAGCCCTCCATGTTAGTTCCTGAGAGCATATGATGTTAGTCAAGCCCTCCATGTTAGTTCCTGAGAGCATATGATGTTAGTCAAGCCCTCCATGTTAGTTCCTGAGGGCATATGATGTGGTTAGTCAAGCCCTCCATGTTAGTTCCTGAGGGCATATGATGTGGTTAGTCAAGCCCTCCATGTTGGTTCCTGAGGGCACATGTTCTTGTTAGTCATGTCCTCCATGTTAGTTCCTGATGGAAAAATATGTGGTTAGTCAAGCCCTCCATATTGGTTCCCGAGGGCACATGTTCTTGTTAGTCATGTCCTCCATGTTAGTTCCTGATGGAAAAATATGTGGTTAGTCAAGCCCTCCGTGTTAGTTCCTGAGGGCACATGATGTGGCTAGTCAAGCCCTCCATGTTAGTTCCTATAGGCACATGATGTGGCTAGTCAAGCCCTCCATGTTAGTTCCTATGGGCACATGATGTGGCTAGTTAAGCCCTCCAAGTTAGTTCCAGAGGGTGCATGATGTGGCTAGTTAAGCCCTACATATTAGCTCCTATGGGCATATGATGTAGTTAGTCAACCCCTCCATGTTAGTTCCTGAGGGCACATGATGTTGTTAGTCAAGCCCTCTATATTAGTTCCTATGGGCAGATGATGCTGTTAATCAAGCCCTCCATGTTGGTTCCTGAGGGCACATGATGTGGTTATTCACATCCTCCATGTTAGTTCCTGAGGGCACATGATGTGGTTATTCACACCCTCCATGTTAGGTCCTGAGAGCACATGATGTTGTTAGTCAAGCCCTCCATGTTAGTTCCTATGGGCAGATGATGCTGTTAGTCAAGCCCTTCATGTTACTTCCTGAGGGCACATGATGTGGTTATTCACACCCTCCAAGTTAGGTCCTGAGGACACATGCTGTTGTTAGTCAAGCCCTCCATGTTAGTTCCTATGGGCAGATGATGCTGTTAGTCAAGCCCTCCATGTTACTTCCTGAGGGCACATGATGTGGTTATTCACACCCTCCATGTTAGTTTCTGAGGGCACATCATGTGGCTAGTCAAGCCCTCCATATTAGTTCCTATGGGCAGATGATGCTGTTAATCAAGCCCTCCATGTTAGTTCCTGAGGGCACATGATGTGGTTATTCTCACCCTCCATGTTGGTTCCTGAGGACATATGATGTGGTTATTCACATCCTCCATGTTAGTTTCTGAGGGCACATGATGTGGTTAGTCAAGCCCTCCATGTTGGTTCCTGAGGACATATGATGTGGTTATTCACATCCTCCATGTTAGTTCCTGAGGGCATATGATGTGGTTAGTCAAGCCCTCCATGCTGGTTCCTGAGGACATATGATGTGGTTATTCACATCCTCCATGTTAGTTCCTGAGGGCATATGATGTGGTTAGTCAAGCCCTCCATGTTGGTTCCTGAGGGCACATGATGTGGTTATTCACATCCTCCATGTTAGTTCCTGAGGGCACATGATGTGGTTATTCACACCCTCCATGATAGGTCCTGAGGGCACATGATGTTGTTAGTCAAGCCCTCCATGTTAGTTCCTATGGGCAGATGATGCTGTTAGTCAAGCCCTTCATGTTACTTCCTGAGGGCACATGATGTGGTTATTCACACCCTCCATGTTAGGTCCTGAGGGCACATGATGTTGTTTAAAAAAAAACCATGTTAGTTCCTATGGGCAGATGATGCTGTTAGTCAAGCCCTCCATGTTACTTCCTGAGGGCACATGATGTGGTTATTCACACCCTCCATGTTAGTTCCTGAGGGCACATGATGTGGCTAGTCAAACCCTGCATATTAGCTCCTACGGGCATATGATGTAGTTAGTCAAGCCCTCCATGTTAGTTCCTGAGGGCATATGATGTTGTTAGTCAAGCCCTCCATGTTAGTTCCTAGGGCATATGATGTGTTAGTCAAGCCCTCCATGTTAGTTCCTGAGGGCACATGATGTGGTTAGTCAACCCTCCATGTTAGTTCCTGAGGGCATATGATGTGGTTAGTCAAGCCCTCCATGTTAGTTCCTGAGGGCACATGATGTGGTTTTTCACATCCTCCATGTTAGTTCCTGAGGCATATGATGTGGTTAGTCAAGCCCTCCATGTTGGTTCCTGAGGGCACATGATGTGGTTATTCACATCCTCCATGTTAGTTCCTGAGGGCACATGATGTGGTTATTCACATCCTCCATGTTAGTTTCTGAGGGCACATGATGTGGTTATTCACACCCTCCATGTTAGGTCCTGAGGGCACATGATGTTGTTAGTCAAGCCCTCCATGTTAGTTCCTATGGGCTGATGATGCTGTTAGTCAAGCCCTCCATGTTACTTCCTGAGGGCACATGATGTGGTTATTCACACCCCCCATGTTAGGTCCTGAGGGCACATGATGTTGTTAGTCAAGCCCTCCATGTTAGTTCCTGAGGGCACATGATGTTGTTAGTCAAGCCCTCCATGTTAGTTCCTGAGGGCACATGATGTGGTTATTCACACCCTCCATGTTAGGTCCTGAGGGCACATGATGTTGTTAGTCAAGCCCTCCATGTTAGTTCCTATGGGCAGATGATGCTGTTAGTCAAGCCCTCATGTTACTTCCTGAGGGCACATGATGTGGTTATTCACACCCTCCATGTTAGGTCCTGAGGGCACATGATGTTGTTAGTCAAGCCCTCCATGTTAGTTCCTATGGGCAGATGATGATGTTAGTCAAGCCCTCCATGTTACTTCCTGAGGGCACATGATGTGGTTATTCACACCCTCCATGTTAGTTTCTGAGGGCACATGATGTGGTTAGTCAAGCCCTCCATATTAGTTCCTATGGGCAGATGATGCTGTTAATCAAGCCCTCCATGTTAGTTCCTGAGGGCACATGATGTGGTTAGTCAAGCCCTCCATGTTAGTTCCTATGAGCACATGATGTGGTTAGTCAAGCCCTCCATGTTAGTTCCTGAGGGCACATGATGTGGTTAGTCAAGCCCTCCATGTTAGTTCCTGAGGGCACATGATGTGTTAGTCAAGCCCTCCATGTTAGTTCCTATGGGCAGATGATGCTGTTAGTCAAGCCCTCCATGTTAGTTCCTGAGGGCACATGATGTGGTTATTCACACCCTCCATGTTAGTTCCTGAGGGCACATGATGTGGTTAGTCAAGCCCTCCATGTTAGTTCCTGAGGGCACATGATGTGGTTAGTCAAGCCCTCCATGTTGGTTCCTGAGGGCATATGATGTTAGTCAAGCCCTCCATGTTAGTTCCTGAGGGCATATGATGTTAGTCAAGCCCTCCATGTTAGTTCCTGAGGGCATATGATGTGGTTAGTCAAGCCCTCCATGTTAGTTCCTGAGGGCATATGATGTGGTTAGTCAAGCCCTCCATGTTGATTCCTGAGGACATATGATGTAGTTATTCACACCCTCCATGTTGGTTCTTGAGGGCACATGATGTGGTTAGTCAAGCCCTCCATATTGGTTCCTGAGGGCACATGATCTTGTTAGTCAAGTCCTCCATGTTAGTTCCTGAGAGCATATGATGTTAGTCAAGCCCTCCATGTTAGTTCCTGAGAGCATATGATGTTAGTCAAGCCCTCCATGTTAGTTCCTGAGAGCATATGATGTTAGTCAAGCCCTCCATGTTAGTTCCTGAGGGCATATGATGTGGTTAGTCAAGCCCTCCATGTTAGTTCCTGAGAGCATATGATGTTAGTCAAGCCCTCCATGTTAGTTCCTGAGAGCATATGATGTTAGTCAAGCCCTCCATGTTAGTTCCTGAGAGCATATGATGTTAGTCAAGCCCTCCATGTTAGTTCCTGAGAGCATATGATGTTAGTCAAGCCCTCCATGTTAGTTCCTGAGGGCATATGATGTGGTTAGTCAAGCCCTCCATGTTAGTTCCTGAGGGCATATGATGTGGTTAGTCAAGCCCTCCATGTTGGTTCCAAAGGGCACATGTTCTTGTTAGTCATGTCCTCCATGTTAGTTCCTGATGGAAAAATATGTGGTTAGTCAAGCCCTCCATATTGGTTCCCGAGGGCACATGTTCTTGTTAGTCATGTCCTCCATGTTAGTTCCTGATGGAAAAATATGTGGTTAGTCAAGCCCTCCATGTTAGTTCCTGAGGGCACATGATGTGGCTAGTCAAGCCCTCCATGTTAGTTCCTATAGGCACATGATGTGGCTAGTCAAGCCCTCCATGTTAGTTCCTATGGGCACATGATGTGGCTAGTTAAGCCCTCCAAGTTAGTTCCAGAGGGTGCATGATGTGGCTAGTTAAGCCCTACATATTAGCTCCTATGGGCATATGATGTAGTTAGTCAACCCCTCCATGTTAGTTCCTGAGGGCACATGATGTTGTTAGTCAAGCCCTCTATATTAGTTCCTATGGGCAGATGATGCTGTTAATCAAGCCCTCCATGTTGGTTCCTGAGGGCACATGATGTGGTTATTCACATCCTCCATGTTAGTTCCTGAGGGCACATGATGTGGTTATTCACACCCTCCATGTTAGGTCCTGAGAGCACATGATGTTGTTAGTCAAGCCCTCCATGTTAGTTCCTATGGGCAGATGATGCTGTTAGTCAAGCCCTTCATGTTACTTCCTGAGGGCACATGATGTGGTTATTCACACCCTCCAAGTTAGGTCCTGAGGACACATGCTGTTGTTAGTCAAGCCCTCCATGTTAGTTCCTATGGGCAGATGATGCTGTTAGTCAAGCCCTCCATGTTACTTCCTGAGGGCACATGATGTGGTTATTCACACCCTCCATGTTAGTTTCTGAGGGCACATCATGTGGCTAGTCAAGCCCTCCATATTAGTTCCTATGGGCAGATGATGCTGTTAATCAAGCCCTCCATGTTAGTTCCTGAGGGCACATGATGTGGTTATTCTCACCCTCCATGTTGGTTCCTGAGGACATATGATGTGGTTATTCACATCCTCCATGTTAGTTTCTGAGGGCACATGATGTGGTTAGTCAAGCCCTCCATGTTGGTTCCTGAGGACATATGATGTGGTTATTCACATCCTCCATGTTAGTTCCTGAGGGCATATGATGTGGTTAGTCAAGCCCTCCATGCTGGTTCCTGAGGACATATGATGTGGTTATTCACATCCTCCATGTTAGTTCCTGAGGGCATATGATGTGGTTAGTCAAGCCCTCCATGTTGGTTCCTGAGGGCACATGATGTGGTTATTCACATCCTCCATGTTAGTTCCTGAGGGCACATGATGTGGTTATTCACACCCTCCATGTTAGGTCCTGAGGGCACATGATGTTGTTAGTCAAGCCCTCCATGTTAGTTCCTATGGGCAGATGATGCTGTTAGTCAAGCCCTTCATGTTACTTCCTGAGGGCACATGATGTGGTTATTCACACCCTCCATGTTAGTTCCTGAGGGCACATGATGTTGTTAAAAAAAAAACCATGTTAGTTCCTATGGGCAGATGATGCTGTTAGTCAAGCCCTCCATGTTACTTCCTGAGGGCACATGATGTGGTTATTCACACCCTCCATGTTAGTTCCTGAGGGCACATGATGTGGCTAGTCAAACCCTCCATGTTAGTTCCTAGGGCATATGATGTAGTTAGTCAAGCCCTCCATGTTAGTTCCTGAGGGCATATGATGTGGTTAGTCAAGCCCTCCATGTTAGTTCCTGAGGGCATATGATGTGGTTAGTCAAGCCCTCCATGTTAGTTCCTGAGGGCACATGATGTGGTTAGTCAAGCCCTCCATGTTAGTTCCTAGGGCAGATGATGCTGTTAGTCAAGCCCTCCATGTTAGTTCCTGAGGGCACATGATGTGGTTATTCACACCCTCCATGTTAGTTCCTGAGGGCATGTGATGTGGTTAGTCAAGCCCTCCATGTTAGTTCCTGAGGGCATATGATGTGGTTAGTCAAGCCCTCCATGTTAGTTCCTGAGGGCATATGATGTGTTAGTCACACCCTCCATGTTAGTTCCTGAGGGCACATGATGTGGTTAGTCAAGCCCTCCATGTTAGTTCCTGAGGGCACATGATGTTGTTAGTCAAGCCCTCCATGTTAGTTCCTGAGGGCATATGATGTTAGTCAAGCCCTCCATGTTAGTTCCTGAGGGCATATGATGTTAGTCAAGCCCTCCATGTTAGTTCCTGAGAGCATATGATGTTAGTCAAGCCCTCCATGTTAGTTCCTGAGGGCATATGATGTTAGTCAAGCCCTCCATGTTAGTTCCTGAGGGCATATGATGTTAGTCAAGCCCTCCATGTTAGTTCCTGAGGGCATATGATGTGGTTAGTCAAGCCCTCCATGTTAGTTCCTGAGGGCATATGATGTGGTTAGTCAAGCCCTCCATGTTGGTTCCTGAGGGCACATGATGTTGTTAGTCAACCCTCCATGTTAGTTCCTGAGGGCAAATGATGTGGTTAGTCAAGCCCTCCATTGGTTCCTGAGGGCACATGATGTTGTTAGTCAAGTCCTCCATGTTAGTTCCTGATGGGCAAATGATGTGGTTAGTCAAGCCCTCCATGTTAGTTCCTGAGGGCACATGATGTGGTTAGTCAAGCCCTCCATGTTAGTTCCTGAGGCACATGATGTGGTTAGTCAAGCCCTCCATGTTAGTTCCTATGGGCACATGATGTGGTTAGTTAAGCCCTCCATGTTAGTTCCTGAGGGTGCATGATGTGGCTAGTTAAGCCCTCCATGTTAGTTCCTAGGGCATATGATGTAGTTAGTCAACCCCTCCATGTTAGTTCCTGAGGGCACATGATGTTGTTAGTCAAGCCCTCCATGTTAGTTCCTATGGGCAGATGATGCTGTTAATCAAGCCCTCCATGTTGGTTCCTGAGGGCACATGATGTGGTTATTCACATCCTCCATGTTAGTTCCTGAGGGCACATGATGTGGTTATTCACACCCTCCATGTTAGGTCCTGAGGGCACATGATGTTGTTAGTCAAGCCCTCCATGTTAGTTCCTATGGGCAGATGATGCTGTTAGTCAAGCCCTTCATGTTACTTCCTGAGGGCACATGATGTGGTTATTCACACCCTCCATGTTAGGTCCTGAGGGCACATGATGTTGTTAGTCAAGCCCTCCATGTTAGTTCCTAGGGCAGATGATGCTGTTAGTCAAGCCCTCCATGTTACTTCCTGAGGGCACATGATGTGGTTATTCACACCCTCCATGTTAGTTCCTGAGGGCACATGATGTGGTTAGTCAAGCCCTCCATGTTAGTTCCTAGGGCAGATGATGCTGTTAGTCAAGCCCTCCATGTTAGTTCCTGAGGGCACATGATGTGGTTATTCAACCCTCCATGTTAGTTCCTGAGGACATATGATGTGGTTAGTCAAGCCCTCCATGTTAGTTCCTGAGGGCACATGATGTGGTTAGTCAAGCCCTCCATGTTAGTTCCTGAGGGCATATGATGTGTTAGTCAAGCCCTCCATGTTAGTTCCTGAGGGCACATGATGTGGTTATTCAAGCCCTCCATGTTAGTTCCTGAGGGCACATGATGTGGTTATTCAGCCCTCCATGTTAGTTCCTGAGGGCACATGATGTGGTTAGTCAAGCCCTCCATGTTAGTTCCTATGGGCACATGATGCTGTTAGTCAAGCCCTCCATGTTAGTTCCTGAGGGCACATGATGTGGTTATTCACACCCTCCATGTTAGGTCCTGAGGGCACATGATGTTGTTAGTCAAGTCCTCCATGTTAGTTCCTATGGGCAGATGATGCTGTTAGTCAAGCCCTCCATGTTAGTTCCTGAGGGCACATGATGTGGTTATTCAACCCTCCATGTTAGTTCCTGAGGGCACATGATGTGGCTAGTCAAGCCCTCCATGTTAGTTCCTACGGGCATATGATGTGGTTAGTCAAGCCCTCCATGTTAGTTCCTGAGGGCACATGATGTGGTTAGTCAAGCCCTCCATGTTAGTTCCTAGGGCAGATGATGTGTTAGTCAAGCCCTCCATGTTAGTTCCTGAGGGCACATGATGTGGTTAGTCAAGCCCTCCATGTTAGTTCCTGAGGGCATATGATGTGGTTAGTCAAGCCCTCCATGTTGGTTCCTGAGGACATATGATGTGGTTTTTCACATCCTCCATGTTAGTTCCTGAGGCATATGATGTGGTTAGTCAAGCCCTCCATGTTGGTTCCTGAGGGCACATGATGTGGTTAGTCACATCCTCCATGTTAGTTCCTGAGGGCACATGATGTGGTTATTCACATCCTCCATGTTAGTTCCTGAGGGCACATGATGTGGTTATTCACACCCTCCATGTTAGGTCCTGAGGCACATGATGTTGTTAGTCAAGCCCTCCATGTTAGTTCCTATGGGCAGATGATGCTGTTAGTCAAGCCCTCCATGTTACTTCCTGAGGGCACATGATGTGGTTATTCACACCCCCCATGTTAGGTCCTGAGGGCACATGATGTGTTAGTCAAGCCCTCCATAGTTAGTTCCTGAGGGCACATGATGCTGTTAGTCAAGCCCTCCATGTTAGTTCCTGAGGGCACATGATGTGGTTATTCACACCCTCCATGTTAGGTTCCTGAGGGCACATGATGTTGTTAGTCAAGCCCTCCATGTTAGTTCCTATGGGCAGATGATGCTGTTAGTCAAGCCCTTCATGTTACTTCCTGAGGGCACATGATGTGGTTATTCACACCCTCCATGTTAGGTTCCTGAGGGCACATGATGTTGTTAGTCAAGCCCTCCATGTTAGTTCCTAGGGCAGATGATGTGTTAGTCAAGCCCTCCATGTTAGTTCCTGAGGGCACATGATGTGGTTATTCACACCCTCCATGTTAGTTCCTGAGGGCACATGATGTGGTTAGTCAAGCCCTCCATATTAGTTCCTAGGGCAGATGATGCTGTTATTCAAGCCCTCCATGTTAGTTCCTGAGGGCACATGATGTGGTTAGTCAAGCCCTCCATGTTAGTTCCTATGAGCACATGATGTGGTTAGTCAAGCCCTCCATGTTAGTTCCTGAGGGCACATGATGTGGTTAGTCAAGCCCTCCATGTTAGTTCCTAGGGCAGATGATGCTGTTAGTCAAGCCCTCCATGTTAGTTCCTATGGGCAGATGATGCTGTTAGTCAAGCCCTCCATGTTACTTCCTGAGGGCACATGATGTGGTTATTCACACCCTCCATGTTAGTTCCTGAGGGCACATGATGTGGCTAGTCAAGCCCTCCATGTTAGTTCCTGAGGGCACATGATGTGGTTAGTCAAGCCCTCCATGTTGGTTCCTGAGGGCATATGATGTTAGTCAAGCCCTCCATGTTAGTTCCTGAGAGCATATGATGTTAGTCAAGCCCTCCATGTTAGTTCCTGAGGGCATATGATGTGGTTAGTCAAGCCCTCCATGTTAGTTCCTGAGGGCATATGATGTGGTTAGTCAAGCCCTCCATGTTGATTCCTGAGGACATATGATGTAGTTATTCACACCCTCCATGTTGGTTCCTGAGGGCACATGATGTGGTTAGTCAAGCCCTCCATGTTGGTTCCTGAGGGCACATGATGTTGTTAGTCAAGCCCTCCATGTTAGTTCCTGAGAGCATATGATGTTAGTCAAGCCCTCCATGTTAGTTCCTGAGAGCATATGATGTTAGTCAAGCCCTCCATGTTAGTTCCTGAGAGCATATGATGTTAGTCAAGCCCTCC
The DNA here is from genome assembly GCA_032433765.1 of Megaustenia siamemsis. Classification (NCBI taxonomy): domain Eukaryota; kingdom Metazoa; phylum Mollusca; class Gastropoda; order Stylommatophora; family Ariophantidae; genus Megaustenia; species Megaustenia siamemsis. The sequence goes on along the minus strand of JAVIAB010000073.1, from coordinate 128,370,990 downwards.
ATGTTAGTTCCTGAGGGCATATGATGTGGTTAGTCAAGCCCTCCATGTTAGTTCCTGAGAGCATATGATGTTAGTCAAGCCCTCCATGTTAGTTCCTGAGAGCATATGATGTTAGTCAAGCCCTCCATGTTAGTTCCTGAGAGCATATGATGTTAGTCAAGCCCTCCATGTTAGTTCCTGAGAGCATATGATGTTAGTCAAGCCCTCCATGTTAGTTCCTGAGGGCATATGATGTGGTTAGTCAAGCCCTCCATGTTAGTTCCTGAGGGCATATGATGTGGTTAGTCAAGCCCTCCATGTTGGTTCCAAAGGGCACATGTTCTTGTTAGTCATGTCCTCCATGTTAGTTCCTGATGGAAAAATATGTGGTTAGTCAAGCCCTCCATATTGGTTCCCGAGGGCACATGTTCTTGTTAGTCATGTCCTCCATGTTAGTTCCTGATGGAAAAATATGTGGTTAGTCAAGCCCTCCGTGTTAGTTCCTGAGGGCACATGATGTGGCTAGTCAAGCCCTCCATGTTAGTTCCTATAGGCACATGATGTGGCTAGTCAAGCCCTCCATGTTAGTTCCTATGGGCACATGATGTGGCTAGTTAAGCCCTCCAAGTTAGTTCCAGAGGGTGCATGATGTGGCTAGTTAAGCCCTACATATTAGCTCCTATGGGCATATGATGTAGTTAGTCAACCCCTCCATGTTAGTTCCTGAGGGCACATGATGTTGTTAGTCAAGCCCTCTATATTAGTTCCTATGGGCAGATGATGCTGTTAATCAAGCCCTCCATGTTGGTTCCTGAGGGCACATGATGTGGTTATTCACATCCTCCATGTTAGTTCCTGAGGGCACATGATGTGGTTATTCACACCCTCCATGTTAGGTCCTGAGAGCACATGATGTTGTTAGTCAAGCCCTCCATGTTAGTTCCTATGGGCAGATGATGCTGTTAGTCAAGCCCTTCATGTTACTTCCTGAGGGCACATGATGTGGTTATTCACACCCTCCAAGTTAGGTCCTGAGGACACATGCTGTTGTTAGTCAAGCCCTCCATGTTAGTTCCTATGGGCAGATGATGCTGTTAGTCAAGCCCTCCATGTTACTTCCTGAGGGCACATGATGTGGTTATTCACACCCTCCATGTTAGTTTCTGAGGGCACATCATGTGGCTAGTCAAGCCCTCCATATTAGTTCCTATGGGCAGATGATGCTGTTAATCAAGCCCTCCATGTTAGTTCCTGAGGGCACATGATGTGGTTATTCTCACCCTCCATGTTGGTTCCTGAGGACATATGATGTGGTTATTCACATCCTCCATGTTAGTTTCTGAGGGCACATGATGTGGTTAGTCAAGCCCTCCATGTTGGTTCCTGAGGACATATGATGTGGTTATTCACATCCTCCATGTTAGTTCCTGAGGGCATATGATGTGGTTAGTCAAGCCCTCCATGCTGGTTCCTGAGGACATATGATGTGGTTATTCACATCCTCCATGTTAGTTCCTGAGGGCATATGATGTGGTTAGTCAAGCCCTCCATGTTGGTTCCTGAGGGCACATGATGTGGTTATTCACATCCTCCATGTTAGTTCCTGAGGGCACATGATGTGGTTATTCACACCCTCCATGATAGGTCCTGAGGGCACATGATGTTGTTAGTCAAGCCCTCCATGTTAGTTCCTATGGGCAGATGATGCTGTTAGTCAAGCCCTTCATGTTACTTCCTGAGGGCACATGATGTGGTTATTCACACCCTCCATGTTAGGTCCTGAGGGCACATGATGTTGTTTAAAAAAAAACCATGTTAGTTCCTATGGGCAGATGATGCTGTTAGTCAAGCCCTCCATGTTACTTCCTGAGGGCACATGATGTGGTTATTCACACCCTCCATGTTAGTTCCTGAGGGCACATGATGTGGCTAGTCAAACCCTGCATATTAGCTCCTACGGGCATATGATGTAGTTAGTCAAGCCCTCCATGTTAGTTCCTGAGGGCATATGACGTGGTTAGTCAAGCCCTCCATGTTAGTTCCTGAGGGCATATGATGTGGTTAGTCAAGCCCTCCATGTTAGTTCCTGAGGGCACATGATGTGGTTAGTCAAGCCCTCCATGTTAGTTCCTATGGGCAGATGATGCTGTTAGTCAAGCCCTCCATGTTAGTTCCTGAGGGCACATGATGTGGTTATTCACACCCTCCATGTTAGTTCCTGAGGGCATGTGATGTGGTTAGTCAAGCCCTCCATGTTAGTTCCTGAGGGCATATGATGTGGTTAGTCAAGCCCTCTATGTTGATTCCTGAGGACATAGGATGTAGTTATTCACACCCTCCATGTTGGTTCTTGAGGGCACAAGATGTGGTTAGTCAAGCCCTCCATATTGGTTCCCGAGGGCACATGTTCTTGTTAGTCATGTCCTCCATGTTAGTTCCTGAGAGCATATGATGTTAGTCAAGCCCTCCATGTTAGTTCCTGAGAGCATATGATGTTAGTCAAGCCCTCCATGTTAGTTCCTGAGAGCATATGATGTTAGTCAAGCCCTCCATGTTAGTTCCTGAGAGCATATGATGTTAGTCAAGCCCTCCATGTTAGTTCCTGAGAGCATATGATGTTAGTCAAGCCCTCCATGTTAGTTCCTGAGGGCATATGATGTGGTTAGTCAAGCCCTCCATGTTAGTTCCTGAGGGCATATGATGTGGTTAGTCAAGCCCTCCATGTTGGTTCCAAAGGGCACATGTTCTTGTTAGTCATGTCCTCCATGTTAGTTCCTGATGGAAAAATATGTGGTTAGTCAAGCCCTCCATATTGGTTCCCGAGGGCACATGTTCTTGTTAGTCATGTCCTCCATGTTAGTTCCTGATGGAAAAATATGTGGTTAGTCAAGCCCTCCGTGTTAGTTCCTGAGGGCACATGATGTGGCTAGTCAAGCCCTCCATGTTAGTTCCTATAGGCACATGATGTGGCTAGTCAAGCCCTCCATGTTAGTTCCTATGGGCACATGATGTGGCTAGTTAAGCCCTCCAAGTTAGTTCCAGAGGGTGCATGATGTGGCTAGTTAAGCCCTACATATTAGCTCCTACGGGCATATGATGTAGTTAGTCAACCCCTCCATGTTAGTTCCTGAGGGCACATGATGTTGTTAGTCAAGCCCTCTATATTAGTTCCTATGGGCAGATGATGCTGTTAATCAAGCCCTCCATGTTGGTTCCTGAGGGCACATGATGTGGTTATTCACATCCTCCATGTTAGTTCCTGAGGGCACATGATGTGGTTATTCACACCCTCCATGTTAGGTCCTGAGAGCACATGATGTTGTTAGTCAAGCCCTCCATGTTAGTTCCTATGGGCAGATGATGCTGTTAGTCAAGCCCTTCATGTTACTTCCTGAGGGCACATGATGTGGTTATTCACACCCTCCAAGTTAGGTCCTGAGGACACATGCTGTTGTTAGTCAAGCCCTCCATGTTAGTTCCTATGGGCAGATGATGCTGTTAGTCAAGCCCTCCATGTTACTTCCTGAGGGCACATGATGTGGTTATTCACACCCTCCATGTTAGTTTCTGAGGGCACATCATGTGGCTAGTCAAGCCCTCCATATTAGTTCCTATGGGCAGATGATGCTGTTAATCAAGCCCTCCATGTTAGTTCCTGAGGGCACATGATGTGGTTATTCTCACCCTCCATGTTGGGTCCTGAGGACATATGATGTGGTTATTCACATCCTCCATGTTAGTTTCTGAGGGCACATGATGTGGTTAGTCAAGCCCTCCATGTTGGTTCCTGAGGACATATGATGTGGTTGTTCACATCCTCCATGTTAGTTCCTGAGGGCATATGATGTGGTTAGTCAAGCCCTCCATGCTGGTTCCTGAGGACATATGATGTGGTTATTCACATCCTCCATGTTAGTTCCTGAGGGCATATGATGTGGTTAGTCAAGCCCTCCATGTTGGTTCCTGAGGTCACATGATGTGGTTATTCACATCCTCCATGTTAGTTCCTGAGGGCACATGATGTGGTTATTCACACCCTCCATGATAGGTCCTGAGGGCACATGATGTTGTTAGTCAAGCCCTCCATGTTAGTTCCTATGGGCTGATGATGCTGTTAGTCAAGCCCTTCATGTTACTTCCTGAGGGCACATGATGTGGTTATTCACACCCTCCATGTTAGGTCCTGAGGGCACATGATGTTGTTAAAAAAAAAACCATGTTAGTTCCTATGGGCAGATGATGCTGTTAGTCAAGCCCTCCATGTTACTTCCTGAGGGCACATGATGTGGTTATTCACACCCTCCATGTTAGTTCCTGAGGGCACATGATGTGGCTAGTCAAACCCTGCATATTAGCTCCTACGGGCATATGATGTAGTTAGTCAAGCCCTCCATGTTAGTTCCTGAGGGCATATGACGTGGTTAGTCAAGCCCTCCATGTTAGTTCCTGAGGGCATATGATGTGGTTAGTCAAGCCCTCCATGTTAGTTCCTGAGGGCACATGATGTGGTTAGTCAAGCCCTCCATGTTAGTTCCTATGGGCAGATGATGCTGTTAGTCAAGCCCTCCATGTTAGTTCCTGAGGGCACATGATGTGGTTATTCACACCCTCCATCTTAGTTCCTGACGGCATATGATGTGGTTAGTCAAGCCCTCCATGTTGGTTCCTGAGGGCACATGATGTGGTTATTCACATCCTCCATGTTAGTTCCTGAGGGCACATGATGTGGTTATTCACACCCTCCATGTTAGTTTCTGAGGGCACATCATGTGGCTAGTCAAGCCGTGCATGTTAGTTCCTGAGGTACATGATGTGGCTAGTCAAGCCCTCCGTGTTAGTTCCTATGGGCACATGATGTGGCTAGTTAAGCCCTCCAAGTTAGTTCCAGAGGGTACATGATGTGGCTAGTTAAGCCCTACATATTAGCTCCTACGGGCATATGATGTAGTTAGTCAACCCCTCCATGTTAGTTCCTGAGGGCACATGATGTTGTTAGTCAAGCCCTCCATATTAGTCCCTATGGGCAGATGATGCTGTTAATCAAGCCCTCCATGTTGGTTCCTGAGGGCACATGATGTGGTTATTCACATCCTCCATGTTAGTTCCTGAGGGCACATGATGTGGTTATTCACACCCTCCAAGTTAGGTCCTGAGGGCACATGATGTTGTTAGTCAAGCCCTCCATGTTAGTTCCTATGGGCAGATAATGCTGTTAGTCAAGCCCTTCATGTTACTTCCTGAGGGCACATGATGTGGTTATTCACACCCTCCAAGTTAGGTCCTGAGGACACATGCTGTTGTTAGTCAAGCCCTCCATGTTAGTTCCTATGGGCAGATGATGCTGTTAGTCAAGCCCTCCATGTTACTTCCTGAGGGCACATGATGTGGTTATTCACACCCTCCATGTTAGTTTCTGAGGGCACATCATGTGGCTAGTCAAGCCCTCCATATTAGTTCCTATGGGCAGATGATGCTGTTAATCAAGCCCTCCATGTTAGTTCCTGAGGGCACATGATGTGGTTATTCTCACCCTCCATGTTGGTTCCTGAGGACATATGATGTGGTTATTCACATCCTCCATGTTAGTTTCTGAGGGCACATGATGTGGTTAGTCAAGCCCTCCATGTTGGTTCCTGAGGACATATGATGTGGTTGTACACATCCTCCATGTTAGTTCCTGAGGGCATATGATGTGGTTAGTCAAGCCCTCCATGCTGGTTCCTGAGGACATATGATGTGGTTATTCACATCCTCCATGTTAGTTCCTGAGGGCATATGATGTGGTTATTCACACCCTCCATGATAGGTCCTGAGGGCACATGATGTTGTTAGTCAAGCCCTCCATGTTAGTTCCTATGGGCAGATGATGCTGTTAGTCAAACCCTTCATGTTACTTCCTGAGGGCACATGATGTGGTTATTCACACCCTCCATGTTAGTTCCTGAGGGCATATGATGTGGTTAGTCAAGCCCTCCATGCTGGTTCCTGAGGACATATGATGTGGTTATTCACATCCTCCATGTTAGTTCCTGAGGGCATATGATGTGGTTATTCACACCCTCCATGTTACTTCCTGAGGGCACATGATGTTAGTCAAGCCCTCCATGTTACTTCCTGAGGGCACATGATGTGGTTATTCACACCCTCCATGTTAGTTTCTGAGGGCACATCATGTGGCTAGTCAAGCCCTGCATGTTAGTTCCTGAGGGCACATGATGTGATTAGTCAAGCCCTCCAAGTTAGTTCCTATGAGCACATGATGTGGTTAGTCAAGCCCTCCATGTTAGTTCCTGAGGGCACATGATGTGGCTAGTCAAGCCCTCCATGTTAGTTCCAGAGGGCACATGATGTGGCTAGTTAAGCCCTCCAAGTTAGTTCCAGAGGGTACATGATGTGGCTAGTTAAGCCCTACATATTAGCTCCTACGGGCATATGATGTTGTTAGTCAAGCCCTCCATGTTAGTTCCTGAGGGCACATGATGTTGTTAGTCAAGCCCTCCATGTTAGTTCCTATGGGCAGATGATGCTGTTAGTCAAGCCCTCCATGTTAGTTCCTGAGGGCACATGATGTGGTTATTCACACCCTCCATGTTAGTTCCTGAGGGCATATGATGTGGTTAGTCAAGCCCTCCATGTTGGTTCCTGGGGACATATGATGTGGTTTTTCACATCCTCCTTGTTAGTTCCTGTAGGCATATGATGTGGTTAGTCAAGCCTTCCATGTTGGTTCCTGAGGGCACATGATGTGGTTATTCACATCCTCCATGTTGGTTCCTGAGGGCACATGATGTGGTTATTCACATCCTCCATGTTAGTTTCTGAGGGCACATAATGTGGTTATTCACACCCTCCATGTTAGGTCCTGATGGCACATGATGTTGTTAGTTAAGCCCTCCATGTTAGTTCCTATGGGCTGATGATGCTGTTAGTCAAGCCCTTCATGTTACTTCCTGAGGGCACATGATGTGGTTATTCACACCCCCCATGTTAGGTCCTGAGGGCACATGATGTTGTTAGTCAAGCCCTCCAAGTTAGGTCCTGAGGACACATGATGTTGTTAGTCAAGCCCTCCATGTTACTTCCTGAGGGCACATGATGTGGTTATTCACACCCTCCATGTTAGGTCCTGAGGGCACATGATGTTGTTAGTCAAGCCCTCCATGTTAGTTCCTATGGGCAGATGATGCTGTTAGTCAAGCCCTTCATGTTACTTCCTGAGGGCACATGATATGGTTATTCACACCCTCCATGTTAGGTCCTGAGGGCACATGATGTTGTTAGTCAAGCCCTCCATGTTAGTTCCTATGGGCAGATGATGATGTTAGTCAAGCCCTGCATGTTACTTCCTGAGGGCACATGATGTGGTTATTCACACCCTCCATGTTAGTTTCTGAGGGCACATCATGTGGCTAGTCAAGCCCTCCATATTAGTTCCTATGGGCAGATGATGCTGTTAATCAAGCCCTCCATGTTAGTTCCTGAGGGCACATGATGTGGTTCGTCAAGCCCTCCAAGTTAGTTCCTATGAGCACATGATGTGGTTAGTCAAGCCCTCCATGTTAGTTCCTGAGGGCACATGATGTGGCTAGTCAAGCCCTCCATGTTAGTTCCTATGGGCAGATGATGCTGTTAGTCAAGCCCTCCATGTTAGTTCCTATGGGCAGATGATGCTGTTAGTCAAGCCCTCCATGTTACTTCCTGAGGGCACATGATGTGGTTATTCACACCCTCCATGTTAGTTTCTGAGGGCACATCATGTGGCTAGTCAAGCACTCCATGTTAGTTCCCGAGGGCACATGATGTGGTTCGTCAAGCCCTCCATGTTGGTTCCTGAGGGCATATGATGTTAGTCAAGCCCTCCATGTTAGTTCCTGAGAGCATATGATGTTAGTCAAGCCCTCCATGTTAGTTCCTGAGGGCATATGATGTGGTTAGTCAAGCCCTCCATGTTAGTTCCTGAGGGCATTTGATGTGGTTAGTCAAGCCCTCTATGTTGATTCCTGAGGACATAGGATGTAGTTATTCACACCCTCCATGTTGGTTCTTGAGGGCACAAGATGTGGTTAGTCAAGCCCTCCATATTGGTTCCCGAGGGCACATGTTCTTGTTAGTCATGTCCTCCATGTTAGTTCCTGAGAGCATATGATGTTAGTCAAGCCCTCCATGTTAGTTCCTGAGAGCATATGATGTTAGTCAAGCCCTCCATGTTAGTTCCTGAGAGCATATGATGTTAGTCAAGCCCTCCATGTTAGTTCCTGAGGGCATATGATGTGGTTAGTCAAGCCCTCCATGTTAGTTCCTGAGAGCATATGATGTTAGTCAAGCCCTCCATGTTAGTTCCTGAGAGCATATGATGTTAGTCAAGCCCTCCATGTTAGTTCCTGAGAGCATATGATGTTAGTCAAGCCCTCCATGTTAGTTCCTGAGAGCATATGATGTTAGTCAAGCCCTCCATGTTAGTTCCTGAGGGCATATGATGTGGTTAGTCAAGCCCTCCATGTTAGTTCCTGAGGGCATATGATGTGGTTAGTCAAGCCCTCCATGTTGGTTCCAAAGGGCACATGTTCTTGTTAGTCATGTCCTCCATGTTAGTTCCTGATGGAAAAATATGTGGTTAGTCAAGCCCTCCATATTGGTTCCCGAGGGCACATGTTCTTGTTAGTCATGTCCTCCATGTTAGTTCCTGATGGAAAAATATGTGGTTAGTCAAGCCCTCCGTGTTAGTTCCTGAGGGCACATGATGTGGCTAGTCAAGCCCTCCATGTTAGTTCCTATAGGCACATGATGTGGCTAGTCAAGCCCTCCATGTTAGTTCCTATGGGCACATGATGTGGCTAGTTAAGCCCTCCAAGTTAGTTCCAGAGGGTGCATGATGTGGCTAGTTAAGCCCTACATATTAGCTCCTATGGGCATATGATGTAGTTAGTCAACCCCTCCATGTTAGTTCCTGAGGGCACATGATGTTGTTAGTCAAGCCCTCTATATTAGTTCCTATGGGCAGATGATGCTGTTAATCAAGCCCTCCATGTTGGTTCCTGAGGGCACATGATGTGGTTATTCACATCCTCCATGTTAGTTCCTGAGGGCACATGATGTGGTTATTCACACCCTCCATGTTAGGTCCTGAGAGCACATGATGTTGTTAGTCAAGCCCTCCATGTTAGTTCCTATGGGCAGATGATGCTGTTAGTCAAGCCCTTCATGTTACTTCCTGAGGGCACATGATGTGGTTATTCACACCTTCCAAGTTAGGTCCTGAGGACACATGCTGTTGTTAGTCAAGCCCTCCATGTTAGTTCCTATGGGCAGATGATGCTGTTAGTCAAGCCCTCCATGTTACTTCCTGAGGGCACATGATGTGGTTATTCACACCCTCCATGTTAGTTTCTGAGGGCACATCATGTGGCTAGTCAAGCCCTCCATATTAGTTCCTATGGGCAGATGATGCTGTTAATCAAGCCCTCCATGTTAGTTCCTGAGGGCACATGATGTGGTTATTCTCACCCTCCATGTTGGTTCCTGAGGACATATGATGTGGTTATTCACATCCTCCATGTTAGTTTCTGAGGGCACATGATGTGGTTAGTCAAGCCCTCCATGTTGGTTCCTGAGGACATATGATGTGGTTATTCACATCCTCCATGTTAGTTCCTGAGGGCATATGATGTGGTTAGTCAAGCCCTCCATGCTGGTTCCTGAGGACATATGATGTGGTTATTCACATCCTCCATGTTAGTTCCTGAGGGCATATGATGTGGTTAGTAAAGCCCTCCATGTTGGTTCCTGAGGGCACATGATGTGGTTATTCACATCCTCCATGTTAGTTCCTGAGGGCACATGATGTGGTTATTCACACCCTCCATGATAGGTCCTGAGGGCACATGATGTTGTTAGTCAAGCCCTCCATGTTAGTTCCTATGGGCAGATGATGCTGTTAGTCAAGCCCTTCATGTTACTTCCTGAGGGCACATGATGTGGTTATTCACACCCTCCATGTTAGGTCCTGAGGGCACATGATGTTGTTTAAAAAAAAAACCATGTTAGTTCCTATGGGCAGATGATGCTGTTAGTCAAGCCCTCCATGTTACTTCCTGAGGGCACATGATGTGGTTATTCACACCCTCCATGTTAGTTCCTGAGGGCACATGATGTGGCTAGTCAAACCCTGCATATTAGCTCCTACGGGCATATGATGTAGTTAGTCAAGCCCTCCATGTTAGTTCCTGAGGGCATATGACGTGGTTAGTCAAGCCCTCCATGTTAGTTCCTGAGGGCATATGATGTGGTTAGTCAAGCCCTCCATGTTAGTTCCTGAGGGCACATGATGTGGTTAGTCAAGCCCTCCATGTTAGTTCCTATGGGCAGATGATGCTGTTAGTCAAGCCCTCCATGTTAGTTCCTGAGGGCACATGATGTGGTTATTCACACCCTCCATCTTAGTTCCTGAGGGCATGTGATGTGGTTAGTCAAGCCCTCCATGTTGGTTCCTGAGGACATATGATGTGGTTATTCACATCCACCATGTTAGTTCCTGACGGCATATGATGTGGTTAGTCAAGCCCTCCATGTTGGTTCCTGAGGGCACATGATGTGGTTATTCACATCCTCCATGTTAGTTCCTGAGGGCACATGATGTGGTTTTTCACATCCTCCATGTTAGTTCCTGAGGGCATATGATGTGGTTAGTCAAGCCTTCCATGTTGGTTCCTGAGGGCACATGATGTGGTTATTCACATCCTCCATGTTGGTTCCTGAGGGCACATGATGTGGTTATTCACATCCTCCATGTTAGTTTCTGAGGGCACATAATGTGGTTATTCACACCCTCCATGTTAGGTCCTGATGGCACATGATGTTGTTAGTTAAGCCCTCCATGTTAGTTCCTATGGGCTGATGATGCTGTTAGTCAAGCCCTTCATGTTACTTCCTGAGGGCACATGATGTGGTTATTCACACCCCCCATGTTAGGTCCTGAGGGCACATGATGTTGTTAGTCAAGCCCTCCAAGTTAGGTCCTGAGGACACATGATGTTGTTAGTCAAGCCCTCCATGTTACTTCCTGAGGGCACATGATGTGGTTATTCACACCCTCCATGTTAGGTCCTGAGGGCACATGATGTTGTTAGTCAAGCCCTCCATGTTAGTTCCTATGGGCAGATGATGCTGTTAGTCAAGCCCTTCATGTTACTTCCTGAGGGCACATGATGTGGTTATTCACACCCTCCATGTTAGGTCCTGAGGGCACATGATGTTGTTAGTCAAGCCCTCCATGTTAGTTCCTATGGGCAGATGATGATGTTAGTCAAGCCCTCCATGTTACTTCCTGAGGACACATGATGTGGTTATTCACACCCTCCATGTTAGTTTCTGAGGGCACATCATGTGGCTAGTCAAGCCCTCCATATTAGTTCCTATGGGCAGATGATGCTGTTAATCAAGCCCTCCATGTTAGTTCCTGAGGGCACATGATGTGGTTCGTCAAGCCCTCCAAGTTAGTTCCTATGAGCACATGATGTGGTTATTCACACCCTCCATGTTAGTTTCTGAGGGCACATCATGTGGCTAGTCAAGCCCTCCATGTTAGTTCCCGAGGGCACATGATGTGGTTCCTCAAGCCCTCCATGTTGGTTCCTGAGGGCATATGATGTTAGTCAAGCCCTCCATGTTAGTTCCTGAGAGCATATGATGTTTGTCAAGCCCTCCATGTTAGTTCCTGAGGGCATATGATGTGGTTAGTCAAGCCCTCCAAGTTAGTTCCTGAGGGCATATGATGTGGTTAGTCAAGCCCTCTATGTTGATTTCTGAGGACATAGGATGTAGTTATTCACACCCTCCATGTTGGTTCTTGAGGGCACAAGATGTGGTTAGTCAAGCCCTCCATATTGGTTCCCGAGGGCACATGTTCTTGTTAGTCATGTCCTCCATGTTAGTTCCTGAGAGCATATGATGTTAGTCAAGCCCTCCATGTTAGTTCCTGAGAGCATATGATGTTAGTCAAGCCCTCCATGTTAGTTCCTGAGAGCATATGATGTTAGTCAAGCCCTCCATGTTAGTTCCTGAGAGCATATGATGTTAGTCAAGCCCTCCATGTTAGTTCCTGAGGGCATATGATGTGGTTAGTCAAGCCCTCCATGTTAGTTCCTGAGAGCATATGATGTGGCTAGTCAAGCCCTCCATGTTAGTTCCTATAGGCACATGATGTGGCTAGTTAAGCCCTCCATGTTAGTTCCTATGGGCAGATGATGCTGTTAGTCAAGCCCTCCATGTTACTTCCTGAAGGCACATGATGTGGTTATTCACACCCACCATATTAGTTTCTGAGGGCACATCATGTGGCTAGTCAAGCCGTGCATGTTAGTTCCTGAGATACATGATGTGGCTAGTCAAGCCCTCCGTGTTAGTTCCTATGGGCACATGATGTGGCTAGTTAAGCCCTCCAAGTTAGTTCCAGAGGGTACATGATGTGGCTAGTTAAGCCCTACATATTAGCTCCTACGGGCATATGATGTAGTTAGTCAACCCCTCCATGTTAGTTCCTGAGGGCACATGATGTTGTTAGTCAAGCCCTCCATATTAGTTCCTATGGGCAGATGATGCTGTTAATCAAGCCCTCCATGTTGGTTCCTGAGGGCACATGATGTGGTTATTCACATCCTCCATGTTAGTTCCTGAGGGCACATGATGTGGTTATTCACACCCTCCAAGTTAGGTCCTGAGGGCACATGATGTTGTTAGTCAAGCCCTCCATGCTAGTTCCTATGGGCAGATAATGCTGTTAGTCAAGCCCTTCATGTTACTTCCTGAGGGCACATGATGTGGTTATTCACACCCTCCAAGTTAGGTCCTGAGGACACATGCTGTTGTTAGTCAAGCCCTCCATGTTAGTTCCTATGGGCAGATGATGCTGTTAGTCAAGCCCTCCATGTTACTTCCTGAGGGCACATGATGTGGTTATTCACACCCTCCATGTTAGTTTCTGAGGGCACATCATGTGGCTAGTCAAGCCCTCCATATTAGTTCCTATGGGCAGATGATGCTGTTAATCAAGCCCTCCATGTTAGTTCCTGAGGGCACATGATGTGGTTATTCTCACCCTCCATGTTGGTTCCTGAGGACATATGATGTGGTTATTCACATCCTCCATGTTAGTTTCTGAGGGCACATGATGTGGTTAGTCAAGCCCTCCATGTTGGTTCCTGAGGACATATGATGTGGTTGTTCACATCCTCCATGTTAGTTCCTGAGGGCATATGATGTGGTTAGTCAAGCCCTCCATGCTGGTTCCTGAGGACATATGATGTGGTTATTCACATCCTCCATGTTAGTTCCTGAGGGCATATGATGTGGTTAGTCAAGCCCTCCATGTTAGTTCCTGAGGGCACATGATGTGGTTATTCACATCCTCCATGTTAGTTCCTGAGGGCACATGATGTGGTTATTCACACCCTCCATGTTAGTTCCTATGGGCAGATGATGCTGTTAGTCAAACCCTTCATGTTACTTCCTGAGGGCACATGATGTGGTTATTCACACCCTCCATGTTAGTTTCTGAGGGCACGTCATGTGGCTAGTCAAGCCCTGCATGTTAGTTCCTGAGGGCACATGATGTGATAAGTCAAGCCCTCCAAGTTAGTTCCTATGGGCACATGATGTGTTTGGTCAAGCCCTCCATGTTTATTCCTGAGGGCACATGATGTGGCTAGTCAAGCACTCCATGTTAGTTCCAGAGGGCACATGATGTGGCTAGTTAAGCCCTGCATGTTAGTTCCTACAGACATATGATGTTGCTAGTCAAGCCCTCCATGTTAGTTCCTGAGGGAACATGATGTGACTAGTCAAGCCCTCCATGTTAGGTCCTGAGGGCACATGATGTTGTTAGTCAAGCCCTCCATGTTAGTTCCTATGGGCAGATGATGCTGTTAGTCAAGCCCTCCATGTTACTTCCTGAGGGCACATGATGTGGCTAGTTAAGCCCTCCATGTTAGTTCCAGAGGGCACATGATGTGGCTAGTCAAGCCCTCCATGTTAGTTCCTGATGGCACATGATGTGGCTAGTTAAGCACTGCATGTTAGTTCCTACAGGCATATGATGTTGTTAGTCAAGCCCTCCATGTTAGTTCCTGAGGCCACATGATGTTAGTCATACCCTCCATGTTAGTTCCTATGGGCATATGATTCTACTAGTTATCCCTCCATGTTACTTCCTGAGGGCACATGATGTTAGTCAAGCCCTCCATGTTACTTCCTGAGGACACATGATGTGGTTATTCACACCCTCCATGTTAGTTTCTGAGGGCACATCATGTGGCTAGTCAAGCCCTGCATGTTAGTTCCTGAGGGCACATGATGTGATTAGTCAAGCCCTCCAAGTTAGTTCCTATGAGCACATGATGTGGTTAGTCAAGTCCTCCATGTTAGTTCCTGAGGGCACATGATGTGGCTAGTCAAGCCCTCCATGTTAGTTCCAGAGGGCACATGATGTGGCTAGTTAAGCCCTCCAAGTTAGTTCCAGAGGGTACATGATGTGGCTAGTTAAGCCCTACATATTAGCTCCTACGGGCATATGATGTTGTTAGTCAAGCCCTCCATGTTAGTTCCTGAGGGCACATGATGTGGTTATTCACACCCTCCATGTTAGTTCCTGAGGGCATATGATGTGGTTAGTCAAGCCCTCCATGTTAGTTCCTGAGGGCATATGATGTGGTTAGTCAAGCCCTCCATGTTAGTTCCTGAGGGCATATGATGTGGTTAGTCAAGCCTTCCATGTTGGTTCCTGAGGGCACATGATGTGGTTATTCACATCCTCCATGTTGGTTCCTGAGGGCACATGATGTGGTTATTCACATCCTCCATGTTAGTTTCTGAGGGCACATAATGTGGTTATTCACACCCTCCATGTTAGGTCCTGATGGCACATGATGTTGTTAGTTAAGCCCTCCATGTTAGTTCCTATGGGCTGATGATGCTGTTAGTCAAGCCCTTCATGTTACTTCCTGAGGGCACATGATGTGGTTATTCACACCCCCCATGTTAGGTCCTGAGGGCACATGATGTTGTTAGTCAAGCCCTCCAAGTTAGGTCCTGAGGACACATGATGTTGTTAGTCAAGCCCTCCATGTTACTTCCTGAGGGCACATGATGTGGTTATTCACACCCTCCATGTTAGGTCCTGAGGGCACATGATGTTGTTAGTCAAGCCCTCCATGTTAGTTCCTATGGGCAGATGATGCTGTTAGTCAAGCCCTTCATGTTACTTCCTGAGGGCACATGATGTGGTTATTCACACCCTCCATGTTAGGTCCTGAGGGCACATGATGTTGTTAGTCAAGCCCTCCATGTTAGTTCCTATGGGCAGATGATGATGTTAGTCAAGCCCTCCATGTTACTTCCTGAGGGCACATGATGTGGTTATTCACACCCTCCATGTTAGTTTCTGAGGGCACATCATGTGGCTAGTCAAGCCCTCCATATTAGTTCCTATGGGCAGATGATGCTGTTAATCAAGCCCTCCATGTTAGTTCCTGAGGGCACATGATGTGGTTCGTCAAGCCCTCCAAGTTAGTTCCTATGAGCACATGATGTGGTTAGTCAAGCCCTCCATGTTAGTTCCTGAGGGCACATCATGTGGCTAGTCAAGCCCTGCATGTTAGTTCCTGAGGGCACATGATGTGGTTCGTCAAGCCCTCCAAGTTAGTTCCTATGAGCACATGATGTGGTTAGTCAAGCCCTCCATGTTAGTTCCTGAGGGCACATGATGTGGCTAGTCAAGCCCTCCATGTTAGTTCCTATGGGCACATGATGTGGCTAGTTAAGCCCTCCAAGTTAGTTCCAGAGGGTACATGATGTGGTTCATCAAGCCCTCCAAGTTAGATCCTATGAGCACATGATGTGGTTATTCACACCTTCCATGTTAGTTCCTGATGGCACATGATGTGGTTAGTCAAGTTCTTCATGTTAGTTCCAGAGGGCACATGATTTGGTTAGTCAAGTTCTTCATGTTAGTTCCAGAGGGCACATGATGTGATTATTCACACCTTCCATGTTAGTTCCGAAGGGCACATGATGATGTTAGTCATGTCTTCCATGTTAGTTCCTGATGAAACATGTTGTTTTAGTCAAGCCCACCATGTTAGTTCCTGATGGAACATGATGTGTTTAATCAAGCCCTCCATGTCTCATCATCATCAAGTACCGGGCTTGCTGGCATAAGTGATCATGTCTCTCCATAATTTTCGATCTCGACAGTTATTTATCATTTCTGTTGTTGTCCTTCTGCCAAGCCATTCTTTTAAGCTGTCTGGTATTTTTTCTCTTTGCTTTCCTCTATCTCTTCGTCCCTCAATTTTCCCAGTTGTTACAATATATTCCAGTTCTCTTCTCATTACATGGCTAAAAAATGATGATTATTTCTTCCTAATATTGGAAATTAGCTCTCTTTTTGCTTTGGCCTCTTTCAGAACGTTTTCATTACTCTTTTTAGCTGTCCATGGTATTCTCAACATTCTTCTATTAAACCACATTTCTACAGACTCCATTGATTTTCTTGTTTTGTTCTCCTATTGTTTATGATTCACATCCATATGGTAAGACTGACTCTATTTAACATTTAAGAACTAGTTTTCTTGTTTCTATTGTCAAAAATGGATTGCATAGTATCTTCCTCATTTTTTGGGAAGCTGCTTTTGACTGAGTAATTCTGCATCTCACCTCTTTTGTACATCTTCCGTCGGAGGTTAACAAAGTTCCCAAATATTTAAATTCATTTACCAGCTTTAATAATGTTCCATCATCATCAAGTCCCATCTCCGCATCAAAGGTTGGCTACCATGGAGCACCATTATGCTCTTTCATCTTGCTTTGATGGTGCAGGCTGTCATAGATTGACTTGTCCATCTTTTGATGTTGCTCGTCCATGTTAGTCTTGGTCTGCCTCTGCCTCTTTTACCTTGTATTTTCCCCTCCAGGATTACTTTTAGTAGGCTGTTGTGTCTTTTAACATGGCCCAAAATGGCTTGTCATGTTTACTTAATTAAGTAATTGTTGTAGATCTTTAGGATTTTCTGCTGGTAGTACAGTAACATCAGCATATCTTAGGTTATTGATTATCTTTCCATTAATTTGTAGGCCTGGCATCTCTGTGATATTTTTAGAGATTTGCTCAGTGTATAGATTGAACAAGCTTGGTGATAGGATGCATCCCTGTCTTACTCCTCTTTTTATATCAATGGGTGTAGAGTTCTCTTTGTTATATTTTATTATTGCTGTTTGCTCCCAGTATAGATTACATATTAGTCGTATGTCCATGTCATCTACATGTATCTCTTTTAGGCATTCTATAAGTTGTCTGTGGTGTACTCTATCAAAAGCTTTGGTGTAATCTATGAAGCAGGCATATTTTGGTTTATTTACTTCTGTGTACTTTACTATTAATGTTCTCATGCAGAATATGGCTTCTTTTGTCCCACTATTTTTCTTAAATCCAAATTGCTGCTCATCTAATTCAGTATTGATTTTATTCTGAATCATTCCTTGTATAACTTTTAGCAAGATTTTTGTAACATGGCTCATTAGGCTTATTGTTCTAAAGTCACTGCATTCAACTGCACCATTCTTTTTAGGCAATGCAATGAAAGTTGATGTTTTTAGTTCATTTGGTATGTATCCTGTATGGTATATGTCGTTGCATATGTCTGTAATCACTTCAATGCCAAAATCTTCTAGTGCCTGTATCATCTGTATGCTGTCAGGTCCTGCTGCTTTTAAAGGGTTAAGGCATAAAAATGCGAAGCTGCAGTAAAGCTGAATATGAGGAAAAATTAAAAATAAAAAAAGGTATGTAAGAAGCTTTACGTGACAAGTGGACGACACAGACTAAACAACGTTTCGGCTCAATAGGCCTTCATCAGGAACAAACAATAAAAACACACACACACAAATTAATAACGAAACAACCAAAACAAAAACAATCGAAATGTGTTAAAGAAAACAACAACAAAAAGTAAAACTATCCTGTCAAATCCAAAATAAAGGATAATCCATCAGGGGTTACGATTTTATTTTGGATTTGACAGGATAGTTTTACTTTTTGTTGTTGTTTTCTTTAACACATTTCGATTGTTTTTGTTTTGGTTGTTTCGTTATTAATTTGTGTGTGTGTGTTTTTATTGTTTGTTCCTGATGAAGGCCTATTGAGCCGAAACGTTGTTTAGTCTGTGTCGTCCACTTGTCACGTAAAGCTTCTTACATACCTTTTTTTATTTTTTAATTTTTCCTGCTGCTTTTCCCTTTTTCATTGTTGTTATAGCTTTTTCCACCTCCAATTTTAAGATTTTATAGCCTGATGTACATTTAATGATTAGTTTCTTGTCCCTTTTATCATGAAATAGTTCTGTTATATATTCCTGACGTCTATCTATAATATCTTTATTGTCTGTTAGAATTTTTCCTATTTTGTCTGCAATGCATCCACCTTCTGTGGCTTTTTTATTTTTATTAGTCATTTTCTTTATTTCTGTGTGCATTCCACTTAAGTCTTGTTTGCTTTCTATAGTTTCTATGGCTATACATTTTTGGCTGAGCCAGTCTTCTTTTGCCTTTTTGCACATTTTGCGTATTTCATTATCTATTTTATTGTTTTGAGCAGTGTTCTTCGCTTGTCTCCTTTCTTCCATTTTTTCTAAGATGTTGTCAGTTATCCATTTTTGTTTTTTTGTTCTTTTCTTTTTAGGTAAGGTGTCGCAGGTTTCTTGTATGCTTTTCTTTATGTATTGCTATTTGGTTGTGACTTCTTCATCAGGATTTTCTCTTCTGTATTGCTCAATTCCAGCTTCTAGCAGCTTCTGGTATGTGTTCTTTACTTGCATTGTATAGGTATCTTTAATATCTTTTTCATTTAAAGCTGTTATATCTAGTGATATTGTTGATGAATTAGACTTTTGCTTGTTTTTCTTTAGTTTGATTTTCATTTTAATCATTATAGGATTGTGATCTGAATTAATATCTGCTCCTGGATAGGTTTTGGCTTTCTTTTCGGCTGTTACGGAACCTTTTTCGGAATATTGTTCCACCTGTCTTTATTTTTCACTGAGGTGATGTCTTTTTCTTTGTTTTTACCATTGCTTCTGTCTTTTTGCCATTACGGCTGAGTTCTTTATTTTTGCTTTCTTTCACTATAATGTCTAACATTTCTTGTAATTCACTTTCACTCCTAACGATTAAGACCTATGTGCTATATCACCTGTAGCACATGATGTCCCCTACCGAACGAGGGTTTTCCATTGGAATCCCCCTTAACATTGTTGTCGTGATTTCTATTATTGTAGTGATTGAATGATTGTACAAAGAAGTTATGAAAGTGGTTTTCTGTTGCCTTCTGTCGGTTTGTTTACAGTTGGCTCCGCTAGCCTTTGAGTAAAAAGTCTCACCCACAAGGCAGTGGGGTTGTTTTACTTCGGGGTACCCTCCCTTAGCCTTTTACTCTCCTGAGCTCACCTGCAAGGCAGCAGGGCAGCCACAGGTTGTACTGTTTACTGCATACAGTAGCAGGTAAAATTACCCGACCTGATTTAATGTCTAGCTCTCCTAAATAAATGTGAAAAATCGGAGATCTCTGTGCATGTTGAAGAACCCTTTAAGTTAACAATTGAAAAGAGTAAGCCAAATATTGCCAAAGTCAGGAACAAAATTGTAAAGGGATAAAAGATTACTACCCAATCATCCCTTCTATATTCAAGGTGTTCACCAGAGTTATGCAGTTCTAACCACAAGCCATTTTCAGTGCTTTTAATGTTTGACTGGGTGTTGCATGCTAGGGGAGATGATTAGAGTATGTGGAGTTGATCTCACAGCCAAACTAAACTAACTAAACTCAACTAAACTAACCAAACTAAAGTAAATAAACTAAAGTACCTAAACAAACTAAATTAAAATAACTAAACTAACCTAAAGTAACTAAAGTAAGTAACTAAACTAAAGTAACTAAACAAATTTAAAGTTACCTAAAAACAAAAAAATGTAAAGAACCGCATCACGTCAAGTTGCATATTGGAAATATGGTGTTAGTGACCATAAATTTTACAGATCCGCACATGATTTTCGGGGTAATGTGGTCGGTATTACGCCCGTGCCACTTTACTTTCCTAGAAAAAAATCCAGTACCCATATAAGGCTGGGTGAACTCGGAAGCCGTTGGTTGGGATCGGTCCCTACCTCTTGTCCTTTGTAGTCCAGTTCACTAACCATTGAGCAACTGCGGCTCCCTAAATTTACCTAAAGTAACTAAAATATGTAACTAAACTAAATTACTAACTCATCATCATCATCAAATACCAAGCCTACTGGCGTAGGTGATCAAGTCAACTTTCGATCTCGACAGTTATTTATCATAGGCTGGCCCACCTCCCCTAGAGTGTCAGGAAGCTAAAGGGCCGAAACACTTGCTCAACGGGGGTCTTCTTCTGATGATCAGATTGCCTCCTGCTGTGAAGCTCTGTACAAAGAGTTTCCTACTACTGATATATGGTTAGTCCATTGACAGTCGGGGCAGGCACCCCGCCAGCTGATAACCTACTAGCTATAGAAACGAAACCTATTAAATGCCCCAAGACTCACCGAAAGGGGGGAGAATGATGAGTCACACAGCGATTCTACGGAGACTACAAGCACCGACCAACGGATTTTGATCCCAGAACAACGGCTGGAACACCAATGTAGCTGTGGTAGAAAATTCTCAACACAGAAGGGCATGAAAATACACAGAACGAAGAGGAGGTGTGGGAATACAGCATCAGTAGCTCAACAGCGCACTGTCTCGACAGGTAAGACGTCAGAAGATCTCAGTCAGGAGTCAATCCACAGAACTGAGAACATTCAAGTTGAGCTGTCTGATGATGAATTCGCTCACTTCTTGGATGGGAAGAGAGAGAAGATCAAGCTTCCTCCTGCCTGCAACACAGTAGTCTGGGAGAAGTTAGACAAGTCACTAGCAACACAGTAGTCTGGGAGAAGTTAGACAAGTCACTAGCAACACAGTAGTCTGGGAGAAGTTAGACAAGTCACTAGCAACACAGTAGTCTGGGAGAAGTTAGACAAGTCACTAGCAAAAGCCATAGACCACCATCATAAACGGCTGAACTTGTCCCAGAAGCTTGAAAGCATAGGCGAATTGGTCTATTATTATTGCGTCAAGGAGTTAGGCTTAGGCACGAAGGAAGTAAGGACGAGCACGACACCACATAAAAGCAGACGACAAAAACAAATAGAAGAGATTAGGAGGCAGAAAACCATGCTAGGAAACAATTCAAGAAAGCTACAGAAGCAGAGAAGGAAGCATTACATCAGGTATGGCAGCATCTAAAATCCAAACATAAGGCACTGGGTAGAGCAGAAAGATTGTATCAAAAAAGGACAGCAACCAAGAGGGCCAGGGAAATGTTCTTCAAAGACCCATTCAAGTTTGCAAAGGAGCTGTTTGAACCACCAAGATCTGGAACATTACAATTCAGCAAGGAGGAGCTAGAGAAACATCTAAGAGAGACCTATTCGGACAGCTAGAGAGACGAACCGCTGAAGTCGATGACAGGAATGATGTGGCCGAGCGAACCGGGCACCCCATTCAATGATAGGCCTCCGACGTTACAAGAAGTTATAGATGTAGTTCACAGAGCCCACAACAACTCGGCCCCAGGTCCAAATGGCGTTCCATACCTGGTTTACAAAAGATGTCCAGAGGTACTGAAACGACTGCATCGGCTGCTCAGGAGTGCATGGAAGAGGAAGATTGTAAGCCAGGAGTGGAAGAAAGCCGCTAATGGCGTGTACATTCCAAAGGAACTGAACTCAAATGAGATTACACAGTTCAGACCAATCTCCCTACTGAATGTGGAAAGGAAAGTATTCTTCTCTGTAATGGCAAAGAGACTCACCTTGTACCTCATGGAGAACGGGTACATAGATACTGCCATACAGAAGGGAGGAGTCCCTGGTGTCCCCGGATGCTTGGAGCACGTGACAATGATATGGGACGCGATACAGAGAGCAAAAACCGAGAAGCTAGACCTAGACGTCATATGGCTAGATCTTGCAAATGCATATGGATCAGTCCCACATCAGATGATTTGGCAGGCTCTCCGAATGTACCATGTACCCCAGAGTGTGACCGCCATGCTCAGACTGTATTTTACCGGCTTCACTGTGCGTTTCTCCACAAAGGAATACATGACTCACTGGATAGAATTGCAAGTCGACATTGCAATGGGCTGTACAATTTCGCCCATACTCTTTGTGATGGCGATGCAGATAATATTGAGAGCAGCAGGAGTTGGAAAAGGACCAGACCTAGGAGGTGGATACCACATGCCACCACTTAGATCATTTATGGATGACACCACGGTCCTAGCATCAGAAGAGAGCCACGCCCGCAGGATGCTTGAACGCCTGGACGAACTCTTTGTGTGGTGCCGGATGAGCTTCAAACCAAGGAAGTCACAAAGCCTATCCATCAGACGAGGGAATACCAAGCAAGTCACATTCAGTGTGGCGAAACAGAGGATCCCAACCGTCTGCGAGGAGCCAATAAAGAGCCTAGGCAGAGTGTATTACGCCTCATTGAAAGACACGAAAGCAGTCCAGAGAGTAAGAGAGATGACAGAGCAAGGGCTACATATCATCGACCGGAGTAGACTTTTAGGAAAGTTTAAGATCTGGTGCCTCCAGTTCATGTTGATACCCAAACTGCTATGGCCTCTTCTGATATATGAGATCAGCTCAAGTACGGTGGAAGCAATGGGGAGCATGATTAGCAAGTACATGCCGAAATGGCTGGGAGTACCACCAGGACTGACGGATGTTGCGCTGTATTGTAAGAAAGCCAAGCTGGTCCTTCCGTTCAAGTCAGTCCTAGAGGAATATAAAGCCAGCAAGGCCAGAATAAGGATATCAAAAGCAAGAGGAGCTTTCATTGCACTGGGAAAATATGGAAATCCAAAGAAATTAGGTTAAATACAAAAATAAAAATGTTCAACTCAAATGTTAAGTCGGTCCTATTATATGGCTGTGAAACATGGAGAATAACAAAATTGACAATCACGAAGGTACAGACTTTCATTAATGGATGCTTACGCAGAATAAAGGGATGGAAATGGCAGGACAAAGTCACTAAAGTGGAATTATGGAAATGTACCGGTCAAATACCAGTGGATAAAGAGATACAGCGTAGACGATGGCGATGGATAAGAGCATACACTACGGAAGCCAACTGAGAGTATTACACAACAGGCCCTTTTTTGGAATCCCCAGGGGAAAAGACAAAGAGAAAGACCAAGGAATTCTTGGAGAAGACAGATCGAAGCAGAGATGAAGATGATGGGGAAGACATGGAATGATCTTAAAAGAATTGCAAAAACAGACGACTTGGAAAGTGTTTGTTGAAGACCTATGCTCTACTGGGAGCTAAAAGGTAGAAGAAGGCCAGACTGGCAGTTATGCTGCAAAGCTCGTCAGACAAAACTGTCCGAACAGTGGAACCCACAGTGAAGACCGGTCGGAAGTGGCAGGCGTGTACGGCAGTACGCGAAGCACGTGAGAGTTTCCAGCTAAAGGAAGTGATGGGCTACACGCAGACCAACAGGCGTGGATTTGGTCACGGAGACATCCAATGGTGGTCAAAGGCATCAAATAGACAACGAAGGGACATGGTAGTCAGGGAGATCAGAGATGTCGAGGAGAACAAGCGTGTACAAAAGGCAGCACAACAAGTGCAGCAAGGCCAATGACCACATGGGAGATGGCTTTGCAGAGGACACTAACATGGAATGACATGTGGCATATGGCACCGCTGCGGCTCAGCTACATAATCAGATCTATGTATGACCTTCTACCATCAGCCTGCAACCTTATGAAGTGGGGGAAGACAGATGACAATCGATGTCCTCTTTGCGGAGGAAGACAGACGATGGAACATGTTCTTTCCTCATGCAAGACAGCACTAGGCCAAGGGCGGTACACATGATGACACAACAGAGTGCTGCATGAACTGGTTGCCACCGTGGATGGGGCGCGGATGAAGGCCAACAATAAAGTTCGACCAGCTACGACTAACACCTACTTTTTTAGAGCGGGACAGGCCGCACACCCCAAGCAGAACCACTGGAGCGACTTCACTATCCTGGACATAGCAAACGATTGGGAGATGGCGGTTGACCTCCCAGGGTGAGAGAAGTACCCAGAGTGCATTAAGACATCTAAAATGCGTCCAGACATTGCACTCTTCACGTCAAATATGACCCATGTCATTTTAAAAGAGCTCACAGTGCCATTTGAATCCAGGATAGAGGAACAACATATATTCAAACTATCCAAATACAAGGATCTCGCCACCGAGCTGAGACAGTAGGGAGTACAGAGTAGAGTGTTTTCAGTGGTGGTTAGTGCCAGAGGACTCAAAACCCCATCCTTCTATGACCTCTTAAAGATGCTAGGAATTAAGGGGGTATGCGGTCAAGAACAATGAAGACTATTCCTGAGTCAGCAGAAAGAGCATCGTGCTGGCTGTGGCAGAATCGTGACAAACCAACAGTCAAATAATATTATGTCCAGACCAGACGGATCGGGCGACTATTTTTACACCTTGACCACTTATTGATCCCACATAAGTCAACAGAGTAGGGAGAATTGAAGTAGGGCCCGAGACGAAGAGATAAGTTACATAATTGACCGGAGGTGAGCATCAGACCAGGTGCTTAGGGCGTCTACGATACAAACAATAAGTCCTAAACAACAGGAAGACCAGACAACTAGGCGTCAATCTTAACCAGCGGATGCCGAATTCCCACAAAAGTCAGACACTGACGGGTCTAGAAAATTGCGTTGTCATTAGTAGCCAAGTTATTTCAACTGGAAAGCGCAGTAAGGCGCTAGGTTAAACCAAGACAGGTAAGGTAACTATTTTCGAGTGTGCTGCCTATTAAATGTAACTTTTGTGCCGAACATGAAATGTAAGCCTTAGGTTAGGTAATCTATTTTTGAGTGTTTTATGTATTAAGTGGTAGTTATTTTGTGCCGAACATAAGCTTAGGTTAGTTAAACTATTTTCAAAAGTTTTGTGTATTAAGTTTAGTTAGTTTGTGCCGAACATACGGTGTAAGCCTTGGAGGCAATGCAGCAGGAGGTCGACGCCTGGGAGTCATGACCCAGGCGAGCCCACCTCCCCTAGAGTGTCAAGAAGCTAAAGGGCTAAACACTTGCTCGACGGGGGTAACTTCTGATGATCAGATTGCCTCCTGCTGCGAAGCTCTGTACAAAGAGTTTCCTCCTACTTTCTGTTGTTGACCTTCTGCCAAGCCATTCTCTTAAGCTTTATGGTATTTTTTCTCTTTGCTTTTCTCTATCTCTTCGTCCCTCAATTTTCCCAGTTGTTACAATATATTCCAGTTGTTCTCTTCTCATTACATGGCCAAAAAATGATGATTGTTTCTTCC
Organism: Megaustenia siamemsis; assembly: GCA_032433765.1. Classification (NCBI taxonomy): domain Eukaryota; kingdom Metazoa; phylum Mollusca; class Gastropoda; order Stylommatophora; family Ariophantidae; genus Megaustenia; species Megaustenia siamemsis. The sequence goes on along the minus strand of JAVIAB010000073.1, from coordinate 128,345,536 downwards.
TAATATTGGAAATTAGCTCTCTTTTTGCTTTGATCTCTTTGAGAACATTTTCACTACTCTTCTTAGCTGTCCAAGGTATTCTCAACATTCTTCTGTAAAACCACATTTCTACAGACTCCAGTGATTTTCTTGTCTGTTGTCCATGATTCACATCCATATGTTAAGACTGGCTCTACATAACAGTTAAGAACTTTTTTTCTTGTTTCGATTGTCAAAAATGGATTGCATAGTATCTTCCTCATTTCAGGTAGGGTAATTTTACCTGCTACTGTATGCAGTAAACAGTACAACATGTGGCTGCCCTGCTGTATTGCAGGTAAGCTCGGGAGAGTAAAAGGCTAAGGGAGGGTTACCCCGAAGTAAAACAACCCTTATTGCCTTGTGGGTGAGACTTTTTAGTCAAAGGCTAGCGGAGCCAACCATAAACAAACCGACGGAAGGCAATAGAAAACCACTGCCGTAACTTCTTTGTACAATCATGAATCGCCAAACTAACTAAAATAAACTGAACTAAACTAAGCTAATTAAACTAACTTAACTTAACTAAAGTAACTAAAATAAACTAAACTATAATAAACTGAACCAAACTAAGCTAATTAAACTAAACTCAGCTAAATTTAACTAAACTAAACTAACTTGACTTAACTAAAGTAACTAAAATAAACTGAACTAAACTAAGCTAATTAAACTAAACTAACCTAAAGTAACTGTGAAGTATTTTCGGCTTAATTTTTTACAGTATGTGATAGCCAGTCCCAGACCCAACCCTCCTTCCTGACAATCATGATGATATTGAAGACCTTTGCTCCACAGGGAGCTGAAAGGTAGAAGAAGAACCTAAAGTAACTAAACTAACTTAACTAAACTAAAACTCAAATAAACTAAACTATAATAAACTGAACTAAAATCTATCTATCTATCTATTGACCTTTCGAGCCGTAACCGGCCCATAGGGCGTAGACCAAGATACACCTTCACCTATATGAATTTTTGTTCTAGCAGTTTTCTTTTAAAGATATTTTATCAAATCTCGCCATCTGTCTCTGTTCTGTGCAAGCAGTTCTATCTCATTGAGGGAGCCGATTCCTGCTGCTCTTGCCTCTCTCATCAATGTTCTTCTCAGTGTCTCCCTGGGTCTTCCTCTTTTTCTTTTACCTGTTGTTTCCCATATGAGGGCTTGCTTTGCTATTCGATTATTATCTCTTCTCATCACATGTCCAACGTATGACCATCGTCTTTTCTTTATTACTGAAGATATTAGTGGTTGATTGGCGATTTCTCTAATTTCCTCGTTTGTTTTGAATTCGTTCCATTCTATACCAAGTATTTTCCTTAGACATTTATTTTCGAATGCGTTCAACTTTGTTTCTATATCTCTTGTTGTTTTCCAGCTTTCACACGCATACGTAAGGGTTGATAGTACATTTGATTTGAATAGCCTAAGTTTTGTGTTTGTGCTAATGAGTTTTGATTTCCACAACTTTTCAAGGCTTCTGAAAGACATTGCTGCTTTAGCCAGTCTGATTCTAATTTCTTTGCTCGTATCCCCTTCTCGATCAATGTGACTTCCAAGATAGATGAAGTGATCGATCTCTTCTACTGGTTTGTTTTCCATGTATATTTTGTCACTTGTTGGAATTAAACTTTTCATGACTTTAGTCTTTTCATGATTGACCTCAAGCCCAATTTTGCTGGCTATTGATGATAGTTCATTTGTGTTTTCCTGCATCGTTTTTATCTGATTGCTGATGAGAACTATGTCATCAGCAAAGTCCAGGTCCTCCAAATGGTCTCCTTGTATCCATTCGATGCCTTTATTACCAGTGCAGCATTTCTTCATTATGAAGTCCATAACAATTCCAAATAACAAGGGCGATAAAATACATCCTTGTTTAACCCCAGTTTCTATTGGGAAACATTCGCTCAGTCCTTCCTCTGTTCGAACTGCACATGTGTAACCATCATACATGTCTTTGATAATATTTATGATTTTTGATGGTAAGCCATATTGCTTCAGAATTTTCCACAAAGAATCTCTATGAATACTATCAAATGCTTTTTTGAAGTCGATGAAGTTAAGTACAAAAGGTTTTTGCTTTTCAATGTGTTCCTCCAATATAAGTCGTAGAGTGAAAATGTGGTCAAGACAGCTTCTCCCTTTTCTAAACCCAGCCTGTTCTTCACGCATTACTGTATCTATTGAATCCTTTATTCTATTTAGGATGATTCTAAAATAAGCTAATTAAAATAAACTAAACTAAACTGAACTAAATTTGTGATATGATCAATATGACCAGTGAATGTGTGTAATGAAACTGCTTTAATTTTGTGACAGGTTCTAGGCAGTTCAAGCTTCCTTGCTGTGGCACATCATGCTGTTGTGGGTAACCAAGTGATAGTCAGTGGTCGTCAGCGATCTTTAGTTTTATCTATCCTGAATGCCTTAAAGGTAGATACCATTTGTCTGGAAAGTTTTAAATCAATTCTCATCACTGTCTCAAGTATAAATAGTATCTGAGAACGTTTTGTCTGTCAATAACTGAACAGAAAACATTTTGTCTGTCAATAACTGAACAGAAAACCATTTGTCTGTCAATAACTGAACAGAAAACCATTTGTCTGTCAATAACTGAACAGAAAACCATTTGTCTGTCAATAACTGAACTGAAAACCATTTGTCTGTCAATAAATGAACAGAAAACCATTTGTCTGTCAATAACTGAACTGAAAAACCATTTGTCTGTCAATAACTGAACAGAAAACCATATTTTATTCAGTTGAATATAAACATTGAATTGCCTTTATGTCTTGGATATGATTAATTGTTTTTTAAAAATGAAATTTGAGTTTTGAAAAGAGAATCCTGCTAATTTGCGCAGTTTCTTTGACTTGCTTGATGTCTATTGTTAACTCAACACAGAATATTGCAGCAAGAGACAGTTAAATCGTTTCTCAAATATAGATATGTCAAATAAAGTAAAAAGTAAAGGTTTCCTTCACGCCTTGCTAGGCGTATGGGGGATATGGTGTTAGTGACCATATTTTTCTATGACACCAGCACATTTCTGGGTGATGTGGTCAGTATCACGCCAGGCTGCCTTTACTTCCCAGAAAAATCTCTGGTACCCATTTTTAGAGGCTGGGTGAACCCCAGAGCCTTGTCAGTCCGAAAAAACATCCGCCACTGCTGGAGATCGAACCCGGACCTGTCTGGTCTGTAAGCGAGCACACTAACCACTCAGCCACCGAGGCTTCCATATGTCAAATACCCAACCTAATTTTCTGGACATTCCAAGTCTCCCCTCCTGTTGTATTTCTCACCAATAGAATCAAAGAGCTATTTTAATCAACCTCTGTGATCTGAAATCTAATGAAGATATTCATATCAAATTTAAATAAACATTTAGAATCATCGTCATGTGTCATACCGGTTGGCGTGGGTGATCATGTCCTTCCACAATCTTCTATCTACAGTGCGTCATATCAGTTCTGTTGTTGACCGTTTACCATGCCATAACACAAAGCTATCCAGTATTTTCTGTCTTTTTTTGTCATGCGCGATCTCTCTTTCCTTTTATTTTGTCAGTTGTAACCAAACATTCCAAATTTCCTCTTCTCATGATGTGCCCAAAAATGTTGACTGTTTCTTTCTGATTTTTTTTAGGAGCTCCCTTTTTGTGTTGGCCTCTTTGAGAATTTTCTCATTGGTCTTATTTAGCTGTCCAGGGAACTTTCAACATTCTTCTGAGAAATCCCATCTCTGTGACCTCTAATCGTCTTTTCATTTGTGTCACTGTCTTTGATTCGCTTCCATTGGTCAGAATTGGTTCTATATAGCACCGATGAACTCTCTTTCTCACTTCTATTGACATAGATTTGTTCCATAAGATATTTTTCATTTTCTGAAATGCTATTTTGGCCTGAGCTATTATGCTTTTTATTTCTGTAGTGCATCTTCCATCTGATGTTATTATTGTGCCCAAGTATTTGATGCGTTGCACTTGTTTCAGATTTGTCCTGTTTATTTTTATGCTGCATGATGGTGATGATTGTTTCTTTGATATGACCATTACTTCTGTTTTCTTACTATTCAGACTGAGACCTTTCTTGTTGCTTTCTTTTACTATTATGTCTATCATTTCTTGTAGTTGAAGATGGACGCTTGCGTTCGAGCCATGATGCAAACAATGTTGACTTTGCTTGTCTCCATCGGATTGTCTCATTCTATTAGAGAACATCAGGATTTTTAGAAATGTAATCATGGGTTTGATAATAAATGTTTGTACACAGTTTGTTAACCATCGCTGTAGATCAAGTCTTTATTCTGCTGGCTTCGTTCGCGGCCTTGGAAGCTAATGGCTAATGACCTAACTTGTGCAGATGGTTGGTTTGGGGCAAATTGTATGTTACAATGTCACTGCTATAATGACTCAGTTTGTGACAAAACTACAGGGACATGCCCAAACAATGACAGTTGTCAGCACGAATATTTCGGACCCCAGTGTCAGTACTTGGATCTCGTGTACAAATACGCCCAAAAATCTAAACCTACTTTCCTGTTTGATAACAATGACACCACATGTAATCCGGACACAAAATCTACATGAGTTGAGGCAACTCTCAATCAATCTTTGCCGTTCTCCTGGTTTAGGATTTATGTGAATGACTTAACAGATCCGGACAGTTTCACGGTAAAACTAAATGGTTCTGCCTCATGTAACAATGAATCAAGGTTTGTAGTTAGTCAGCATGAGATTGCTCTGGGGCTGGTCTGATCAACAAGTTACGGATTGAAGGGGCGATAGTTGCAAATATCTGCTCCATCTACATTGGCGGGGGTCAGAATGTGGCTCTCAAACAGAACACAAACAAGACCGACACATTTAATGCTTGTTATACAGGAGACGGATGTGGACCAGAGGCCGCAGTTAATGGCAAAACAAAGACCATTCTTTATGACAATGACTGCACACAGACACAATTGAGAAGTGGAACCAATCCTGTTTACTGGTATCTGAACTTTGCCACGCCCCAGAAGATTCACACCATTCGAATCTATCATCGAGCTAACACTATGATTCGGGTAAAGAATGCTACTCTAAAGGCTTTCTCTGACAGTGGCGTCGTAGTGTTCCAGTATAATGATATATCATACCCTAATGTTTCTGTGAACACTATTGTAGTCACCACACAAACGCCAATGGCACACATTAAGATTGAGTTCTCACCGACCATTTCGCAGGCCGACAGTGCACTGACGGTGTGTGAGGTGCAAACATTTACAGACACATATTGTCTGGACAGGCATTCTGAGTCGTTTTGTGAAGTGTGTAGTGGGTGTAGCAGAGGCTGCAACGTCATCATCGGTATGTGTCACGGCAACTGTTCACATGGGATCTATGGACACGACTGCTCCAGGTCTTGTCTCAGTGTCTGTCCTTTATGTGAGAAAAATCCGGGAAATGCCTACAATGTAAACATCCTGGCTATACCTGTAATGACACTTGTCCCGATGGTAATTTTGGGCTACAGTGCGAACAGATGTGTTCTGATGACTGTGACATCATATGTGACCAGGAAAGTGCAGACTGTACGTGCAAGGAAAAGTACTACGGGTCAGACTGCACTCTCAAATGTCCGGACAACTGTTTCAACGACACCTGTGAACAGTCAACCGGGAACTGTACATGCAAGGGAACGTTCTACGGAACAGACTGCACTCTCAAATCTCCATACAACTGTTTGAACGGAACCTATGAACAGTTAACCGGGGCCTGCGTCTCGTATGTCGATGATTCCCACGTTAAGAAGAGTCTGCCGACTACAACAAACCCAAGCATATGGATACCTTTCGCGATCGCTGCTCTTCTACCTCCTCTTCTGCTTCTCTTGAATTGAGCCATGGCTGAATTCTCAGTATATATCCGTGCTAGTCGTAGCTCATATCTTAGTGGGTGTCTGCGATAGCCATGGCTGATATCTTGGTGGGTGTATATGCTGTCCATGGCTCATATCTTAATGTGTGTCTGGGCTGGCTATGGTTCATATCTTAGTGTATTTCCGTGTTAGCCATGGCTCATATCTTAATGTGTTTCTATGCTAGACATGGTTCATATCTTGGTGTGTTCCCGTGAAGCCATGGCTCATATCTTAATGTATTTCTGTGCTAGCTATGGCTCATATCTTAGTGTATTTCCATGCTAGCCATGGCTCATATCTTAATGTGTTTCTGTGCTAGACATGGTTCATATCTTGGTGTGTTTCCGTGATAGCCATGGCTCATATCTTAATGTGTTTCTGTGCTAGCCATGGCTCATATCTTAGTGTGTTTCTGTGCTAGTCATGGCTCATATCTTAGCTTGTGTGTGTGTGTGTGTGTGCTAGCCATGTCTCATATCTTGGTTTGTGTTGTGTCATGTTAGTCATATCTCACATCCTGGTGTGTCCATGTTAATCATGTCTAATATCTTTATGTGTGTCTGTGTTTAGTCATATCTCATATCTTAGTGTGTATCTGTGTTAGCCATGTGTCATATCTTTGTGTGTGCATGTCTGGGTTAGTGATATCTCATATCTTTGTGTGCATGTTTATGTTAGTCATATCTCATATCTTTGGATGTGCATGTCTGTGTTTGTCACATCTCATATCCTTGTGTGTGCCTGGCTATGTTAGTCATATCTCATATCTTTGTGTGCATGTCTATGTTAGGCATGTGTCATATCTTTGTGTGTGCATGTCTATGTCAGTCATATTTCATATCTTTGTGTGCATGTCTACGTTAGTCATGTGTCATATCTTTGTGTGTGCATATCTATGTCAGTCATATCTCATATCTTTGTGTGTGCATGTCTGTGTTAGTCACATCTCATATCTTTGTGTGTGCATGTCTTTGTTAGTCACATCTCATATCTTTGTGTGTGCATGTCTATGTCAGTCATATTTCATATCTTTGTGTGCATGTCTACGTTAGTCATGTGTCATATCTTTGTGTGTGCATATCTATGTCAGTCATATCTCATATCTTTGTGTGTGCATGTCTGTGTTAGTCACATCTCATATCTTTGTGTGTGCATGTCTTTGTTAGTCACCTCTAGTGACTCGGGCAGATGGTGCTCGTCAACCTGGGAGGGCCGACCATCTAAGGGCAGAATCCCCCTACGGAAAAGACAATCTGCTGCCTTGCAGGGAGATTGGGGACAATCAAAGGTTAAGGAAAGCAAACCTGAATAAAATGCTGGCTGAAATCGGATGCACTGGGCCACTGGCGTAGAACACAGTGCAACGTTTTAACGGGTGTTCAATAAGAGTGGATCTGGCAGACTCTAATTGTGATGTTCTATCTGTGGGGGCGATCAACACACTTAACCTGACAGCTGACTTCATGTGAGAGTCTGGAATCCTACTCTGATTGAGTCCTGATCGCAGAGAGAGAGAGATTTCTTGTAGTTCATTCTCTGTCTCTGCTATTAAGACTGTGTCATCCGCATATTGCAAATTATTTATATTGTGACCATTGACTTCAATTCCTTTTTTTGTGTACTATTGATCTCATAATATTTTCGCTGTAAAGTGAAAACAAATCCGGTGACAACACAGCCTTGTCTGACTCCTTGTTTTATAAGTTGGAATTTTCTCTTTGGTTGCTAATTCGTATAGCTGCTGTTTGTTGCCAGTACATGTTTTTTAATGATTCGCAGATCCTTGCCATCAATGTTTAATTTCTCCAGCATATTGATTATTTCCACATGCATTGCTTTGTCAAACGCTTTTGTGTAGTCTATAAAGCACATATATAGATCTTTCTTTACCTCTATAGCTCTTTCTAGCATTGTTCATAGGATGTATATTATTGCTGCCCTTTCCTTCCACAAATCCACATTGTTCCTCACTTATTTCTGATTTTATTTTATTCCTTATATGTCTCATGATTATTCTTAGTAATATTTTAGTCATATGGCTCATGAGACTAATAGTGTGATGGTTTTCATAATCAGTGGCGCCTGACTTCTTCAATATGGCTACAAAGATAGATTTTATTAGATCTTCGGGTATGTGTCCAGTGTTATTTATGTCATTGAGTAGTTTTGTTATAACTTGTACTCTCAGCTCTCCTAATGCATTTATCTCTTTGATTGTTATATTGTCAGGACCTGGAGCTTTGCCTCTTTTCATGTGTTGAATTGTGTCCTCCACTTCACTCTGCATTATTGGTGGCCCTGTGTCTTTGTTTGAATTGTTTAATTCTGGTCTTTCATCATCATAGAGTTGACTGATATATTCTGTCCATCTTTCCATTGTCTTCTCCTGTCCCATTATTATATTTCATTCCTTTGATTTCACACATCCTGAAACTTTGACTTCTTTTCTTCCTGTTAATTCATTTAACTGATTGTGCATAAATTTTGAGTCTTTCTTTTGTTGTTTTTCCATTTCTTCAAATTTCTGTTTTAACCATCCTTCCTTTGCTTCTCTGCACTTGTTTTGGATCTCTTTGTGTAATATTTTGTATGTCCGTTCTTCTTTCTTATGCTTTCATCTTTCGTCCATTAGTTCTAGTATTTCTTCTGTCATCCATTTCTTTTTGTTGATTCTTTTAGTCAGTGTTATTACTTCTTTTGATGTTTGTTGAATCGATTGCTTGAGCATTTCCCACTACTTCTCGTCCTGTATTTTCTCAATAGCATTATATCTATTTGGTACTATATATATATATATATATACTTATCACTCTTCTGTCTATCTACTCTAAGCATATCTAGTTCTAATTTCATATTTCTTGGTGATTTCTGTGCCTACCGCAGTTTTATTCTTATCTTTCCAACTACTGGTACAAGGTCACTATTGCAATCTGCTCCTGGCCTTGTTTTAACCGATGTTAGCCCATTCCTGAATCTTCTCTGTACCAGTATAACATCAATTTTATTGTGTACTTTGTTGTCTGGGCTTTGCTATGTCCATAGTCGCCTAGGGTGTTGTTTGAACCAGGTGTTATCTATCATCATTTCATGTGTCTTTACCATGTCCATAGTCGCCTAGGGTGTTGTTTGAACCAGGTGTTATCTATCATCATTTCATGTGTCTTTGCCCAATCTATCAATCTATCCCCTCTATCATTCGTCTCTCCAAGGCCATATCCTCCAGTCACATTTTGCACTTTAGCTGTTCCTACCTTTGCATTGAAATCCCCTAATATAATAGTTTTTTTTCTTGGGATTTACATTTTCCATGGTCATCTCTAGCTCGTTCTAAAAAGTGTCAATGTCTTCTTCTTCACTATTACTTGTTGGTGCATAAGCTTGAATTATGTTGATGTCCATTGGTCTACCTCTCAATTTTACTAGCAGAATTCCATCTGATACTGGCCAAAATCCTTTCACTGTTAGTAATATTTAGAATACAGATTTAAAAAATTCATCACCCTCACCATCAATACAAATAGCATAAATGGTGTGTTCTTGTGAGAAAGGAAAGAAGAAAAAGGCAAATGGTATGTGCTTGTGAGTTCTTCTTTCCTTCCTCATTTGCCTATAAGCATTGAGGTGATATGGATTTGTGGTCTTTTGCTCTTCTGTTGACTTCTCCAACAGATATGTTTCCTGGTGTTTCTAATATTCTATCAGATTTTCCTTTTGCTCTTCTGTTGATTTCTCCAACAGTTATGTTTCCTAGTGCTTCTAATATTCCATCAGATCACCTCTTTCATGGTCAGCTATTGAATTCGGTGTTCTCATAGCATTTGTTGAAGGCTCTCTGTATCATATTTCAATCTTTCTGTCTTATCATGTGACCAAACCATTTTATCTGGGGTTTTTTCCCAATGTATTTGATGATGAGAATTATTTATAGTTTTTTTTCTTAGTTCTTCACTTCAGATGATAACTCTCAGGCTGCTTCCTGTCATGTGGCGAACACATTTCATTTTGGTAGTTATTTTATATTTTCTAGTATCTAGGTCTATTGTCCAAGTCTGGCATTGGTAGCACAATCCTGGAATGAGGGTTGTGAGTCTCTTGTATTATTTAATGAGAAAATAAAATTCAGGTTAAATTAACTGGAAGCTAAGATTTCACAGGCTTGTTTAGATTTCAGTGAGATACGAAGAAAAGCAGTGTTAATAACTGAAGAATTTATGAGAGATGGACAACTCAAGATGTGGACAAATCAGCAGACATATGAAAGACATTCATTATTATGTAAATGAAGTGGAAAACACTCTCAGAATACAAAAAGAATGAAAATAAAAAGTGGGAAAATTAATATGAACAATTGGTGGATGCCACAGAAAAGTCATTTACTTTGATTTTGAACATACGGCCTCTTCATTGTGACTTTACCATTGGATTGGCCATGTCAAACCACACTGAGATCTATGTCTTCATTCATCTTTAATTATATAGCCATTTTTTTGGTTGTGGTCTCAATGACAGATCAATTTTCTCGATCACAGAGTTTGCTACCAAAGGCTGTTGTCGGGTGATTCCTTACAGCACCACCTATCAGGAGTCTTGGAAGTGTAACTTCCTTGGCCTTTCACCAGATGCATCACTTGCCCAGCTCATGAACTCTTCAGAAATATATTTTGTGTTGGAGATCCTAGTTAGACAGCAGCAGCAGCACATCACTCAATCAGTCACTGAAAGTTCCTTGGCGTGTGAGGTCAGAAAGTCTGACTCTGAAGACTTGCACTTCAGAAATTTGGAATTTAAAATGAGTGGAACTGTCCTACCTCACAAAGGTAAACGACTCTTACAAATACACAGAAGTGACTCATGTCTTACTGACTTCTTACCTTTGACATTTGTGACTCATGTCTTACTGACTTTTTACCTTTGACATTTGTGACTCGTGTCTTACTGACTTTTTACCTTTGACATTTGTGACTCGTGTCTTACTGACTTTTTACCTTTGACATTTGTGACTCGTGTCTTACTGACTTTTTACCTTTGACATTTGTGACTCGTGTCTTACTGACTTTTTACCTTTGACATTTGTGACTCATGTCTTACTGACTTCTTACCTTTGACATTTGTGACTCGTGTCTTACTGACTTTTTGTCTTTGACAATTGTGACTCATGTCTTACTGACTTCTTACCTTTGACATTTGTGACTCGTGTCTTACTGACTTTTTACCTTTGACATTTGTGACTCGTGTCTTACTGACTTTTTGTCTTTGACAATTGTGACTCATGTCTTACTGACTTCTTACCTTTGACATTTGTGACTCGTGTCTTACTGACTTTTTACCTTTGACATTTGTGACTCATCAGACATGGAGGCAGACCATCCACCTCCCATACCAATGAGACTGTGGCACACATTTAAGAAACATTCAGACTAACCAACGTCTAATGGTCAGAGGTGGCAAAAGACTAAGAATAGCAGAATAGTTAAGTTAATGTCTTAAAAATGTGTCATGAAAATTGATTTGAGCAAGCTCACGATGATCTCAGCTTCATGTCATTGATAATCACTGCGTGTATGACCCAGAAACAAAACTAATATCATCCCACTGAAGAATGAATGACATCATCTACTTGATTGAAGATGATGATTCAAGATTGTGTTCTTCAACAATGAAGAACTAATTCATTAAGAAAAAGTCCCTAGAGGACATAGAGAATTCTACAAGCCATCCTACCTTGCTTCTGTAATGTTTTGTGCAGACATCACCCAGGGAAGTGGCCTGCCCTGCACATGTCTGTCAAAACAAATGATGAAACATTACATTCCTTTGCTTCCACATCCTCCATATACACTGATACTAGCTACCTATGGCTTCTTGTTCCCACATTTGAAGAAAGTATTTAATGGTCACAAGTTCAAGAAAGCTGAGGAGATTCCAACGAAAGCTCTAGACAGATGAAGGTCATCTCACAAAGTGATTTCAAGAGGTGCTTCCATAAAAGGAATAAGTGTGTTTGAGTTTATTTGGAAGGAAACTAGACTAAAAAAACAACAGGTCCATTCATTTTGTCAAAATAATAAATGTCCTTTTATGAACAAAATTCATATATCTGCTATGAGATCTAGTAGAGAATTGGTAGTGATAGATGACAATACATATTTATATCTGCTATGAGAGCTAGTAGAGAATTGGTAGTGATAGATGACAATACATATTTATATCTGCTATGAGAGCTAGTAGAGAATTGGTAGTGATAGATGACAATACATATTTATATCTGCTATGTGAGCTAGTAGAGAATTGGTAGTGATAGATGACAATACATATTTATATCTGCTATGTGAGCTAGTAGAGAATTGGTAGTGATAGATGACAATACATATTTATATCTGCTATGTGAGCTAGTAGAGAATTGGTAGTGATAGATGACAATACATATTTATATCTGCTATGTGAGCTAGTAGAGAATTGGTAGTGATAGATGACAATACATATTTATATCTGCTATGTGAGCTAGTAGAGAATTGGTAGTGATAGATGACAATACATATTTATATCTGCTATGTGAGCTAGTAGAGAATTGGTAGTGATAGATGACAATACATATTTATATCTGCTATGTGAGCTAGTAGAGAATTGGTAGTGATAGATGACAATACATATTTATATCTGCTATGTGAGAATGGAGAATTGGTAGTGATAGATGACAATACATATTTATATCTGCTATGAGAGCTAGTAGAGAATTGGTAGTGATAGATCTCTTCTACCTTTTAGCTCCCAGTGGAGCATAGGTCTTCAACAAACACTTTCCAAGTTGTTCTGTTTTTTGCAATTCTTTTAAGATCATTCCATGTCTTCCCCATCATCTTCATCTCTGCTTCGATCTGCCTTCTCCAAGAATTCCTTGGTCTTCCTCTTTGTCTTTTCCCTGGGGATTCCATAAAAGGGCCTGTTGTGTAATACTCTCAGTTGGCTTCCGTAGTGTGTGTCCTATCCATCGCCATCGTCTTCGCTGTATCTCTTTATCCACTGGTATTTGACCGGTACATTTCCATAATTCCACGTTAGTGACTTTGTCCTGCCATTTCCATCCCTTTATTCTGCGCAAGCATCCATTAATAAAAGTATGTACCTTCGTGATTGTCAATTTTGTTATTCTCCATGTTTCACAGCCATATAATAGCATTTGAGTTGAAAATTTTTATTTTTGTATTTAGCCTAATTTCTTTGGATTTCCATGTTTCCCAGTGCAGTGAAAGCTCCTCTTGCTTTTAATATCCTTATTTTGGTATCATTTTCTGTTCCTCCCTCTTTATCTATATTACTGCCCAGATATAAGTAAGATTGTATGTCTAGTAGAGGTATTTCTCCTAGTTTTATTTGGTTATTGCCAACTGCATTAATTCTCATAATGTTGGTCTTATCTCTATTAATCTTTAGTCCTAGCTGTTGTGATCTCTCATCTAATATACTCATTTTATCCTGCATCTGTTGATGGCTGTGTGATAGGAGAGCTATGTCATCAGCAAAGTCTAAATCATCAAGTTGTTTGGTCAGTAACCACTGGATCCCATTTCTGTTGTTTTGAGTTATTTTCATAATCCAATCTATGGCCAGTAGAAAGAGAAATGGAGACAGAAGGCATCCTTGCCTTACTCCTGTTCTTATTTCAAATGCTTCTGTAAGCTGTCCTTCATGCACCACACTACATTTTGTTCCTTCATACATTGTTTTTATCAGGTTAATAAACTTTATGGGGATTCCGTAATGACTCAGCAACTTCCAAAGCATTCTTCTGTCTAAACTATCAAATGCCTTTTCGTAATCTATGAATCCAATATAAAGTGGGGATTTTAGTTCTAAACTTTGTTCAACTATTATACGTTGTGTAGTTATTTGATCAGCACATGATCTGTTCTTCCTAAAACCTGCTTGTTCATCTCTCAAGTGTTTCTCTATAGCCTCTTTTAGTCTCTCCAGAATGATTCTGCCTTATATTTTTCCTGGCACTGATAGTAGCATAATTCCCCTATAATTTGTGCACTCCTGTAAACTTCCTTTCTTTGGTAGTTTGATCATATAACATTCTCTCCAGTCTTTAGGTCTTTCTTCCCTCTCCCAAATTTTATCCAATCGATCATGTAACATCTTGGTAGAGGTGTTAATATCCGCTTTGATGGCTTCCGAAGGAATTTCATCTGGTCCTGTGGCTTTACCATCTTTTAATAGTTTGATAGCTTTAATTATTTCTTCTATGCTTGGTTTTCCGCAGTTAACGTGTAACTCTTCTTCTGCTGGTAGTATATCTGGAAGAATATTTGAGCCGGGTCTGTTCAAAAGTTCTTCAAAGTGCTCTTTCCATCTCTCCATTTGTTCCATTGTATTACTAAGCAGATTTCCTTTCTTATCTTTGATAAAGGCGTTGATCTGCTTGTATTTTCCACCTAATTTCTTTGTGCTGTTGTACAGTTCTTTCATATTCCCTTTATTTGCTGCTTCTTCTGCCTCTTTAGCTAGTTCATCTATATATTTCCTCTTATCCCTTTTAATGCATCTTCTCACTTCTTTGTTCACCTCTGTGTAAGCTTCCTGTGTCTTGGCTTTATTACTTCTTGTTTTGCTTTTATTTATGTCTGCTTTCTTATTCTTTCTTTCTTTAATTTTATCCAGGGTCTCTGCTGTCATCCATGCCTTATCCTGGCGTTCTCTTTTCACCAGTGTTTCTTCGCATGTCTCTTTCCATATATTTTTTACCTGTTTCCAATGATCTTCTATATTTATTGTATTTTCTAGTTGTTGGAGGACTTGGTATTTGTTTGATATTGTGACTGCAAATTTATCTTTAATTCCTTGTTCTTTAAGAAACCCTACATTGAAATACTTTCTACCCTTATTCGTTGTAGTATACCTTTTTAATTTAATTTTAAGTTTGGCTATCAGAAGATGATGATCAGAAGCTACATCTGCCCCTCTATATACTTTTACATCCTGTAAGGATGACTTAAACTTATTATTAATACATATGTGATCAATTTGATTTTCCGTTCTATGATCTGGTGACACCCATGTAGCTTTGTGTATTCTTTTATGTTGGAATATTGTTCCTCCTAGGCTCATTTGATTAAGGGCGCAGAAATTCACAAATATCTCTCCATTCTCGTTTATATCTCCAAGTTCATGTTTTCCCATAATCTCTTCGAAGCCTCTGTTGTCTGATCCTACCTTAGCATTTAGATCTTCCATCAAGATTATAATATCCTTGGCTCGTCTTGCATCCATCTGACATTGTAGCTGTTTATAAAAATCATCTTTAACTGAGCCATCTTTTTCGTTGGTTGGTGCATAGCATTGTATAATGTGTAATTTTATTTTGTTTTTGGTTGTTCTAAATGTTGCTCTCACCAGTCTTGGTCCCACTGCCTCCCATTCTATTAGTGTCTTCTGTGCATTCTTTAATAGCATTATAGCTACCCCTTCGTTATGTTGTGCTCCTGGTTCCTGGTGTCCTGATGATAAAATCATCTCCCCTGTATTCAATTTTATTCTCTCCGCTCCCAGCCATCTTGTTTCACACATTCCCAGAATATCTATCTTGTAATTAGTCATTTCTGCTGCCACTTGTGCCGCTTTTCCCTGTTCGTTAAGGGTACAAACATTCCAGGTGCCAATTCTGGAGGATTTCCTGGTAGACAAAGGGTGAGTCGGCAACCCGGACTCCTTATGGCTTTCTCTGGATTGCGTCATATGTCTCTTAGACAGAGAGCCCTTCTCTTTCCTGGTTGACAGATTAACTTTATCTTTCTTTGACTTGTTCATGTTTGTGAAGTTTTTTCGGCTTATTTTTTTTACAGTATGGGATAGCCAGTCCCATGCCTAACCCTCCTTTCTCGCCTCTTACGAACATGCCTGGTAGGGTACAGCGCCGCTATTCTTTACTCCCCTTTCGGGCCCCGGCAGCGCACGGGCGTAGTGATAGATGACAATACATATTTATATCTGCTATGTGAGCTAGTAGAGAATTGGTAGTGCTAGATCCTTCTTCTTCTTTCTTTCCTCATCAGCCTTTCAGCGTCAAGGGGAGATATAATTTGCGGTTTTTGCTCTTCTGTTCACCTTTGCTGCTGTTATGTTTCCTAGTGCTTCTAATATTCCATCGACCCATCTTTTTCGTGGTCAACCCTTGGGTTTGGTGTTCTCACAACGTTTGTTAAAGGTTCGTTGTGTTGTGTTTTGTTCTTTCTACCTTGTCACGTGGCCAAACCATTGTATCTGTTGTTTCCTTATATATTCTATGGCGGGGGCTATTCCTAGCTTTTTTCTCAGTTCTTCATTTCTGATCTTATCTCTCAGACTGTTTCCTGTCATTCATCTAACACATTTCATCTCTGTAGAGGTTATTTTTCTTATTGTTCTTGCATCTAGGGTCCAGGTCTGGCATTTGGTAGCACAATGTTGGATGAAGATTGTATTGTATAGTGCTCGTTTTGCCTCCAGAGTTATTTCCTTGTTGGACAATAGTGGTGATAACTGTCTGATGATTTGAAAAGCTTTGTTGCATCTTGATTCTATCTCTGCTGTTTGAGAATTATCATTTGTCATTAGACTTCCTAGGTATTTGAATTCCTCTACTTGTTTTAGTTGTCTGCCTTCTATAGTTATGTTGATGTTCTGTTTATTTTTGTCGACATTCATGACTTCTGTTTTGTTGATGTTGATTTTCATGTTGTATTTTGTGCCTGAGATGTTGAGTTTGTTTAAGTGTTCTTGTAGGTCTTCTATTGTTTCATGTATTAGTGCCTGATCGTCTGCAAATAGAAGCTCGTTGATCTCCTCTGTCTCTGATGGGTTGGCTAGCTTGCATATATGGTCCATGTTTGTAATAAACAGTAGGGGGATGGTACGCAACCCTGTCTTACGACTGATCTAACTTCGAAGTGGTCTGTGTAGCCTGCTGCGGTTCTGACCTTGCAGCTGCTGTTGACATAGAGGCTTTTAATAAGGTTGGTTAGATGTTGGCTTACTCTGTATGTTGTTACTATCTCCCTCAGTTGTTCTCTGTTTACTCTGTCGAATACTTTTTCCTGGTCAATGAAGGCTATGTATAAGTTTTGATAGCGTTCTGTTGTTTTTTCTGTGAGCTGTTTTAGTGTGAATAGTGCGTCGGTACATCCTCTGTTTTTTTGGAACCCCATTTGAGAATCGCTTAACTGTAGTTCTATTATTGGTCTCAACCTTTTTTCCAAGATTTTGGCGTATAGCTTTTCTACATGGCTGAGAAGAGATATAACTCTATATTGATTGCAGTCTCTTTTGCTACCTTTCTTTTTCCATTTTGGTATGATGATTGCCTGTTGCCAGTCTTCTGGGGCTTGTTGTTGGTGCCATGCTGCATTAAATATTCTGTGCAGCCATTGCATTCCTGTTTCTCCTGCTGCTGCTACTATTTCTATTGGTATGTTATCTATCCCCGGTACTTTATTTCTTGGTGCATATTTGATTACTTCTTCGATTTCCTCTTTCATGATGTTGGGTTCAATATTTGTGAGTTCTAGCGTGGTTTTTGTTGTCTTGTTGGTAGTTGGTATGATTAACAGGTCTTCAAAATATTCTTTCCATCTCTGTTGCATACATTGGTTATTTGATATTGGCTGTCCATCCTTGTCATTTATCAGCTCAGTAGGATCATGGTTTTCTTTTCTCGCTCTTGTGGCTTTTACTGCTTTGTAGAAATCTCTTGTGGCTGTCTTGAAGTCCCTGCTCATGTTTTGTCCGAATTCTGTCCAATTCTTTTGCTTAGCTTCTTTGATCAACATTTTAACTCTTTTTCCAACAAAGGCATATTTTTCTTATTTTTCTTGGTTCTTGTTCTCCCTCCAATTTTTAAACATTTTCTTCTTTTCCTTAATTGCTTCTTTGATTGTTTCGTTCCACCACGGGGTGCTCTTTTTCCCTTCTCTTGTTCTTAGCTTTGTTCCACAAAATGTTTTAGGGATGTTGGTTACTGTTTCTTTAAATTGTTTCCACTCTTCTTCTACTGTGCATACTTCGTTAGGGAGTTTCTTGAATTCCTCTGTTAGTCTTTCTTCTAGGGTTTTCCTTGTTTCTTGATCTTTTAATTGTTTTATTTTTATTGTCTGTTCTTTTCGCTTCTTTTGTTTGTTTTCGTATATTCTCATTATTTTTGGCTGTCTTAGTGTGATCATAACCATCTTGTGATCCGTGTCGTCTGTAATATTTGGGATTGCTCTGCTGTCGGTTACTCTTTTCTTGTTCTGTTGTCTTGTTAGTATAAAATCTGTCTGGCTTCTGCATGTTGTGGCATTCCATTTGTACCAGGTGTATACTTGCGACTCCCTGTGTTTGAAGAATGTGTTGGTGATAAATAAATCATTTTGATTGCATAGATCCAGCAGTCTGCTTCCATTTTCGTTTATTTCAGCTGTTTTATCGCTAAAGAGTCCTAAGATACCTCTGTTCTCACTGCTACGTTTCCCAAGCCTTCCATTAAAATCTCCCATCACTAACATGTCGTCGCTTTCGTCAATCTTGTTTATGATTTCGTTCAATGTGTCGTAGAATTCTTCGCTGTCTCTTTCATTGTTATTGCATGGGTCACATAGATTTGAATGTAATTTGTTTTTCGATCGTCTTCTAGTAGTTTAATTGTGATAATTCTTTCTGAATGGTATTTTATTTCTAGAATGTTCTTTGCATGTTCTGGGTCGATGATAAAACCTACTCCATGTGTTGCTCTTTCTGTGTTGTCGACTCCTGAGAATATTTTTGTGTAGTTCATGTGTGTTTTCTTTATCTGTTGTCCTTTTACTCTGGTGTCCGCTAATTCTAGTATTTTAATTTTCCTTTTTGTCATTTCTTCTATAAGTTCGACTTCTTTATTTTTTATCCCGCATATATTTATCGTTGCTACTTTAATCTCCATCTTCTGTGTATTTCTCTGAGCATAAAACATTTATCCCTTACCGACCTGCTGAGTCAGTCGTAAGTTAAGGGCTTAACTTAAGAAAGTTAGTGCTAGATGACAATAAATATTTATATCTGCTATGTGAGAATGGAGAATTGGTAGTGATAGATGCCAATACATATTTATATCTGCTATGTGAGATGAAGAATTGGTAGTGCTAGATGACAATATAGATTTTGATCCCAGAACAATGGCTGGAACACCAATGTAGCTGTGGAAGGAAATTCTCAATACAGAAGGGCATGAAAATATACAGAACGAAGAAGAGGTGTGAGAATACAGCATCAGTAGCACAATAGCGCACTGTCCCGACAGATAAGACGTCAGAAGGTCTCAGTCAGGAGTCAATCCATAGAACTGAGAATATTCAAGTTGAACTGTCTGATGATGAATTCACTCACCTCATGGACGGGAAGAGAGAGAAGATCAAGTTTCCTCCTGCCTGCAACACAGTAGTCTGGGAGAAGTTAGACAAATCACTAGCAAAAGCCATAGACCACCACCTTAAATGGCTGAACCTGTCCCAGAAGCTTGAAAGCATAGGCGAAGTGGTCTTTTATTATTGCATCAAGGAGTTAGGCACGAAGGAAGTAAGGATGAGCATGAAACGGCAGAAAACCAGGCGACAAAAACAAATAGAAGAGATCAGGAGGCATAAAAACCATGCCAGGAAACAATTCAAGAAAGCTACAGAAGCAGAAAAGGAAGCATTACACCAGGTATGGCAGCATCTAAAACCCAAACATAAGGCACTGGATAGAGCAGAAAGATTGTATCGAAAAAGGAAAGCAACCATGAGGGCCAGGGAAATGTTCTTCAAGTACCCGTTCAAGTTTGCAAAGGAGCTGTTTGAACCACCAAGATCTGAAACATTAACAGCCAGCAAGGAAGAGCTGGAGTAACATCTGAGAGGGACCTATTCGGACAGCCAGAGAGACGAACCGCTTAAGTCGATGACAGGGCTGATGTGGCCGAGCGAACCTGGCACCCCATTCAATGATAGGCCTCCGACGCTACAAGAAGTGATAGATGTTGTTCACAGAGCCCACAACAACTCTGCCCCAGGTCCAAATGGTGTTCCGCACCTGGTTTACAAAAGATGTCCAGAGGTACTGAAGCGACTGCACCGGCTGCTCAGAAGTGCATGGAAGAGGCAGATTTTAAGCCAGGAGTGGAAGAAGGCCAATGGTTCATTCCAAAGGAACTGAACTCAAATGAGATTACACAGTTCAGACCAATCTCCCTACTGAATGTGGAAGGTAAAGTATTCTTTTCAGTAATGGCAAAGAGACTCACCTCGTACCTCATGGAAAATGGGTACATAGATACTGCCATACAGAAGGGGGAAGTCCAGGTGTCCCCGGATGCTTGGAGCACACGACAATGATATGGGAGGAGAACGGGTACATAGATACTGCCATACAGAAGGGGGGAGTCCCTGGTGTCCCCGGATGCTTGGAGCACACGACAATGATATGGGAGGAGAACGGGTACATAGATACTGCCATACAGAAGGGGGGAATCCCTGGTGTCCCCAGATGCTTGGAGCACACGACAATGATATGGGAGGAGAACGGGTACATAGATACTGCCATACAGAAGGGAGGAGTCCCTGGATGTTTGGAGCACGCCACAATGATATGGTATGCGATACAGAGAGCAAAATCTGAGAAGCTAGATCTAGACATCATATGGTTAGATCTTGCAAATGGATATGGATCAGTCCCACATCAGATGATTTGGCAGGCTCTCCGAATGTACCATGTACCCCAGAGTGTGACCGCCATGCTCAGACTGTATTTTACCGACTTCATTGTGCGTTTCTCTACAAAGGAATATACGACCGATTGGATAGAATTGCAAGTCAGCATTGTGATGGGCTGTACCATTTCGCCCATAATCTTCGTGATGGTGATGCAGATAATACTGAAAGCCGCAGGAGTTGGAAAAGGACCAGACCTTGGAGATGGATACCACATGCCACCACTTAGAGCATTTATGGATGACACCATGGTCCTAGCATCAGAAGAGAGCCACACCCGCAGCATGCTTGAACGCCTGGACGAACCCATCGTGTGGTGCCGGATGAGCTTCAAACCAAGGAAGTCATGAAGCCTATCCATCAGATGATGATTACTCTAGTGAATGTAGCCTACAACGAACAGAACACGGTGCAAATTCCCTAAAGAGATAAAACTGTGGCTGTCGAAGCATTTCACATTATAAGTAACATGGAAATAACTTGTGTCAAGCAAATCCAACAACGGTCATGAACAGCACCAATGTGACGTAAAGCACAGAACAAGCCTAGACGATGGAAGGTAGCAATAACAACACTTGATTTGTCGAAAATGGAATATTGCCGGTGTATGACATTGTTTTATCAGCGCAGATATAATTAGATCATTATCTTGACTTTAACGCATAGGAGTGCGATGGAGAACCGAAATTAATCAGACATTGAATGCACTTTTTGCAGCGATTGAGAGAACGTGGACTAGACCCGCCATCTTAGAAACGGAACGAAGAATTGGTATAAGGTGACAATACATATTTATATCTGCTATGTGAGCTAGTAGAGAATTGGTAGTGCTAAATGACAATAAATATTTATACCTGCTATGTGAGGTAGAGGATTGGTAGTAAGATGACAATATATAGTTAAATCTGCCATGAGAGCTACAGAATTGGTAGTGCTAGGTAACAATAAATATTTATATCTTCCATGTGAGCTAGAGAATTGGTAGTAAGAAGATAATACATATTTATATCTTCCATGTGAGCTAGAGAATTGGTAGTAAGAAGATAATACATATTTATATCTTCCATGTGAGCTAGAGAATTGGTAGTAAGAAGATAATACATATTTATATCTTCCATGTGAGCTAGAGAATTGGTAGTAAGAAGATAATACATATTTATATCTTCCATGTGAGCTAGAGAATTGGTAGTAAGAAGATAATACATATTTATATCTTCCATGTGAGCTAGAGAATTGGTAGTAAGAAGATAATACATATTTATATCTTCCATGTGAGCTAGAGAATTGGTAGTAAGAAGATAATACATATTTATATCTGCCTGTGAGCTAGTAGAGAATTGGTAGTATTAGATGACAATATGTATTTATATATCTGCCATGAGAGCTAGCAGAGTATTGGTAGTGTTAGATGACAATACATATTTATATCTGCCATGAAAGCTAGAGAATTGGTAGTAAGATGACAATACATATTTATATCTGATATGTGTGCTAGTAGAGAATTGGCAGTAAGATGACACTAAATATTTATATCTGATATGTAAGATAGTAGAGAATAGGAAGTAAGATGACAATAAATATTTATATCTGCTATGTGTGCTAGTAGAGAATAGGAAGTAAGATGACAATAAATATTTATATCTGCTATGTGAGGTAGAGAATAGGTAGTAAAATGACAATAAATATTTATATCTGTCATGTGAGCTAGTAGAGAATTGGTAGTAAGATGACAATAAATATTTATATCTGTCATATGAGCTAGTAGAGAATAGGTAGTAAAATGACAATAAATATTTATATCTGTCATGTGAGCTAGTAGAGAATAGGTAGTAAAATGACAATAAATATTTATATCTGTCATGTGAGCTAGTAGAGAATTGGTAGTAAGATGACAATACATATTTATATCTGCCATATGAGCTAGTAGAGAATTGGTAGTGCTAGTGAAATAGTGGATAATTAGGGGTGTGAGAAGGAGAGGCTATTAGGGGTACAAAAGGTCAAAAGGTGAAGGCGAGGGATAGTCATAAACATGTAGCAACTCGTGGTCCACATGAAATGACATGGGTAGGTGAGCGTCTTGAAAAACACGAGGTTTGAAAGCGAGACATAGATTCAGTTAGAGAATTTTAGTTGTTAGGGACAGTCATTCGAGTGATGTGCGAGAAGCTGTGCGGACGGACTTGTCATGTTTGACAACCTGGTACCGAGGGCTATGTTAGTAGGGAAAAGGAACAGAATGTTAGAAATTAAATTTCAATGTAGGAATGACAGTAAGTAAGGAAACGTGCGATAGAGATAGAAGAGTATTTCATGGACTTAGGAAACTGTGCTAGAAATAGTTGTGATATAATTCAATAATGTGTGTGTAGAGTAGGGGAATTAATTAGAGTTTAGTAGCACAAAGAGGACAGTAGTAGGAACTCTGTAGAGTTCATATTGTGCTCAGAGAATTAGGAAGAACAAGTGTGTTCTTACTAGTATTGGCTGAATGTAAGCCGTATCAGGAATTTATGAGGAACTGGGTATTTCCATATTCTATGTAGAGACGGTAGAGAGCAGGATTGTTCTTACTGGTCTTAGGCTGAATGTAAGCCGCACAGAGAGATGATTTGAAGAATTTAGTAGATTCAATATTGTGTGACAATATTGACTATAGAGACTTAGAGAACAGGAATTGTTCTGACCATTAGCAGGCTGTGTGTCAGCCATAAAGAGACAGTTGATGAATCCAATAGAGTCGACATTGTGTGTCAATGTTGAATATAGAGACTTAGAGAACAGGCATTGTTCTGACCATCAGCAGGCTGTGTGTCAGCCATAAAGAGACAGTTGATGAATCCAATAAATTCGACATTGTGTGTCAATGTGAAATATAGCGATTTTAGAGAACAGGTATTGTTCTGACCATCAGCAGGCTGTGTGTCAGCCATAAAGAGACAGTTGATGAATCCAATAGAGTCGACATTGTGTGTCAATGTTGAATATAGAGATGTTAGAGAACAGGAATTGTTCTGACCATAAGCGGGCTGAATGTAAGCCACAGAGAATATTATTTTGATGAGCGCAGTAGGTTCAATGAGTTGTGCAAATAGTGTGGAGCATAGGGTGGCGCTGGGTCACTAATGAATTAACTAATTAGTCATAAGGCGTGTTTCCCAGAGGAGACACACAAGCCAGTGAGTAGATGTGAATTCTGTACTTGAATAGTGTAGGACGCATGAGTGAATGACAATAATGTATTTATCATACCATGCCATCGTGGGAAGTGCAGTAAAATAAAGCAACGTATGTTTTGTTTACGAGTGTCACTTCAGTCATTCCTGTTGTCACGTCCATTGTTATAGAGTTGCTGTATTCTATCCCCGTGATGAACGGACGGGGGTGTCGCAGACCAAAAATAACACAACACGAAGTCATGAGGAATTTGATCACGGGCCAGCGGGATGGGAAGCAGAGGAATTCTGTCCATCCTGTCCAGTAGAACACCAGGCCGGGCTCAAGTCATTATGAGCCTTGCCACTATTGCAGAGCAGAACGTCAGGTTGGGCTCAGATCTGTACGAGCCTTGCCACTATTGCAGAGCAGAATGTCAGGTTGGGCTCAGATCTGTACGAGCCTTGCCACTATTGCAGAGCAGACGTCAGGTTGGGCTCAGATCTGTACGAGCCTTGCCACTATTGCAGAGCAAACGTCAGGTTGGGCTCAGATCTGTACGAGCCTTGCCACTATTGCAGAGCAAACGTCAGGTTGGGCTCAGATCTGTACGAGCCTTGCCACTATTGCAGAGCAAACGTCAGGTTGGGCTCAGATCTGTGCGAGCCTTGCCACTATTGCAGAGCAGAACATCAGGTTGGGCTCAGATCTGTACGAGCCTTGCCACTATTGCAGAGCAGAACGTCAGGTTGGGCTCAGATCTGTACGAGCCTTGCCACTATTGCAGAGCAGAACGTCAGGTTGGGCTCAGATCTGTACGAGCCTTGCCACTATTGCAGAGCAGAACGTCAGGTTGGGCTCAGATCTGTACGAGCCTTGCCACTATTGCAGAGCAGAACGTCAGGTTGGGCTCAGATCTGTACGAGCCTTGCCACTATTGTAGAGCAGAACGTCAGGTTGGGCTCAGATCTGTACGAGCCTTGCCACTATTGCAGAGCAGAACGTCAGGTTGGGCTCAGATCTGTACGAGCCTTGCCACTATTGCAGAGCAGAACGTCAGGTTGGGCTCAGATCTGTACGAGCCTTGCCACTATTGTAGAGCAGAACGTCAGGTTGGGCTCAGATCTGTACGAGCCTTGCCACTATTGCAGAGCAGAACGTCAGGTTGGGCTCAGATCTGTACGAGCCTTGCCACTATTGCAGAGCAGAACGTCAGGTTGGGCTCAGATCTGTACGAGCCTTGCCACTATTGTAGAGCAGAACGTCAGGTTGGGCTCAGATCTGTACGAGCCTTGCCACTATTGCAGAGCAGAACGTCAGGTTGGGCTCAGATCTGTACGAGCCTTGCCACTATTGCAGAGCAGAACGTCAGGTTGGGCTCAGATCTGTACGAGCCTTGCCACTATTGTAGAGCAGAACGTCAGGTTGGGCTCAGATCTGTACGAGCCTTGCCACTATTGCAGAGCAGAACGTCAGGTTGGGCTCAGATCTGTACGAGCCTTGCCACTATTGCAGAGCAGAACGTCAGGTTGGGCTCAGATCTGTACGAGCCTTGCCACTATTGTAGAGCAGAACGTCAGGTTGGGCTCAGATCTGTACGAGCCTTGCCACTATTGCGGAGCAGAACGTCAGGTTGGGCTCAGATCTGTACGAGCCTTGCCACTATTGCAGAGCAGAACGTCAGGTTGGGCTCAGATATGTACGAGCCTTGCCACTATTGCAGAGCAGAACGTCAGGTTGGGCTCAGATCTGTACGAGCCTTACCACTATTGTAGAGCAGAACGTCAGGTTGGGCTCAGATCTGTACGAGCCTTACCACTATTGCAGAGCAGAACGTCAGGTTGGGCTCAGATCTGTACGAGCCTTACCACTATTGTAGAGCAGAACGTCAGGTTGGGCTCAGATCTGTATGAGCCTTGCCACTATTGCAGAGCAGAACGTCAGGTTGGGCTCAGATCTGTACGAGCCTTGCCACTATTGTAGAGCAGAACGTCAGGTTGGGCTCAGATCTGTACGAGCCTTGCCACTATTGTAGAGCAGAACATCAGGTTGGGCTCAGATCTGTACGAGCCTTGCCACTATTGCAGAGCAGAACGTCAGGTTGGGCTCAGATCTGTACGAGCCTTGCCACTATTGCAGAGCAGAACGTCAGGTTGGGCTCAGATCTGTACGAGCCTTGCCACTATTGCAGAGCAGAACGTCAGGTTGGGCTCAGATCTGTACGAGCCTTACCACTATTGTAGAGCAGAACATCAGGTTGGGCTCAGATCTGTACGAGCCTTGCCACTATTGCAGAGCAGAACGTCAGGTTGGGCTCAGATCTGTACGAGCCTTGCCACTATTGCAGAGCAGAACGTCAGGTTGGGCTCAGATCTGTACGAGCCTTGCCACTATTGTAGAGCAGAACGTCAGGTTGGGCTCAGATCTGTACGAGCCTTGCCACTATTGTAGAGCAAACGTCAGGTTGGGCTCAGATCTGTACGAGCCTTGCCACTATTGCAGAGCAGAACGTCAGGTTGGGCTCAGATCTGTACGAGCCTTGCCACTATTGCAGAGCAGAACGTCAGGTTGGGCTCAGATCTGTACGAGCCTTGCCACTATTGTAGAGCAGAACGTCAGGTTGGGCTCAGATCTGTACGAGCCTTGCCACTATTGTAGAGCAGAACGTCAGGTTGGGCTCAGATCTGTACGAGCCTTGCCACTATTGTAGCGCAGAACGTCAGGTTGGGCTCAGATCTGTACGAGCCTTGCCACTATTGTAGAGCAGAATGTCAGGTTGGGCTCAGATCAGTATGAGCCTTGCCACTATTGTAGAGCAGAACGTCAGGTTGGGCTCAGATCTGTACGAGCCTTGCCACTATTGCAGAGCAGAACGTCAGGTTGGGCTCAGATCTGTACGAGCCTTGCCACTATTGTAGAGCAGAACGTCAGGTTGGGCTCAGATCTGTGCGAGCCTTGCCACTATTGCAGAGCAGAACGTCAGGTTGGGCTCAGATCTGTACGAGCCTTGCCACTATTGCAGAGCAGAACGTCAGGTTGGGCTCAGATCTGTACGAGCCTTGCCACTATTGCAGAGCAGAACGTCAGGTTGGGCTCAGATCTGTACGAGCCTTGCCACTATTGTAGAGCAGAACGGCAGGTTGGGCTCAGATCTGTACGAGCCTTGCCACTATTGCAGAGCAGAACGTCAGGTTGGGCTCAGATCTGTACGAGCCTTACCACTATTGTAGAGCAGAACGTCAGGTTGGGCTCAGATCTGTATGAGCCTTGCCACTATTGCGGAGCAGAACGTCAGGTTGGGCTCAGATCTGTACGAGTCTTGCCACTATTGCGGAGCAGAACGTCAGGTTGGGCTCAGATCTGTACGAGCCTTGCCACTATTGTAGAGCAGAACGTCAGGTTGGGCTCAGATCTGTACGAGCCTTGCCACTATTGCAGAGCAGAACGTCAGGTTGGGCTCAGATCTGTACGAGCCTTGCCACTATTGCAGAGCAGAACGTCAGGTTGGGCTCAGATCTGTACGAGTCTTGCCACTATTGCAGAGCAGAACGTCAGGTTGGGCTCAGATCTGTACGAGCCTTGCCACTATTGCAGAGCAGAACGTCAGGTTGGGCTCAGATCTGTACGAGCCTTGCCACTATTGCAGAGCAGAACGTCAGGTTGGGCTCAGATCTGTACGAGCCTTACCACTATTGTAGAGCAGAACGTCAGGTTGGGCTCAGATCTGTACGAGCCTTGCCACTATTGTAGAGCAGAATGTCAGGTTGGGCTCAGATCTGTATGAGCCTTGCCACTATTGCAGAGCAGAACGTCAGGTTGGGCTCAGATCTGTACGAGCCTTGCCACTATTGTAGAGCAGAACATCAGGTTGGGCTCAGATCTGTACGAGCCTTGCCACTATTGTAGAGCAGAACGTCAGGTTGGGCTCAGATCTGTACGAGCCTTGCCACTATTGTAGAGCAGAACATCAGGTTGGGCTCAGATCTGTACGAGCCTTGCCACTATTGTAGAGCAGAACGTCAGGTTGGGCTCAGATCTGTATGAGCCTTGCCACTATTGCAGAGCAGAACGTCAGGTTGGGCTCAGATCTGTACGAGCCTTGCCACTATTGCAGAGCAGAACGTCAGGTTGGGCTCAGATCTGTACGAGCCTTGCCACTATTGCAGAGCAGAACGTCAGGTTGGGCTCAGATCTGTACGAGCCTTGCCACTATTGTAGAGCAGAACGTCAGGTTGGGCTCAGATCTGTACGAGCCTTGCCACTATTGTAGAGCAGAACATCAGGTTGGGCTTAGATCTGTACGAGCCTTACCTTTGTCAGACGCAATCGGTCTGAACTCGATCACAGAGCAGGGAAGTTTTGTTCGAGCTGAAAGGGCGCAATCGGTCCTAACGTGTGAGCTCAGATATCTCACATAGTTCACGGGGTTCTTTCCCGATCAAGCAAACGGGGGCGATCTTTTGGCGGCTGAGCAAGTGCCATTGAGAGGTGTCAGTTATCAAAGTTCAGTATCTTCACAAGGTTCGAGACCGCGCCCCTGACTTTCAAAACTTCTTTACAATGGTGCTGAAAGTTTCGCTCTCTCCCTTTTACACTAGATGACAATACATATTTATATCTATCATATGAGGTGGAGAATTGGTAGTGCTAGATGACAATGCATATTTATATCTATCATGTGAGGTGGAGAATTGGTAGTGCTAGATGACAATACAAATTTATATCTATCATGTGAGGTGGAGAATTGGTAGTGCTAGATGACAATACAAATTTATATCTATCATGTGAGGTGGAGAATTGGTAGTGCTAGATGACAATGCATATTTATATCTATCATGTGAGGTGGAGAATTGGTAGTGCTAGATGACAATACAAATTTATATCTATCATGTGAGGTGGAGAATTGGTAATGCTCATCATCATCATCAAGTACTGGACCTGCTGGCATAAAAAAAATGTAAGGTATCCCCGTCACACCAAGTGGCATATAGGTGATATAGTGTTAGTGACCATAACTTTTACAGACCTTCAGCACATGATTTTCGGGGTAATGAGGTCAGTATTACGCCTGTGCCGCTTTACTTTCCCAGAAAAAAATCTGGTACCCATTAAAGGCTGTGTGAACCGGAAGCCGTCAGTTGGGATCGAACCCTACCTCTTGTCCTTTGTAGTCCAGTTCACTAACCACTGAGCTATCGTGGCTCCCTTGCCTGCTGGCATAGGTGATCATACCTCTCCACAACTTACGATCTCGACAGTTATTGATCATTTCTGTTGTTGACTTTCTGCCAAGCCATTCTCTAAAGCTGTCTGGTATCTTTTCTCTTTGCTTCCCGCTATCTCTTTGTCCCTCAATTTTCCCTGTTGTTAAAATATATATCCACTTTTTATTTTGCACTGAGGGGAGCCTCGGTGGCTGAGTGGTTAGTGTGTTCGCTTCCTGACCAGAAGGGTCCGGGTTCGATCCGCAGCAGTGGCAGATTTTTTTCGGACTGACGAGGCTCCGGGGTTCACCCAGCCTCTAAAAATGGGTACCAGAGATTTTTCTGGGAAGTAAAGGCAGCCTGGCGTGATACCGACCACATTACCCAAATATGTGCTGTGGTTATAGAAAAATATGATCACTAGCACCATATTCCCAATACAGCTAGCAAGGTGTGAAGGGAACCTTTACTTTTTTTTTTACTTAAAATATATTCCAGATGTTCTATTCTCATTAAATGGCCAACAAATGTTGATTGTTTCTTCCTAATATTGGAAATTAGCTCTCTTTTTGCTTTGACCTCTCTCAGAACATCTTCATTACTCTTCTTAGCTGTCCATGATACTCTCAACATTCTTCTGTAAAACCACATTTCTACAGACTCCAGTGATTTTCTTGTCTTTTGTCCTATTGTCCAAGATTCACATCCATATGTTAAGACTGGCTCTACATAACATTTAAGAACTTTTTTTCTTGTTTCTATTGTCAAAAATGGATTGCATAGTATCTTCCTCATTTTTTGGAAAGCTGCTTTTGCCCGAGCCATTCTGCATCTCACCTCTTTTGTACATCTTCCGTCTGAGGGTTAATTAACAAAGTTCCCAAATATTTAAATTCATTTACCTGTTTTAATATTGTTCCACTTTTTATTTTGCTCTGAGGTGATGTCTTTTTCTTAGTTGTTACCATTACTTCTGTTTTTTTGCTATTAAGGCTGAGTCCTTTATTTTTGCTTTCTTTCACTATAATGTCTAACATTTTTTGTAACTCATTTTCACTCTTAGCGATTAAGACTGTATCATCAGCATACCTTAGATTATTTATATTATGACCTCCAATTGATATTCTAGGCATACCCCTTATGGATCTTAAAATAATCTCATATAAATGTTAAACAAATCTGGTGGCAGCACACAACCTTGCATAATACCCTGTTTTATTTGTTGAAACATTCCCAATTGATCTCCAGCTCTTATGGTTGCTGTTTGTTGCCTGTACATGTTCTTTATTATTCTTAGATATTTGCTGTCTACGTTTATGCTTTCTAAAATTTTGATTATTTCTTGATGCTATACTTTGTCAAATGCTTTGGTATAATCTATGAAACATAGGTATAGATCTGTTTTCACCTCTGTGGTTCTTTCTGCTAAAGATCTTATGATATA
The DNA here is from genome assembly GCA_032433765.1 of Megaustenia siamemsis. Classification (NCBI taxonomy): domain Eukaryota; kingdom Metazoa; phylum Mollusca; class Gastropoda; order Stylommatophora; family Ariophantidae; genus Megaustenia; species Megaustenia siamemsis. The sequence continues at coordinate 128,315,078 of JAVIAB010000073.1, read as the reverse complement.
TAAGGCATTGCTCATTCCTTTACCACTCTGTTGGTAGTGCTTGATGACAATATCTATTTATATCTGTCATGTAAGGTGGAGAGTTGGTAGTTCTAGATGACAATAAATATTTATATCTGTCATGTGAGGTGGAGAGTTGGTAGTTCTAGATGACAATAAATATTTACATCTGTCATGTGAGGGGATTGAGTTGGTAGTACTAGATGACAATAAATATTTATATCTGCCATCATGGGGTTGAGTTGGCAGTGCTAGATGACAATAAATATTTATATCTGCCATCATGGGGGTTGAGTTGGCAGTGCTAGATGACAATAAATATTTATATCTGCCATGTGTGGGGGTTGAGTTGGCAGTGCTAGATGACAATAAATATTTATGTCTGCCATGTGTGGGGGTTGAGTTGGCAGTGCTAGATGACAATAAATATTTATATCTGTCATGTAAGGTGGAGAGTTGGTAGTTCTAGATGACAATAAATATTTATATCTGTCATGTGAGGTGGAGAGTTGGTAGTTCTAGATGACAATAAATATTTATATCTGTCATGTGAGGGGATTGAGTTGGTAGTACTAGATGACAATAAATATTTATATCTGCCATCATGGGGTTGAGTTGGCAGTGCTAGATGACAATAAATATTTATATCTGCCATCATGGGGGTTGAGTTGGCAGTGCTAGATGACAATAAATATTTATATCTGCCATGTGTGGGGGTTGAGTTGGCAGTGCTAGATGACAATAAATATTTATATCTGCCATGTGTGGGGGTTGAGTTGGCAGTGCTAGATGACAATAAATATTTATATCTGCCATGTGTGGGGGTTGAGTTGGCAGTGCTAGATGACAATAAATATTTATGTCTGCCATGTGTGGGGTTTGAGTTGGCAGTGCTAGATGACAATAAATATTTATATCTGCCATGTGTGGGGGTTGAGTTGGCAGTGCTAGATGACAATAAATATTTATGTCTGCCATGTGTGGGGATTGAGTTGGCAGTGCTAGATGACAATAAATATTTATATCTGCCATGTGTGGGGGTTGAGTTGGCAGTGATATTGAGTTATTTAATGAATATCATCATTTCACTGTGAACATGTCTATAGGTGCTAAGATCATTTCCTCAGCATTCTCACAGTCTGGCTACTGATGACTCCAGTTTTGTGTTTGTCCTCTTATGCACTTAGCCTCTCTTTTCTCAATGTTCACATCTTTACTCTCATCTGTAGGAGATACATGGGTGATACTCCAAGATATTGGAAGGACATAGGATTGTCCGTCCAACTCATTGGTTGACTGTCTTTAATGAGAGCAGAGCTAGCCAACCTGTTGGCTCTTTCATTTCCCACTACTCCCGCATGTCCAGGTGACTTTACATATTGTTGACTTCAGTAATGACTCTCTGGAAGCAGTTTCATTGTTGGGAGAAAAAAAGATAGCCCTACCATCGTCTTTTCTTGATTACTGAAGATATTAGTGGTTGACTGGCAATTTCTCAAATTTCCTTGTTTGTTTTGAATTCGTTCCACGCTATACCAAGTATTTTCCTCAGACATTTATTTTCGAATGTGTTCAACTTTGTTTCTATGTCTTTTATTGTTTTCCAGCTCCCGCATGCATATGTAAGAGTTGATAGTACATTTGATTTTAATAGATTAAGTTTTGTTTTTGTGCTGATGGGTTTTGATTTCCACATCTTCTCAAGACATTTGAAGGACATTGCTGCTTTAGCTATTCTGATTCTAATTTCTTTACTTGTATTCCCTCCCCAATCAATGTGACTTCCAAGATAGATAAAGTGATCAATGTCTTCCACTGGTTTATTTTCCATGTTTGTTCTGTCATCTGTTGGAATTAAGCTTTTCATGACTTTAGTCTTTTCATGATTGATCTCAAGCACAATTTTGATGGCTATCATCTATTGTAGAAACAGTGAAATCCTAGGGCACTAACTGTCTTGTCACTAAGAAGTGTTTCTTGGAAAATCATTGTATCAGCTGTGCAGTTTATCAAGAATGAGTTGACTTTGATTTATTAAGACATAGTTCCAGTAAGCATTGTGTACATACTTTAGGTCAAGTCTCTTACATTTTGGCTGTTCCTTACATGATCTAGCATATTTGCCTATTTTTGTTTTCCTTTTTCAAAATCGTCATTTTGGCTTCACACGAATGATTATCGTCATTTTTTATTTTGTCACTGAAAGTCGACGATCCTGCTGTGGATGGTCTAGACTCACGTGTACTCACTTGGTCGCACAGTCCAGATCCTGTTTCTATGTTATAGACCAGCCAGCCCCTATCATACAGCTTTCTACATGTAAATACACCATGAGTTTGGTATATTCTTCATTCAGAATCACACAGCATTGAAATTACACTTCCTTGCAGGCCAACCGGTGAGAGAACACTGCCACCTTGAGTCACACTAGAAGCACAATATGTAGTGGTAGTTATAGATGACAATAAATAATTATCCCTGCCATGTGTGGTAGTTGAGTTGGTAGTGATATATGAAATATTCACCTCTGTGTGTGGGGATTGATTTGGTAGTGATGTATGAAATATTCACCTCTGTGTGAGGTAGATGATTTGGTAGTGATATATGAAATATTCACCTCTGTGTGTGGAAGTTGAGTTGGTAGTGATGTATGAAATATTCACCTCTGTGTGTGGAAGTTGAGTTGGTAGTGATGTATGAAATATTCACCTCTGTGTGTGGAAGTTGAGTTGGTAGTGATGTATGAAATATTCACCTCTGTGTGTGGAAGTTGAGTTGGTAGTGATGTATGAAATATTCACCTCTGTGTGTGGAAGTTGAGTTGGTAGTGATGTATGAAATATTCACCTCTGTGTGTGGAAGTTGAGTTGGTAGTGATGTATGAAATATTCACCTCTGTGTGTGGAAGTTGAGTTGGTAGTGATGTATGAAATATTCACCTCTGTGTGTGGAAGTTGAGTTGGTAGTGATGTATGAAATATTCACCTCTGTGTATGGAAGTTGAGTTGTTAGTGATGTATGAAATATTCACCTCTGTGTGTGGAAGTTGAGTTGGTAGAGATGTATGACATATTCACGTCTTGTTATTGACAATGATAACATAATAATACTAGAACTATAATTGGTGAAGTCTCACCAACTGAGTGGTTAGTATGCTCTCACTTCTTGATGGGAAAAGTCTGGGTTTTATTCCCAGAAGTGGCGGTTTTTTTTTTCAGACCAACTGGGCTCTGCGGTTCACCCAGCCTCTAAAAATGGGTACTAGAGATTTTTCTGAGAAGTAATGGTGGCTTGGCATGATACCAACAACATCACCCATTAATGTGCGGTGGTCATAGAAAAATCTGGTCACTAACACCATATTTCCCATATACCTAGCAAGGGAGGGAACCTTGACTTACTATGGTAGAACAATCTAAAATAAGTAGTTGCCAGATGTGCTGTTTATTTGACACATCCTGGGCAGGACAAAATGGGTTATTTATTTCTGTATTTTGACAAACTTACCAATTGTATATAAGACATTACACAACACAATAAATATAGAAACAGGAAATACTGCAGTTTAATAGCAGTGACATTGACATATATTTTGTAGTTTTGGTCAACTGATTTACTGTTAGTGTTTGCAATAGAGATATCACCTTGTGTCTTCAGTGCCAACAGTTCTGTCACGAATGGTGATGGCATTGCAGAATGAGAACCTGAGTCTACAGGTTGTAGATGCTGCATTTACTTGTCTTAAAGAAGAATGGATGAAGTAAGTCTCACAGTTAATTTGCTTGATTCTTTGGAGAATTATGGTGGATTTAACTGTCACTAATTGTAGCAATTTGTTATTAGAGGAATAGTGATGGATTTAGCTCTGATTTAATTGTAACAAATTGTTATTAGAGGAATAGTGATGGATTTAGCTCTGATTTAATTGTAACAATTTGTTATTAGAGGAATAGTGATGGATTTAGCTCTGATTTAATTGTAACAATTTGTTATTAGAGGAATAGTGATGGATTTAGCTCTGATTTAATTGTAACAATTTGTTATTAGAGGAATAGTGATGGATTTAGCTCTGATTTAATTGTAACAATTTGTTATTAGAGGAATAGTGATGGACTTAGCTCTGATTTAATTGTAACAATTTGTTATTAGAGGAATAGTGATGGATTTAGCTCTGATTTAATTGTAACAATTTGTTATTAGAGGAATAGTGATGGATTGAAAAAGAATGTTGAAAGTACCATGGACAGCTAAGAAGAGTAATGAAGATGTTCTGAGAGAGGTCAAAGCAAAAAGAGAGCTAATTTCAAATATTAGGAAGAGACAATCATCATTTTTTGGCTATGTAATGAGAAAAGAACAACTGGAAAAATTGAGGGACGAAGAGATAGAGGGAAGCAAAGAGAAAAAATAACAGACAGCTTAAGAGAATGGCTTGGCAGAAGGTCAACAACAGAAATGATAAATAGCTGCCGAGATAGAAAGTTGTGGAGAGACATGATCACCTACGCCAGTAGGCTTGATCATGATGATCTTCTTCTTCTTCTTCTTCTTTCCTTCCTCATCTGCCTTTCAGCGTCGAGGGGAGATATAATTTGCGGTCTTTTGCTCTTATGTTCGCCTCTGCTGCTGTTATGTTTCCTAGTGCTTCTAATATTCCATCGATCCATCTTTTTCGTGGTCGACCCTTGGGTCTGTTGTTCTCACAACGTTTGTTGAAGGCTCGTTGTGTTGTGTTTTGTTCTTTCTGCCTTGTCACGTGGCCGAACCATTTTATCTGTTGTTTCCTTATATATTCTATGGCTGGGGCTATTCCTAGCTTTTTTCTCAGTTCTACATTTCTGATCTTATCTCTCAGACTGTTTCCTGTCATTCGTCTAACACATTTCATCTCTGTAGAGGTTATTTTTCTTATTGTTCTTGCATCTAGAGTCCAGGTCTGGCATTGGTAGCACAACGTTGGAATGAAGATTGTATTGTATAGTGCTCGTTTTGCCTCCAGAGTTATTTCCTTGTTGGACAATAGTGGTGATAACTGTCCGATGATTTGACAAGCTTTGTTGCATCTAGGGTCCAGGTCTGGCATTGGTAGCACAACGTTTGGATGAAGATTGTATTGTATAGTGCTCGTTTTGCCTCCAGAGTTATTTCCCTGTTGGACAATAGTGGTGATAACTGTCCGATGATTTGACAAGCTTTGTTGCATCTTGATTCTATCTCTGCTGTTTGGGAATTGTCGTTTGTCATTAGACTTCCTAGGTATTTGAGTTCCTCTACTTGTTTTAGTTGTCTGCCTTCTATAGTTATGTTGATGTTCTGTTTATTTTTGGCGACATTCATGACTTCTGTTTTGTTGATGTTGATTTTCATGTTGTATTTTGTTCCTAAGATGTTGAGTTTGTTTAAGTGTTCTTGTAGGTCTTCTATTGTTTCATGTATTAGTGCCTGGTCGTCTGCAAATAGAAGCTCGTTGATCTCCTCTGTCTCTGATGGGTTGGCTAGCTTGCATATATGGTCCATGTATGTAATAAACAGTAGGGGGGATAGTACGCACCCCTGTCTTACACCTGATCTAACTTCGAAGTGGTCTGTGTAGCCTGTTGCTGTTCTGACCCTGCAGCTGCTGTTGGCGTAGAGACTTTTAATAATGTTGGTTAGATGTTGGCTTACTCCGTATGTTGTTAGTATCTCCCACAGTTGTTCTCTGTTTACTCTGTCGAATGCTTTTTCCTGGTCAATGAAGGCTATGTATAAGTTTTGGTTGTGTTCTGTCGTTTTTTCTGCAAGCTGTTTTAGTGTGAATAGTGCGTCGGTACATCCTCTGTCATGATGATAAGTGATGGATTTAGCTCTGATTTAATTGTAACAATTTGTTATTGGAGGAATAGTGATGGATTTAGCTCTGATTTAATTGTAGCAGTTTGCTATTGGAGGAATAGTGGTGGATTTAGCTCTGACTTAATTGTAGCAGTTTGTTATTGGAGGAATAGTGATGGATTTAGCTCTGACTTAATTGTAGCAGTTTGCTATTGGAGGAATAGTGGCGGATTTAGTTCTGCCTAATTGTGGCAATTTGTTATTAGAGGAATAATGATGGATTTAGTTCTGCCTAATTGTGGCAATTTGTTATTAGAGGAATAATGATGGATTTAGTTCTGCCTAATTGTGGCAATTTGTTATTAGAGGAATAATGATGGATTTAGTTCTGCCTAATTGTGGCAATTTGTTATTAGAGGAATAATGATGGATTTAGTTCTGCCTGATTGTGGCAATTTGTTATTAGAGGAATAATGATGGATTTAGTTCTGCCTGATTGTGGCAATTTGTTATTAGAGGAATAATGATGGATTTAGTTCTGCCTAATTGTGGCAATTTGTTATTAGAGGAATAATGATGGATTTAGCTCTGCCTAATTGTGGCAATTTGCAGTTAGAGAAGTTGTTATGTGTGAAGTTTATTTCTGTTAGCTCTTGGAAAATGTTTATTATTTCAAAAGTTGTGTGAATGTATTAATTACCTAACAACAGTACTCTGTTACTTGTAAAGTAAGATTTATTAATTTCTGGGTATTTTCTGCTTTCTTCTTATGAATCATTACACTCAAGGATAGCTTCACTAGTATATCACATTTAGACTTTTGGTGGGTGTCAAATGCAACTATTTTAGTGTCTTTAAATTATAGATCAATTGCTTCAAATATTTCTTTGCAATCTTCTTCCACTGTCAATTGTGTTATTAATCTGGTCTTAGTCAACTTAATCAGTTATCATTATTGTTTATCTACTGTGAGTTTCTAGTTAACTACTAGTAAATACACTTCATTTAATTGTTATCTTATTCTGCTTTATATAAAGTAATTCTTCTCTTAGTTGTGAGTCTTCTAGCTTATTCTGAGTCTCTGCCATAACCTGGCTTCCCCACAGACAGCCAATTCATGATTGAACTTTATTACTTTTCCTAAAATTATTTTCCTCTTCACTTTATATATGGCCAGTTCAACATTACTACATTCTATGCTGGACCACTGTCTGCCAGTTCAACATTACTACATTCTATGCTGGACCACTGTCTGCCAGTTCAACATTACTACATTCTATGCTGGACCACTGTCTGCCAGTTCAACATTACTTCATTCTATGCTGGATCACTGTCTGCCAGGCTGGATCACTGTCTGCCAGTTCAACATTACTACATTCTATGCTGGATCACTGTCTGCCAGTTCAACATTACTTCATTCTGTGCTGGACCACTGTCTGTCAGTTCAACATTACTACATTCTATGCTGGACCACTGTCTGTCAGTTCAACATTACTACATTCTATGCTGGACCACAGTCTGCCAGTTCAACATTACTACATTCTATGCTGGACCACTTTCTGCCAGTTCAACGTTACTTCATTCTATGCTGGATCACTGTCTGCCAGTTCAACGTTACTTCATTCTATGCTGGATCACTGTCTGCCAGTTCAACATTACTTCATTCTATGCTGGATCACTGTCTGCCAGTTCAACATTACTACATTCTATGCTGGACCACTGTCTGCCAGTTCAACATTACTACATTCTGTGCTGGACCACTGTCTGTCAGTTCAACATTACTACATTCTATGCTGGACCACAGTCTGCCAGTTCAACATTACTACATTCTATGCTGGACCACTTTCTGCCAGTTCAACGTTACTTCATTCTATGCTGGACCACTGTCTGCCAGTTCAACGTTACTTCATTCTGTGCTTGGACCACTGTCTGCCAGTTCAACATTACTTCATTCTGTGCTTGGACCACTGTCTGCCAGTTCAACGTTACTTCATTCTATGCTGGACCACTGTCTGCCAGTTCAACGTTACTTCATTCTGTGCTTGGACCACTGTCTGCCAGTTCAACGTTACTTCATTCTGTGCTTGGACCACTGTCTGCCAGTTCAACGTTACTTCATTCTATGCTGGACCACTGTCTGCCAGTTCAACGTTACTTCATTCTATGCTGGATCACTGTCTGCCAGTTCAACATTACTTCATTCTATGCCGAACCACTGTCTGCCTGTTCAACGTTACTTCGTTCTATGCTGGATCACTGTCTGCCAGTTCAACATTACTTTATTCTATGCTGGACCACTGTCTGCCAGTTCAACGTTACTTCGTTCTGTGCTGGACCACTGTCTGCCAGTTCAACGTTACTTCGTTCTGTGCTGGATCACTGTCTGCCAGTTCAACGTAGCAACACCCAGTTTCCCCATATTTGGACCACTGTCTGTAACACTCAGTTTCTCCATCTCTAAACCACTGTTTGTAACATCCAGTTTCCCCATCTCTGGATTGCTGTCTTCAACCTTTCTTATCTATTTAGTCATGTCAACCTAACCTTTATATTTATTATGACTCACGGGTTGATTTCTTTGTCCAGTAACCTTGACAGTGTGCATCTTTTAATGTGATGTGGGCTCACCATTTGTAACTTTCTAAGCCTTGACCTATTCCCAGTAAGAATGTGGTTCATTGTTGTTGTCCAAAAAGTGTGTTTAGTCTGTTTCAGAGGATACTATGCCACACCCTCAGCTTTTTTATATTTCTTTAGAAGGTGTGGTAGTTGAAGTTATGTATTATTGTCTGTTTCTTTAGAAGGTGTGGTAGATGAAGTTATGTATTATTGTCTGTTTCTTTAGAAGGTATGGTAGATGAAGTTATGTATTATTGTCTGTTTCTTTAGAAGGTGTGGTAGATGAAGTTATGTATTATTGTCTGTTTCTTTAGAAGGTGTGGTAAATGAAGTTATGTATTATTGTCTGTTTCTTTAGAAGGTGTAGTAGTTGAAGTTATGTATTATTGTCTGTTTCTTTAGAAGGTGTAGTAGTTGAAGTTATGTATGATTGTCTGTTTCTTTAGAAGGTGTAGTAGTTGAAGTTATGTATTATTGCCTGTTTCTTTAGAAGGTGTAGTAGTTGAAGTTATGTATGATTGTCTGTTTCTTTAGAAGGTGTAGTAGTTGAAGTTATGTATTATTGTCTGTTTCTTTAGAAGGTGTAGTAGTTGAAGTTATGTATTATTGTCTGTTTCTTTAGAAGGTGTAGTAGTTGAAGTTATGTATTATTGTCTGTTTCTTTACAAGAGGAGCTTTCATTGCACTGGGAAACATGGAAATCCAAAGAAATTAGGTTAAATACAAAAATAAAAATTTTCAACTCAAATGTTAACTTCGTCCTATTATATGGCTGTGAAACATGAACAACAAAATTGACAATCACAAAGATACAGGCTTTCATTAATGGATGCTTATGCAGAATAAAAGGATGGAAATGACAGGACAAAATCACTAACATAGAATTATTGAAATGTACTGGTCAAATACCAGTGGATAAAGAGATACAGCGAAGGCGATGGCACTGGATAGGACACACACTATGGAAGCCAACTGAGAGTATTACACAACAGGCCCTTTTTTGGAATCCCCAGGGGAAAAGACAAAGAGGAAGACCAAGGAATTCTTGGAGAAGATGAAGATGATGGGGAAGACATGGAATGATCTTAAAAGAATGGCAAAAAACAGAACGACTTGGAAAGTGTTTGTTGAAGATCTATGCTCCACTGGGAGCTAAAAAAGGTAGAAGAAGAAGACATGATGATATGAGTAATATGTGCAGAATGAAGAGGTAAATTATATTTTCATTTACTCCAAGAAAGCATTGGTCAAGTTGTGGCACTCAGAACTCTATAGCTCTTTTTGTCTTGTCAGACGGTCTAGTGGAGGCTATTGTGTATTTTTTAGGCTTTATTTTTGTCGAACAGCTTCTCTCATGGCTAATTCTACCAGTGTTTGACAAACACACATGGCCAAAGAATGAACAAGTCAGGCCCACTGATCCACAGGGTTTTTCATCCTTTTTCATGAGTCTTTTTTCTTCTTCTAAGTTTTGCCTTAGCACAGTCTCAAATGATGTTATACTATTCCTTATACATGCTCTCCATGATGTGTGATCACTAGCCAGATGTTCCCAGTCATTTTCATAGATGGAGCAGCCATTCAGAGATGATTTACAGATATCTCTATTTCGTAGTTTAGGTCTGCCGATTTGTCTTTCTCCGTGTATTAGTTCACCATATAGTATCATGAAAAGACTAAAGTCATGAAAAGTTTAATTCCAACAAGTGACAAAATATACATGGAAAACAAACCAGTAGAAGAGATCGATCACTTTATCTATCTTGGAAGTCACATTGATCGAGAAGGGGATACGAGCAAAGAAATTAGAATCAGACTGGCTAAAGCAGCAATGTCTTTCAGAAGCCTTGAAAAGTTGTGGAAATCAAAACTCATTAGCACAAACACAAAACTTAGGCTATTCAAATCAAATGTACTATCAACCCTTACGTATGCGTGTGAAAGCTGGAAAAAAACAAGAGATATAGAAACAAAGTTGAACGCATTCGAAAATAAATGTCTAAGGAAAATACTTGGTATAGAATGGAACGAATTCAAAACAAACGAGGAAATTAGAGAAATCGCCAATCAACCACTAATATCTTCAGTAATAAAGAAAAGACGATGGTCATATGTTGGACATGTGATGAGAAGAGATAATAATCGAATAGCAAAGCAAGCCCTCATATGGGAAACAACAGGTAAAAGAAAAAGAGGAAGACCCAGGGAGACACTGAAAAGAACATTGATGAGAGAGGCAAGAGCAGCAGGAATCGGCTCCCTCAATGAGATAGAACTGCTTGCACAGAACAGAGACAGATGGCGAGATTTGATAAAATATCTTTAAAAGAAAACTGCTAGAACAAAAATTCATATAGGAGAAGGTGTATCTTGGTCTACGCCCTATGGGCCGGTTACGGCTCGAAAGGTCAATAGATAGATAGATAGATAGTATTTGCTTGGGGATGCGGTTTTCTTCCATTCGCTGGATGTGCCCCAGCCATCTTAGTCTTTGGCTTCTGAGCATCAACATGATTGTTTAGGTCTTAGCACGTTGCAGGACAGTTAACTTGATTATTTTGTCCTGCCATTTGATGAGCGTTATTCTGCACATCTGCAGAGACATCGCATGTGGAAGACATTTAGTCTTTTTTCATGATTTGAGTATGTTGTCCAGGTTTCAGATCCATATAATAGTGTGCTAAGCATGCAAGTTTTATATATTAAGAGTTTTGTCTTTAGTGTTAGTTTTGTGTTGTTGCAGGCCCTTTCTGTGAGTTTGCCAAAAGTCGTAGCTGCCTTAACAATTCGGCTGTTTATTTCATCATTAAGAGAAGTGGTTTGCGTAATTTTATAATAAAATACTTTTTTAATACTTTAGGAACATAATATATCAACACTCAACTGTGGGAACATAATATATCAATACCCTCAACTGTGGGAACATAATATATCAATACCCTCAACTGTGGGAACATAATATACCAACACAGTCAACTGTGGGAACATAATATATCAACACTCAACTGTGGGAACATAATATATCAACACTCAACTGTGGGAACATAATATATCAATACCCTCAACTGTGGGAACATAATATACCAACACAGTCAACTGTGGGAACATAATATATCAACACCTCAACTGTGGAAACATAATATATCAACACTCAACTGTAGGAACATAATATATCAACACAGTCAACTGTGGGAACATAATATATCAACATCCTCAACTGTGGAAACATAATATATCAACACTCAACTGTAGGAACATAATGTATTAACACCCTCAACTGTGGGAACATAATATATCAACACTCTCAACTGTGGGAACATAATATATCAACACTCAACTTTGGGAACATAATATATCAACACCGTCAACTGTGGGAACATAATATATCAACACTCAACTGTGGGAACATAATATACCAACACAGTCAACTGTGGGAACATAATATATCAACACAGTCAACTATGGGAACATAATATATCAACACCCTCAACTGTGGGGACATAATATACTAACACAGTCAACTGTGGGATCATAATATACCAACATAGTCAACTGTTGGAACATAATATACCAACACAGTCAACTGTAAGAACATAATATATCAATACCCTCAACTGTGGTAACATACTATATCAACACTCAACTTTGGGAACATAATATGTCAACACCCTCAACTGTGGGAACATAATATACCAACATCCTTAACTGTGGGAACATAATATATCAACACTCAACTTTAGGAACATAATATACCAACACAGTAACTGTGGGAACATAATATATCAACACTCTCAACTTTAGGAACATAATATATCAACATCCTCAACTGTGGGAACATAATATATCAACGCTCAACTTTGGGAACATAATATATCAACACTCAACCGTGGGAACATAATATATCAACACCCTCAACTGTGGGAACATAATATATCAACACACTCAACTGTGGCAACATAATATATCAACACACTCAACTGTGGGAACATAATATACCAACACTGTCAACTGTGGGAACGTAATATACCAACACTGTCAACTGTGGGAACGTAATATACCAACACTGTCAACTGTGGGAACGTAATATACCAACACAGTCAACTGTGGGAACATATTGAGTTATTTGCGGGTCATCATCATTGCACTCCGAACATGTCCATAGGTGCTCAGATCCCCTCCTCAGCAAATCCCGCAGTGTCCAGCGACTGATGACTCCAGTTCTATGTTGGTTGATAAGTCTTCTTACACAGCCACTAAGTTTCTCATTTCTGGCTGTGCCCACCTTAACTCCCATTTCCATCATCCGAAGAAGTGACGTTGATCTGTGTTTGTCGAAGTCCTGTGCTCTTCCCACATCTCAGAGGGCATTGATAATGTCTGCCTGATCCATTGGTTGCCCATTCTCAACGACAGCGCAGCTAGCCAACCTGTCTGCTCTTTCATTTCACCGCACTCCTGCATGTCCAGGGACAAAGACAAAGGTGATCTTACGTATTTTGAATTTCTGCAACGACTCTACCCATTGCATGCATACAGAGCCCGCCTACACTTTTTTTATCATGCTCATCGAATCACTCAGTATACATGCGTGGGTGTAGTCTTGTGACTCTAACCATTTGAATGCCTTGGTCACTGTCATCACCTCCATTGTCATGCTACTCGTGGTCATGACATATGCACCACTGTCTTCATAGACTATTCTGCCTGCCGAGCGTGCTGTAAATGCCCATGCACTTCTTTGGTGTCGTCTTACAGATCCATCTGTATAGATGACTGCATCTTTCTCATCGGTGTTATCGCAGATGAGACCGTTGACCTCAGCATTAACCACGACCGGGTCTGTTGCCTACTTTTCCTGTTGTGAGTGACGGTACACGAGAAAGTCCCCTTGAATGACGTAGGTACTGGTATCCACTCCTCACCAACGCTGATATTGGTAAGCCCTCAGACCTGTTTGATGACATCTTCTGCTCGGCCCACCGCATGATTTGCCTCTTTTTAGCCTGGCACCTTTCACTGTGTTGAGCATGAGGAGCATATGCATGAGATATTCAAATGGTACCCTATTGTATGCATCCTCCAGACCTATAGCAGCAGCACATGTCTCCTCTCATCTGTGGAAGCCTTCGAAGACGTCATAAGCAAAGACTGCCGCATTGAGCCATGTCTCTTTGTTATATCTATAACCTCCGAGTGTGGGTGGGAATGCGCGTTCCTGTTCAAGGTGGCAGGTGAGGACACGGGCAACTATTTTCTCCAGCAGCTTGCCCGCAGTGTTCTGCATTGTGATGATTCTGTAGGCACTGATCTGAGAATGGTCCTTGTTTGGCTTCGGTAGCGGTAGTAAGTAGCTGTGTAGCCACTCTTCCGTAATCTGGCCACTCTGATTGCTGGCATTAAACTCATTGCATTGGCCAGTTTTGTCAAGTCATCAGCTAAATTGCCTATGTCATTGTGCCGAACACCATCTGGACCAGGAGCAGTGTTGTGTGACCTTTTAAGTGTCGTGCGAATGGTATCAGTTGTGATTGTGAGATCTTCTTCCAGCACTACATCCTTACACAATTTTGACAGCGATCCCCGTATCCTCATTCTTACAGCCTCATTTCTTTGGTCCGTCTGCTCAATGTAGCGGGTAAGCAGGGCCTTCCCTTTGCTCTCATCAGATTTGTGCCATATCCGGCCTGTGCTCTGAAAGTCTGGTATGCCTGTGTGTCGTGTTGTGCCATTCATGCTCTGATGAAGGCGCCAGAATGTGGCTAGTGATTTTTCTGAGCACACTTTTTTACAGAAGTCATCCCATTTGGCATCCTTAGCCTGCTTAGCACATAGTTTAAAGTGCATCATTTTTTGGTCGACCTCTACTTTCAGATGCTTCAAGAGCTCAGGTTGTGTTCTTCCATTCTTTCTAGCTTTCTGCCATGTCTTGGCCGTTTGTCTCTTGCTCCGCCAAGCTTCCTCTACTTCTGCGTTCCACCAGGGTGGCTGCATCTATCTCTCCTGCCTCCTACGAGGGGCGCTCTTTTTCCTATGTCTGATTTTGCTAATGACGTCCTGGTCTGTTTTCTCGTAGTGGAATGTGTGAAGCTTCCTTTTCTGGCTTCTATTTCTGCTTTTCTCAATTAATAGGAGACATGGATAGTGATCACTTCCGTGGAACCCCAGCACACTCCACCTGCAAACCGGTGCGAAGGTGGAAGACACCAGTGCAAGGTCTATGGCACTATCAGAGTCCCCTGTTCAAATGGCCATTCTTGTTGCCCTTCCATCATTCAAGCACACTAAATCGACTGACACTAGTGCGTTCTCTAGGTCTTCTCCCTGCTTGTTGGTTATGACGTTACCCCACTGGTTTCCTCTAGCATAAAAGTTTCCGCAGAGAATGATGTTCTCTTCATCGAACTCGAAGAGATTCTGCCATTGTTTTGTGTTCACCTTCCCATTACAGGCATACACATTTACAATCACGAAATGAACTGGAGTCTGCACCCTAACCGCATGTACTTGCAATTCTGCATTGTCCACGCAGACATATCGACCTCAGCTGCCACCATGTGTTTCGCATAAGCATGACCTGTCCAAGGTGTCGTCTATTGTAAAAGCAAAGAAAGCCAGGAGTACTTACTGTCCTGTCACCAAGAAGAGTTTCTTGCAAAATCATTATATCGGCGCCGCACAGTAGCTTATCAAGAATGGGCCATCGTTGATGTATGGACCCATAATTCCAATATGTAATGCGCACATACTTTAGGCCTAGCCTCTCACACTTCGACAGTTTAACGCTACCTCTTTTACCTTGTCGTCTTTTCCTTCTTCGATGTTGTCGTTTGGGCTGCATCTGAATACTTACCGTTGTTATAGTATCAAATATATTGTCGCTGAACGTCGATGCTGTGGATGGTCTAGACTGCACTTACTCAGTCGCACGGTCCAGAACTCGTTTCCATGTTATAAACTGGCCAACTCCAGTAAATAGCTCTGCAGCACGCGGATACACTGTGAGCCTTTCACAAATTAAATGAATTACGTGTCCTTGACGACAGACCGGCGAAAACAAACCGCAATTTTTTGTCGCATTCAATAGCGCAATCAACAACAAAGATGAGTATCAGTGATCAAATAAAGAAATTGTAACAAAATGCAATAAATCAAAAGAAGCAAAGTGATTTACATGAAATAGAAAGCACGTACAATCATATGATCCCTTCAAATATCAATAAAAACAAACAAATAAACAGAAAAGTTCACTGGAAATCAGCACTTATCTGTGAGTCCTCTGAATAAGACAGTGAACAGGGCGCCATATTCCCCGGAAGTCCTATGTGGGAACATAATATATCAAAACACCCTCAACTGTGGGAACATAATATATCAACACTGTCAACTGTGGGAACAATATATCAACATCCTCAACTGTGGGAACATACTATATCAACACCCTCAACTGTGGGAACATAATATATCAACACCCTCAACTGTGGGAACATAATATATCAACACTCTCAACTGTGGGAACATAATATATCAACACTCTCAACTGTGGGAACATAATATATCAACACTCTCAACTGTGGGAACATAAAATATCAACACCCTCAACTGTGGGAACATAATATATCAACACTCTCAACTGTGGGAACATAATATATCAACACCCTAAACTGTGGGAACATAATATATCAACACAGTCAACTGTGGGAACATAATATATCAACACTCTCAACTGTGGGAACATAATATATCAACACTCTCAACTGTGGGAACATAATATATCAACACTCTCAACTGTGGGAACATAATATATCAACACTCTCAACTGTGGGAACATAATATATCAACACCCTAAACTGTGGGAACATAATATATCAACACCCTCAACTGTGGGAACATAATATATCAACACCCTCAACTGTGGGAACATAATATATCAACACTCTCAACTGTGGGAACATAATATATCAACACTCACAACTGTGGGAACATAATATATCAACACCCTAAACTGTGGGAACATAATATATCAACACTCTCAACTGTTGGAACATAATATATCAACACTCTCAACTGTGGGAACATAATATATCAACACTCTCAACTGTGGGAACATAATATATCAACACTCAACATTACTTTGTTGTGCCAGTTCTCTATTCACACATGTGTCACTGATCTCATTTTACTATTTGTCTCTAGCAAGGTCAAGGTTCTCTTCAAGTTTACCAAGGCTGGAGGAAACAGAAGTGAGGATGATACACGCAGGCTACTGCAGGTAATGTCAATGAAAGTGTGCTATGATACACGCAGGTTACTGCAGGTAATGTCAATGAAAGTGTGCTATGATACACGCAGGTTATTGCAGGTAATGTCAATGAAAGTGTGCTATGATACATGCAGGTTATTGCAGGTAATGTCAATGAAAGTGTGCTATGATACATGCAGGTTACTGCAGGTAATGTCAATGAAAGTGTGCTGTGATACACGCAGGTTACTGCAGGTAATGTCAATGAAAGTGTGCTATGATACACGCAGGTTATTGCAGGTAATGTCAATGAAAGTGTGCTATGATACACGCAGGTTATTGCAGGTAATGTCAATGAAAGTGTGCTATGATACATGCAGGTTATTGCAGGTAATGTCAATGAAAGTGTGCTATGATACATGCAGGTTACTGCAGGTAATGTCAATGAAAGTGTGCTGTGATACACGCAGGTTACTGCAGGTAATGTCAATGAAAGTGTGCTGTGATACACGCAGGTTATTGCAGGTAATGTCAATGAAAGTGTGCTATGATACACGCAGGCTACTGCAGGTAATGGACAATGAAAGTGTGCTGTGATACATGCAGGTTACTGCAGGTAATGTCAATGAAAGTGTGCTATGATACATGCAGGTTAATGCAGGTAATGTCAATGAAAGTGTGCTATGATACACGCAGGTTACTGCAGGTAATGGACAATGAAAGTGTGCTATGATACACGCAGGTTACTGCAGGTAATGTCAATGAAAGTGTGCTATGATACATGCAGGTTACTGCAGGTAATGGACAATGAAAGTGTGCTGTGATACACGCAGGTTACTGCAGGTAATGTCAATGAAAGTGTGCTATGATACATGCAGGTTACTGCAGGTAATGTCAATGAAAGTGTGCTATGATAAACGCAGGTTACTGCTGGTAATGTCAATGAAAGTGTGCTATGATACATGCAGGTTACTGCAGGTAATGTCAATGAAAATGTGCTATGATAAACGCAGGTTACTGCAGGTAATGTCAATGAAAGTGTGCTATGATACATGCAGGTTACTGCAGGTAATGTCAATGAAAGTGTGCTATGATACATGCAGGTTACTGCAGGTAATGTCAATGAAAGTGTGCTATGATACACGCAGGTTACTGCAGGTAATGTCAATGAAAGTGTGCTATGATACATGCAGGTTACTGCAGGTAATGTCAATGAAAGTGTGCTATGATACACGCAGGTTAATGCAGGTAATGTCAATGAAAGTGTGCTATGATACACGCAGGTTACTGCAGGTAATGTCAATGAAAGTGTGCTATGATACACGCAAGTTATTGCAGGTAATGTCAATTAAAGTGTGCTATGATACACGCAAGTTATTGCAGGTAATGTCAATGAAAGTGTGCTGTGATACACGCAAGTTATTGCAGGTAATGTCAATTAAAGTGTGCTATGATACACGCAAGTTATTGCAGGTAATGTCAATGAAAGTGTGCTGTGATACACGCAAGTTATTGCAGGTAATGTCAATTAAAGTGTTCTATGATGCACGCAAGTTATTACAGGTAATGTCAATGAAAGTGTGCTATGATACACGCAGGCTACTGCATGTAATGTCAATGAAAGTGTGCTATGATACACGCAGGCTACTGCAGGTAATGGACAATGAAAGTGTGCTGTGATACATGCAGGTTACTGCAGGTAATGTCAATGAAAGTGTGCTATGATACATGCAGGTTAATGCAGGTAATGTCAATGAAAGTGTGCTGTGATACACGCAGGTTACTGCAGGTAATGGACAATGAAAGTGTGCTATGATACACGCAGGTTACTGCAGGTAATGTCAATGAAAGTGTGCTATGATACATGCAGGTTACTGCAGGTAATGGACAATGAAAGTGTGCTGTGATACACGCAGGTTACTGCAGGTAATGTCAATGAAAGTGTGCTATGATACATGCAGGTTACTGCAGGTAATGTCAATGAAAGTGTGCTATGATACATGCAGGTTACTGCAGGTAATGTCAATGAAAGTGTGCTATGATAAACGCAGGTTACTGCAGGTAATGTCAATGAAAGTGTGCTATGATACATGCAGGTTATTGCAGGTAATGTCAATGAAAATGTGCTATGATAAATGCAGGTTACTGCAGGTAATGTCAATGAAAGTGTGCTATGATACATGCAGGTTACTGCAGGTAATGTCAATGAAAGTGTGCTATGATACATGCAGGTTACTGCAGGTAATGTCAATGAAAGTGTGCTATGATACATGCAGGTTACTGCAGGTAATGTCAATGAAAGTGTGCTATGATACACGCAGGTTAATGCAGGTAATGTCAATGAAAGTGTGCTATGATACACGCAGGTTACTGCAGGTAATGTCAATGAAAGTGTGCTATGATACACGCATGTCTCTCATTGATACTATATAGTTTATAGTTCTGCTGTCTCTCACTGCTACTATATAATTTATAGTTCTGCTGTCTCTCACTGCTACTATATAGTTTATAGTTCTGCTGTCTCTCATTGATACTATATAGTTTATAGTTCTACTGTCTCTCACTGCTACTATATAGTTTATAGTTCTACTGTCTCTCATTGCTACTATATAGTTTATAGTTCTGCTGGCTCTCACTGCTACTATATAGTTTATAGTTCTGCTGTCTCTCACTGCTACAATATAGTTTATAGTTCTGCTGTCTCTCACTGCTACTATATAGTTTATAGTTCTGCTGTCTCTCATTGATACTATATAGTTTATAGTTCTACTGTCTCTCACTGCTACTATATAGTTTATAGTTCTGCTGTCTCTCACTGCTACTATATAGTTTATAGTTCTACTGTCTCTCACTGCTACTATATAGTTTATAGTTCTACTGTCTCTCACTGCTACTATATAGTTTATAGTTCTACTGTCGCTCACTGCTACTATATAGTTTATAGTTCTGCTGTCTCTCACTGCTACTATATAGTTTATAGTTCTACTGTCGCTCACTGCTACTATATAGTTTATAGTTCTGCTGTCTCTCACTGCTACTATATACTTTATAGTTCTGCTGTCTCTCGCTGCTACTATATAGTTTATAGTTCTGCTGTCTCTCACTGCTACTATATAGTTTATAGTTCTGCTGTCTCTCACTGCTACTATATAGTTTATAGTTCTACTGTCGCTCACTGCAACTATATAGTTTATAGTTCTACTGTCTCTCATTGATACTATATAGTTTATAGTTCTACTGTCTCTCACTGCTGCTATATAGTTTATAGTTCTACTGTCTCTCACTGCTACTATATAGTTTATAGTTCTACTGTCTCTCACTGCTACTATATAGTTTATAGTTCTACTGTCTCTCACTGCTGCTATATAGTTTATAGTTCTACTGTCGCTCACTGCTACTATATAGTTTATAGTTCTACTGTTGCTCACTGCTACTATATAGTTTATAGTTCTACTGTCTCTCACTGCTACTATATAGTTTATAGTTCTACTGTCTCTCACTGCTACTATATAGTTTATAGTTCTACTGTCGCTCATTGCTACTATATAGTTTATAGTTCTACTGTCGCTCACTGCAACTATATAGTTTATAGTTCTACTGTCTCTCACTGCTACTATATAGTTTATAGTTCTACTGTCGCTCACTGCTACTATATAGTTTATAGTTCTGCTGTCTCTCACTGCTACTATATAATTTATAGTTCTGCTGTCTCTCACTGCTACTATATAGTTTATAGTTCTGCTGTCTCTCATTGATACTATATGGTTTATAGTTCTGCTGTCTCTCACTGCTACTATATAGTTTATAGTTCTGCTGTCTCTCAATGCTACTATATAGTTTATAGTTCTGCTGTCT
Organism: Megaustenia siamemsis; assembly: GCA_032433765.1. Lineage (NCBI taxonomy): Eukaryota > Metazoa > Mollusca > Gastropoda > Stylommatophora > Ariophantidae > Megaustenia > Megaustenia siamemsis. The sequence continues at coordinate 128,294,551 of JAVIAB010000073.1, read as the reverse complement.
CTCACTGCTACTATATAGTTTATAGTTCAGCTGTCTCTCACTGCTACTATATAGTTTATAGTTCAGCTGTCTCTCACTGCTACTATATAGCTTATAGTTCAGCTGTCTCTCATTGATACTATATAGTTTATAGTTCTGCTGTCTCTCACTGCTACTATATAGTTTATAGTTCTGCTGTCTCTCATTGATACTATATAGTTTATAGTTCTGCTGTCTCTCACTGCTACTATATAGTTTATAACTCTGCTGTCTCTCACTGCTACTATATAGTTTATAGTTCTGCTGTCTCTCACTGCTACTATATAGTTTATAGTTCTGCTGTCTCTCATTGATACTATATAGTTTATAGTTCTGCTGTCTCTCATTGATACTATATAGTTTATAGTTCTGCTGTCTCTCACTGCTACTATATAGTTTATAGTTCTGCTGTCTCTCATTGATACTATATAGTTTATAGTTCTGCTGTCTCTCACTGCTACTATATAGTTTATAGTTCTGCTGTCTCTCATTGATACTATATAGTTTATAGTTCTACTGTCTCTCACTGCTACTATATAGTTTATAGTTCTACTGTCTCTCACTGCTACTATATAGTTTATAGTTCTGCTGGCTCTCATTGATACTATATAGTTTATAGTTCTGCTGTCTCTCACTGCTACTATATAGTTTATAGTTCTGCTGTCTCTCATTGATACTATATAGTTTATAGTTCTGCTGTCTCTCACTGCTACTATATAGTTTATAGCTCTGCTGTCTCTCACTGCTACTATATAGTTTATAGTTCTGCTGTCTCTCACTGCTACTATATAGTTTATAGTTCTGCTGTCTCTCATTGATACTATATAGTTTATAGTTCTGCTGTCTCTCATTGATACTATATAGTTTATAGTTCTGCTGTCTCTCACTGCTACTATATAGTTTATAGTTCTGCTGTCTCTCATTGATACTATATAGTTTATAGTTCTGCTGTCTCTCACTGCTACTATATAGTTTATAGTTCTACTGTCTCTCACTGCTACTATATAGTTTATAGTTCTGCTGTCTCTCATTGATACTATATAATTTATAGTTCTGCTGTCTCTCACTGCTACTATATAGTTTATAGTTCTACTGTCTCTCACTGCTACTATATAGTTTATAGTTCTACTGTCTCTCACTGCTACTATATAATTTATAGTTCTGCTGTCTCTCACTGCTACTATATAGTTTATAGTTCTGCTGTCTCTCATTGATACTATATAGTTTATAGTTCTACTGTCTCTCACTGCTACTATATAGTTTATAGTTCTACTGTCTCTCACTGCTACTATATAGTTTATAGTTCTGCTGGCTCTCATTGATACTATATAGTTTATAGTTCTGCTGTCTCTCACTGCTACTATATAGTTTATAGTTCTGCTGTCTCTCATTGATACTATATAATTTATAGTTCTGCTGTCTCTCACTGCTACTATATAGTTTATAGCTCTGCTGTCTCTCACTGCTACTATATAGTTTATAGTTCTGCTGTCTCTCACTGCTACTATATAGTTTATAGTTCTGCTGTCTCTCATTGATACTATATAGTTTATAGTTCTGCTGTCTCTCACTGCTACTATATAATTTATAGTTCTGCTGTCTCTCACTGCTACTATATAGTTTATAGTTCTGCTGTCTCTCATTGATACTATATAGTTTATAGTTCTACTGTCTCTCACTGCTACTGTATATATAGTTTATAGTTCTACTGTCTCTCATTGCTACTATATAGTTTATAGTTCTGCTGGCTCTCACTGCTACTATATAGTTTATAGTTCTGCTGTCTCTCACTGCTACAATATAGTTTATAGTTCTGCTGTCTCTCACTGCTACTATATAGTTTATAGTTCTGCTGTCTCTCATTGATACTATATAGTTTATAGTTCTACTGTCTCTCACTGCTACTATATAGTTTATAGTTCTGCTGTCTCTCACTGCTACTATATAGTTTATAGTTCTACTGTCTCTCACTGCTACTATATAGTTTATAGTTCTACTGTCTCTCACTGCTACTATATAGTTTATAGTTCTACTGTCGCTCACTGCTACTATATAGTTTATAGTTCTGCTGTCTCTCACTGCTACTATATAGTTTATAGTTCTACTGTCGCTCACTGCTACTATATAGTTTATAGTTCTGCTGTCTCTCACTGCTACTATATACTTTATAGTTCTGCTGTCTCTCACTGCTACTATATAGTTTATAGTTCTGCTGTCTCTCACTGCTACTATATAGTTTATAGTTCGGCTGTCTCTCACTGCTACTATATAGTTTATAGTTCTACTGTCGCTCACTGCAACTATATAGTTTATAGTTCTACTGTCGCTCATTGCTACTATATAGTTTATAGTTCTACTGTCTCTCACTGCTGCTATATAGTTTATAGTTCTACTGTCTCTCACTGCTACTATATAGTTTATAGTTCTACTGTCTCTCACTGCTACTATATAGTTTATAGTTCTACTGTCTCTCACTGCTGCTATATAGTTTATAGTTCTACTGTCGCTCACTGCTACTATATAGTTTATAGTTCTACCGTCGCTCACTGCTACTATATAGTTTATAGTTCTACTGTCTCTCATTGATACTATATAGTTTATAGTTCTACTGTCTCTCACTGCTACTATATAGTTTATAGTTCTACTGTCGCTCATTGCTACTATATAGTTTATAGTTCTACTGTCGCTCACTGCAACTATATAGTTTATAGTTCTACTGTCTCTCACTGCTACTATATAGTTTATAGTTCTACTGTCGCTCACTGCTACTATATAGTTTATAGTTCTGCTGTCTCTCACTGCTACTATATAATTTATAGTTCTGCTGTCTCTCACTGCTACTATATAGTTTATAGTTCTGCTGTCTCTCATTGATACTATATAGTTTATAGTTCTGCTGTCTCTCACTGCTACTATATAGTTTATAGTTCTGCTGTCTCTCAATGCTACTATATAGTTTATAGTTCTGCTGTCTCTCACTGCTACTATATAGTTTATAGTTCAGCTGTCTCTCACTGCTACTATGTAGTTTATAGTTCAGCTGTCTCTCACTGCTACTATATAGTTTATAGTTCTGCTGTCTCTCATTGATACTATATAGTTTATAGTTCTGCTGTCTCTCACTGCTACTATATAGTTTATAGTTCTGCTGTCTCTCATTGATACTATATAGTTTATAGTTCTGCTGTCTCTCACTGCTACTATATAGTTTATAACTCTGCTGTCTCTCACTGCTACTATATAGTTTATAGTTCTGCTGTCTCTCACTGCTACTATATAGTTTATAGTTCTGCTGTCTCTCATTGATACTATATAGTTTATAGTTCTGCTGTCTCTCATTGATACTATATAGTTTATAGTTCTGCTGTCTCTCACTGCTACTATATAGTTTATAGTTCTGCTGTCTCTCATTGATACTATATAGTTTATAGTTCTGCTGTCTCTCACTGCTACTATATAGTTTATAGTTCTGCTGGCTCTCATTGATACTATATAGTTTATAGTTCTACTGTCTCTCACTGCTACTATATAGTTTATAGTTCTACTGTCTCTCACTGCTACTATATAGTTTATAGTTCTGCTGGCTCTCATTGATACTATATAGTTTATAGTTCTGCTGTGTCTCACTGCTACTATATAGTTTATAGTTCTGCTGTCTCTCATTGATACTATATAGTTTATAGTTCTGCTGTCTCTCACTGCTACTATATAGTTTATAGCTCTGCTGTCTCTCACTGCTACTATATAGTTTATAGTTCTGCTGTCTCTCACTGCTACTATATAGTTTATAGTTCTGCTGTCTCTCATTGATACTATATAGTTTATAGTTCTGCTGTCTCTCATTGATACTATATAGTTTATAGTTCTGCTGTCTCTCACTGCTACTATATAGTTTATAGTTCTGCTGTCTCTCATTGATACTATATAGTTTATAGTTCTGCTGTCTCTCACTGCTACTATATAGTTTATAGTTCTACTGTCTCTCACTGCTACTATATAGTTTATAGTTCTACTGTCTCTCACTGCTACTATATAGTTTATAGTTCTGCTGTCTCTCACTGCTACTATATAGTTTATAGTTCTGCTGTCTCTCATTGATACTATATAGTTTATAGTTCTACTGTCTCTCACTGCTACTATATAGTTTATAGTTCTACTGTCTCTCATTGCTACTATATAGTTTATAGTTCTGCTGGCTCTCACTGCTACTATATAGTTTATAGTTCTGCTGTCTCTCACTGCTACAATATAGTTTATAGTTCTGCTGTCTCTCACTGCTACTATATAGTTTATAGTTCTGCTGTCTCTCATTGATACTATATAGTTTATAGTTCTACTGTCTCTCACTGCTACTATATAGTTTATAGTTCTGCTGTCTCTCACTGCTACTATATAGTTTATAGTTCTACTGTCTCTCACTGCTACTATATAGTTTATAGTTCTACTGTCTCTCACTGCTACTATATAGTTTATAGTTCTACTGTCGCTCACTGCTACTATATAGTTTATAGTTCTGCTGTCTCTCACTGCTACTATATAGTTTATAGTTCTGCTGTCTCTCACTGCTACTATATAGTTTATAGTTCTGCTGTCTCTCACTGCTACTATATAGTTTATAGTTCTACTGTCGCTCACTGCTACTATATAGTTTATAGTTCTACTGTCTCTCATTGATACTATATAGTTTATAGTTCTACTGTCTCTCACTGCTGCTATATAGTTTATAGTTCTACTGTCGCTCACTGCTACTATATAGTTTATAGTTCTACTGTCTCTCACTGCTACTATATAGTTTATAGTTCTACTGTCTCTCACTGCTACTATATAGTTTATAGTTCTACTGTCGCTCACTGCTACTATATAATTTATAGTTCAGTTGTCTCTCATTGCTACTATATAATTTATAGTTCAGCTGTCTCTCATCTGCTACTATATATAGTTTATAGTTCGGCTGTCTCTCACTGCTACTATATAATCTATAGTTCAGTTGTCTATCAGTGCTACTTTATAGTTTAGCTGTCTCTCACTGCTACTATATAGTTTATAGTTCTGCTGTCTGTCACTGCTACTATATAATTTATAGTTCTGCTGTCTCTCACTGCTACTATATAATTTATAGTTCTGCTGTCTCTCACTGCTACTATATAATTTATAGTTCAGCTGTCTCTCACTGCTACTATATAGTTTATAGTTCGGCTGTCTCTCATTGATACTATGTAGTTTATAGTTCTGCTGTCTCTCACTGCTACTTTATAATTTATAGTTCAGCTGTCTCTCATTGCTACTATATAGTTTATAGTTCAGCTGTCTCTCACTGCTACTATATAATCTATAGTTCAGTTGTCTCTCACTGCTGCTTTATAGTTTAGCTGTCTCTCACTACGACTATATAGCTTATAGTTCAGCTGTCTCTCACTGCTATTATATAGTTATAGTTCAGCTGTCTCCCAATCAATCGATGTCTCTCCAATCAATCTGAATCAATCGATATCTCTTCTTACTATTAGCCTGAGAGGAAAGTAAATCAATCAATGTCTCTTCCAACTGTCGGCCTGAGAGAAAAATAAATGAATCAATGTCTCTCTTTACTGTCAGCCTGATAGGAAAATGAATGAATACCTTACCACAATGCAATGTACAGTTCAACTGTTACTCATTACTCCAATACTTTATAGTTCAGCTGCCACTCATTACTACAATATAATTTATAGTTCAGCTGCCACTCATTACTCCAATACTTTATAGTTCAGCTGCCCCTCATTACTACAATATAATTTATAGTTCTGCCTGCCTCTCATTACTACAATAATTTATAGTTCAGCTGCCCCTCATTACTACAAAAATTTATAGTTCAGCCTGCCTCTCATTATCACAATAATTTATAGTTCAGCTGCCCCTCATTACTACAATAATTATTTCAGCCTGCCTCTCATTATCACAATAATTTATAGTTCAGCTGCCACTCATTACTACAATATAATTTATAGTTCAGCGGTCACTCATTCTATCTATTAGCCTTTCGAGCCGTAGCCGGCCCATAGGATGTAGTCCAAGATACTCCTTCATCTGAAATTTTGTTCTAGCAGTTTTCAATTCTTTTAAAGATATTTTATCAAATCTCACCATTTGTCTCTGTTCTGTGCAAGCAGCTCTATATCATTGAGGGAGCCGATTCCTGCTGCTCTTGCCTCCCTCATCAATGTTCTTCTCAGTGTCTCTCTGGGTCTTCCTCTTTTTCTCTTACCTGTTGTTTCCCACATGATGGCTTACTTTGCTATTCGGTTATTATCTCTTCTCATTACATGTCCAACATATGACCATTGTCTTTTCTTTATTACTGAAGATATTAGTGGTTGATTGGCGATTTCTCTAATTTCCTCGTTTGTTTTGAATTCGTTCCACGCTATACCAAGTATTTTCCTTAGACATTTATTTCCGAATGCGTTCAACTTTGTTTCTATATCTCTTGTTGTTTTCCAGCTTTCACACGCATATGTAAGGGTTGATAGTACATTTGATTTGAATAGTCTAAGTTTTGTGTTTGCGCTAATGAGTTTTGATTTCCACAACTTTTCAAGGCTTCTGAAAGACATTGCTGCTTTAGCTATTCTGATTCTAATTTCTTTGCTTATATCCCCTTCTCGATCAATGTGACTTCCAAGATAAATAAAGTGATCGATCTCTTCTACTGGTTTGTTTTCCATGTATATTTTGTCGTCTGTTGGAATTAAGCTTTTAATGACTTTATTATTACTCATTATTACAATATAATTTATAGTTCAGCTGCCTCTCATTACTACAATAATTTATAGTTCAGCTGCCTCTCATTACTACAATAATGTATAGTTCAGCTGCCTCTCATTACTACAATATAATTTATAGTTCAGCTGCCTCTCATTACTACAATAATTTATAGTTCAGCTGCCTCTCATTACTACAATAATGTATAGTTCAGCTGCCTCTCATTAATACAATAATTTATAGTTCAGCTGCCACTCATTACTACAATATAATTTATAGTTCAGCTGTCTCTCATTACTACAATAATTTATAGTTCAGCTGCCACTCATTACTACAATATAATTTATAGTTCAGCTGTCTCTCATTACTACAATAATTTATAGTTCAGCTGCCACTCATTACTACAATATAATTTATAGTTCAGCTGTCTCTCATTACTACAATAATTTATAGTTCAGCTGCCACTCATTACTACAATATAATTTATAGTTCAGCTGCCACTCATTACTACAATATAATTTATAGTTCAGCTGTCTCTCATTACTACAATGTAATTTATAGTTCAGCTGTCTCTCATTACTACAATATAATTTATAGTTCAGCTGTCTCTCATTACTACAATGTAATTTATAGTTCGGCTGCCTCACTGTAACCACAATAGCCCAATTAATGGTTATTTAGCTGTAGACAAGAAGTCCGATTTGATTTTGACCAACAACTGCAGGTTTACCTAGTCTGAAATGGGTACTGGATATTCTGGGAAAGAAAAGTGACAAAAGCAGAATGTTGATAACATTAACCTGAAAATGATGTGCAATATGAGCTGTAACCCATATTTCCTATATCATATCGTTAACATGGAAACACCTGTGGTATGAATGAGAGCTGATGAGGTGACCAGGGACAGGTTAATGATGTACCTCGGAGTTCAGTTTAATCGCAGCCTGTGTTTTTGGGACCATGTCAACCATGTGATAACAAAATCCCACAAAGGATTAGCCATCTTGAAGGTCATGGCAGCTGCCAACATCGAGCAGAGGCTACTTACCCTTCTGTTCCAGGGACTAGTCCTCGCACCAATTAAATACACCCTAGCAATTCTTACTGTCAGTACGACGCAAATTGACAGGCTGGAGAAAACACAGAATGAAACTATGCGCATTATCTTGAGGTGTACACTCCCTGTGTAGCAGTGAGGTATCTTCTTGACTTTCCAACCATGGATGACAGATTAAGATCTGGAGGGCATGGGCATGCCTGAAGATAAGTGCAGATAAAGAGCTTCCATTGCACCACGTGCTCAACACAGGGAGAGGTGTCTGGTTAAAAAGGGCCAAACCATGGGTGGGCTGAGCAGAAGATGTCATCAAACAGGTCTGTGGGCTTACCAATGTCAGCACTGGCAAGGAAGGGATACCAGTGCCTATGTCATTCAGGAGCACATTCTTGTGTATTGCCACACTCTACAGGAAAGTAGGGAATAAAACTCAGTCGTGGTCAATGTGGAAGTCAACAAGGCTCATCTGGGATAACACTGATGGGAAAGATGTAGTCATCTATACAGACAGATCCATAATACAACACCAAAGGAGTGGGCATTTTCAGCACGCTCAGTAGGCAGAACAGTCAAAGAAGACAATGTGCATACGTTATGACCACGAATAGCATGACAATGGAGGTGATGGCAGTGAACAGGACATTCATCTGGTTAGAGTCACAAGACTACACCAACACCTGTATACTAAGTGGTTCAATGAGCATGATAAAAAAGTGGAGGCGGGCTCTGTACGCATGCAATGGGTAGATTCATTGCAGAAGTAAAAAATACATAGGGTCACCTTTGTCTGCATCCCTGAACATGAAGGAGTATGGGGAAAAATGAAAGAGTGGACAGGTTGGCTAGCTGTGCTGTTGTTGAAGATGGTCAACCAATTGATCAGCCGGACATCATCAATGCCCTCCAAGATTTTGAGTAGGTCACAGGACTTCGATAAGCATGAATTCACATCACTCCTTCGGATGAAAGAGAATGGAGTTAAGATGGGCACAGCCAGAAACGAGAAACTTAGTGGACGTATAAGAAGACTTATCAACCAACACAGAACTGGAGTTGTTAGTTGCTGGACACTGCAGGAATTGCTAAGGAGGGGATCTGAGCACCTATGGACATGTTTGAAGTGCAATGATGATGAACCGTAAATAACTCTATAGTGGCACAATTCACCCACTTCATGAGTGAACACAGAATGAAGAATAAACATTGCTTGTGAGCTCTTTGTTCATGGTTTTCAAGCTTGTAATTATGTATTCTATGTTATGCAGTTGGGATCTGTGGGTTTCGCAGACCGGGAACTGATTTCTTATAGCATTTAGAATTCTTTCGTGGGTTAATCTCTCAGTATTATCTGAAGAATATGACTTGAAATTGTGAATATTTGTGTTTCTTCCTTCTAAAATGCATGCTTTATATTTCTTCCGTTTAAAATGCATGTTTTATATTTCTTCCATCTAAAACGCACTGCTTATATATTTCTTCCATCTAAAATGCATACTTTATATTTCTTCCATCTAAAATGCATGCTTTATATTTCTTCCATCTAAAATGCACTCTTTATATTTCTTCAATCTAAAATGCATACTTTATATTTCTTCCATCTAAAATGCATACTATATATTTTTTCCATCTAAAATGCATGCTTTATATTTCTTCCATCTAAAATGCATGCTTTATATTTCTTCCATCTAAAATGCATGCTTTATATTTCTTCCATCTAAAATGCATGCTTTATATTTCTTCCATCTAAAATGCACTCTTTATATTTCTTCAATCTAAAATGCATACTTTATATTTCTTCCATCTAAAATGCATACTATATATTTTTTCCATCTAAAATGCATGCTTTATATTTCTTCCATCTAAAATGCATGCTTTATATTTCTTCCATCTAAAATGCATGCTTTATATTTCTTCCATCTAAAATGCATGCTTTATATTTCTTCCATCTAAAATGCACTCTTTATATTTCTTCAATCTAAAATGAATGCTTATGTTTCTTCCATCTAAAATGCACTCTTTATATTTCTTCAATCTAAAATGCATACTTTATATTTCTTCCATCTAAAATGCATACTATATATTTTTTCCATCTAAAATGCATGCTTTATATTTCTTCCATCTAAAATGCATGCTTTATATTTCTTCCATCTAAAATGCATGCTTTATATTTCTTCCATCTAAAATGCATGCTTTATATTTCTTCCATCTAAAATGCACTCTTTATATTTCTTCAATCTAAAATGAATGCTTATGTTTCTTTCATCTAAAATGCACTTTTTATATTTCTTCCATCTAAAACACATACTTTATATTTCTTCCATTAAAAATACTTGCTTTATATATTTCTTCCATCTAAAATGCATGCTTTATATTTCTTCCATCTAAAATGCATGCTTTATATTTCTCATACTTTATATTTCTTCCATCTACAATGCATACTTTATATTTATCATACTTTATATTTCTTCCATTTAAAATTCATACTTTATATTTCTCATACTTTATATTTCTTCCATCTAAAATGCATACTTTATATTTCTCATACTTTATATTTCTTCCATCTAAAATGCATGCTTTATAGTTCTTCCATTTAAATGCATACTTTATATTTCTTCCATTTAAAATGCATACTTTATATTTCTCATACTTTATATTTCTTCCATCTAAAATGCATACTTTATTTTTCTTCCATTTAAAATGCATACTTTATATTTCTTCCATCTAAAATGCATACTTTATATTTCTTCCATTTAAAATGCATACTTTATATTTCTCATACTTTATATTTCTTCCATCTAAAATGCATACTTTATATTTCTTCCATCTAAAATGCATACTTTATATTTCTTCCATCTAAAATGCATACTTTATATTTCTCATACTTTATTTTTCTTCAATTTAAAATGCATACTTTATATTTCTTCCATCTAAAATGCATACTTTATATTTCTCATACTTTATATTTCTTCCATCTAAAATGCATGCTTTATATATCTTCCATCAAGAAGACATATCCATCATCTCAAACATTTGCTGTATAAATATTTGTTCCACTACAGATTGTGGGAGCACGAGATGAGGACAAATTGCTGCTGAAGTTCTGGATGACTGGTCTGAGTGTCCAGTACAAGACTCACATTTTGGCCTCCTCAGTCCATCGATAAAGCACCAAACTAGAGTTGCTTATTCTTTGCAACAATGACAGACAGAATGATTATTATTAGTTATCTGTTTACTTGTTCTGTGTAGTTTCCATGTCAGAACTTGTCTAGTAATGCTTGCCACAGACTTTCAACTATCCACCCAGATTGATTTATCACTGATTTATTCTCACTACAGTTCATTATTTCTAATGTTGTCTCACCATTTGATCTGAAGTTACCTTCTTATGCAGATGTTAATTTCTTTGTATTCCTTATTCATGTTGTCTGTATTTATAATCTCTACAATAGGACTGATTCATGTTGTCTGTATTTATAATCTCTACAATAGGACTGATTCATGTTGTCTGTATTTATAATCTCTACAATAGGACTGATTCATGTTGTCTGTATTTATAATCTCTACAATAGGACTGATTCATGTTGTCTGTATTTATAATCTCTACAATAGGACTGATTCATGTTGTCTGTATTTATAATCTCTACAATAGGACTGATTCATGTTGTCTGTATTTATAATCTCTACAATAGGACTGATTCATGTTGTCTGTATTTATAATCTCTACAATAGGACTGATTCATGTTGTCTGTATTTATAATCTCTACAATAGGACTGATTCATGTTGTCTGTATTTATAATCTCTAAAATAGGACTGATTCATGTTGTCTGTATTTATAATCTATAAAATAGGACTGATTCATGTTGTCTGTATTTATAATCTATACAATAGGACTGATTCATGTTGTCTGTATTTATAATCTATACAATAGGACTGATTCATGTTGTCTGTATTTATAATCTATACAATAGGACTGATTCATGTTGTCTGTATTTATAATCTATACAATAGGACTGATTCATGTTGTCTGTATTTATCATCTATACAATAGGTCTGATTCATGTTGTCTGTATTTATAATCTATACAATAGGTCTGATTCATGTTGTCTGTATTTATAATCTATACAATAGGACTGATTCAATCCCTTGACAAAAGATGCTGCCTCAGATAGAAGTACCAATGTCTTCTCCTATTAAAGATGGAATCTCCAATTTAAACAAAATCTTGCCTCTAATAGACATAATGATACTATCTGCAATGGAGTAAAAAATGTTGCCTCCAATATAAGAGAAAGTATTGTCTTCGGTAGAATAAAAATGTTTCCTCCAATATAAGAGAAAGTATTGTCTTCGGTAGAATAAAAATGTTTCCTCCAATATAAGAGAAAGTATTGTCTTTGGTAGAATAAAAATGTTGCCTCCAATATAAGAGAAAGTATTGTCTTTGGTAGAATAAAAATGTTGCCTCCAATATAAGAGAAAGTATTGTCTTCGGCATTAACCACGACCAGGTTCTGTTCCTGTTGAGTGTGACAATACACGAGAAAGTCCCCTTGAATGACGTAGGCACCAGTATCCACACCTCACCAACGCTGATATTGGTAAGCCCACAGACCTGTTTGATGACATCTTCTGCTCGGCCCACCCATGATTTGCCTCTTTTTAGCCTGGCACCTTTCACTGTGTTGATCACGTGGTGCAATGGATGCTCTTTATCTGCACTAATCTTCAGGTATGCTCGTGCTCTCAAGATCCTGATACTATCATCCATGGTTGGAAAGTCAAGAAGATACCTCATTGCTACACAGGGAGTGTCCCTCGTACATCCCAGGATAATGCGCATGGCTTCATTTTGTATTTTCTCCAGCCTATCATTTTGAGTAGTACTGACAGTAAGAATTGCCAGGGCATACTCGATTGGTGCAAGGACTAATCCCTGGAACAGAAGAGTAAGTAGCCTCTTCTCGATGTTGGCGGCTGCCATGACCTTCAAGGCGGCTAATCCTTTGCAGGATTTTGTTATCACATTCTCGACGTGGTCCCGAAAACACAGGCTGTGATCAAAAACTTAACTCAGAGGTATGTCATCAACTTGTCCCTGGTCACCTCATCAGCTCCCATTCGTACTACCGGTGTGGTCGTATTAACGATATAATTGTTAAGGGAGAACCATGAAACTGATGCTTTATTAGGATTAACCAAGGCACCTGAAACCCCACACCAGGAAGAAATGCAATCGAATTCGTCTTGCATTGTGGAGGCGATTCCCCGTCTGTCTCTTCCCTGTTGCCTCGAATATAAGAGAAAGTATTGTCTTCGGTAGAGTAAAAAATGTTGCCTTCAATATAAGAGAAAGTAATGTCTTCGGTAGAGTAAAAAATGTTGCCTTCAATATAAGAGAAAGTATTGTCTTCGGTAGAGTAAAAAATGTTGCCTTCAATATAAGAGAAGATATTGTCTTCGGTAGAATAAAAAATGTTGCCTTCAATATAAGAGAAAGTATTGTCTTCGGTAGAATAAAAAATGTTGCCTTCAATATAAGAGAAAGTATTGTCTTCAGTAGAATAAAAAATGTTGCCTTCAATATAAGAGAAAGTATTGTCTTCGGTAGAATAAAAAATGTTGCCTCCAATATAAGAGAAAGTATTGTCTTCAGTAGAATAAAAAATGTTGCCTCCAATATAAGAGAAGGTATTGTCTTCGGTAGAATAAAAAATGTTGCCTCCAATATAAGAGAAGGTATTGTCTTCGGTAGAATAAAAAATGTTGCCTCCAATATAAGAGAAAGTAATGTCTTCGGTAGAATAAAAAATGTTGCCTCCAATATAAGAGAAGGTATTGTCTTCGGTAGAATAAAAAATGTTGCCTCCAATATAAGAGAAGATATTGTCTTCGGTAGAATAAAAAATGTTGCCTCCAATATAAGAGAAAGTATTGTCTTCGGTAGAGTAAAAAATGTTGCCTTCAATATACGAGAAAGTATTGTCTTCGGTAGAGTAAAAAATGTTGCCTTCAATATACGAGAAAGTATTGTCTTCGGTAGAATAAAAAATGTTGCCTTCAATATACGAGAAAGTATTGTCTTCGGTAGAGTAAAAAATGTTGCCTTCAATATACGAGAAAGTATTGTCTTCGGTAGAGTAAAAAATGTTGCCTCTAATATAAGAGAAAGTATTGTCTTCGGTAGAATAAAAAATGTTGCCTCCAATATAAGAGAAAGTATTGTCTTTGGTAGATTAAAAAATGTTGCCTTCAATATACGAGAAAGTATTGTCTTCGGTAGAATAAAAAATGTTGCCTCCAATATAAGAGAAAGTATTGTCTTCGGTAGAATAAAAAATGTTGCCTCCAATATAAGAGAAAGTATTGTCTTCGGTAGAGTAAAAAATGTTGCCTCCAATATAAGAGAAAGTATTGTCTTCGGTAGAGTAAAAAATGTTGCCTTCAATATACGAGAAAGTATTGTCTTCGGTAGAATAAAAAATGTTGCCTTCAATATAAGAGAAAGTATTGTCTTCGGTAGAGTAAAAAATGTTGCCTTCAATATAAGAGAAAGTATTGTCTTCGGTAGAATAAAAAATGTTGCCTTCAATATAAGAGAAAGTATTGTCTTCGGTAGAATAAAAAATGTTGCCTTCAATATAAGAGAAAGTATTGTCTTCGGTAGAATAAAAAATGTTGCCTTCAATATAAGAGAAAGTATTGTCTTCGGTAGAATAAAAAATGTTGCCTCCAATATAAGAGAAAGTATTGTCTTCGGTAGATCAAAAATTTGCTGTCTTTCAAAGGAAAAAAATCTCTGCTATCCATTTGTATTAAAGAGCAGAAGATAAAAACATTTACAGCGGATGATCTGCTAACATTTTAGAGACTATAAGTGTTGACAGCAAAGATCAGATAAATAAAGAATATTTTAGAGACTATAAGTGTTGACAGCAAAGATCAGATAATTAAAGAAGATTTTAGAGACTATAAGTGTTGACAGCAAAGATCAGATAAATAAAGGATATTTTAGAGACTATAAGTGTTGACAGCAAAGATCAGATAAATAAAGGAGATACTATAAGTGCTGACAGCAAAGATCAGATAAATAAAGGATATTTTAGAGACTACAAGTGTTGACAGCAAAGATCAGATAAATAAAGGATATTTTAGAGACTATAAGTGTTGACAGCAAAGATCAGATAAATAAAGGAGATACTATAAGTGCTGACAGCAAAGATCAGATAAATAAAGGATATTTTAGAGACTATAAGTGTTGACAGCAAAGATCAGATAAATAAAGGAGATACTGTAAGCGCTGACAGCAAAGATCAGATAAATAAAGGATATTTTAGAGACTATAAGTGTTGACAGCAAAGATCAGATAAATAAAGGAGATACTGTAAGTGCTGACAGCAAAGATCAGATAAATAAAGGATATTTTAGAGACTATAAGTGTTGACAGCAAAGATCAGATAAATAAAGGATATTTTAGAGACTAAAAGTGTTGAGAGCAAAGATCAGATAAATAAAGGATATTTTAAAGACTATAAGTGTTGACAGCAAAGATCAGATAAATAAAGGATATTTTAGAGACTATATGTGTTGACAGCAAAGATCAGATAAATAAAGGATATTTTAGAGACTATAAGTGTTGACAGCAAAGATCAGATAAATAAAGGATATTTTAGAGACTATATGTGTTGACAGCAAAGATCAGATAAATAAAGGATATTTTAGAGACTATAAGTGTTGACAGCAAAGATCAGATAAATAAAGGATATTTTAGAGACTATAAGTGTTGACAGCAAAGATCAGATAAATAAAGGATATTTTAGAGACTATAAGTGTTGACAGCAAAGATCAGATAAATAAAGGATATTTTAGAGACTATAAGTGTTGACAGCAAAGATCAGAAAATAGTCCAGACTGTGTCTTCTCCATCTCATAACCATGGAGGTTGTTGAAGCACTAATGACAAACTTCATTAACTTTCTCCGTGTATCTATCTTCAGTCGTCAATCTTTGTTACTCTATCAAGTTGATGTTATCTTTCCATCTCTTTCTCCGTGTATCTATCTTCAGTCGTCAATCTTTGTTACTCTATCAAGTTGATGTTATCTTTCCATCTCTTTCTCCGTGTATCTATTTTCAGTCGTCAATCTTTGTTACTCTATCAAGTTGATGTTATCTTTCCATCTCTTTCTCCGTGTATCTATCTTCAGTCGTCAATCTTTGTTACTCTATCAAGTTGATGTTATCTTTCCATCTCTTTCTCCGTGTATCTATCTTCAGTCGTCAATCTTTGTTACTCTATCAAGTTGATGTTATCTTTCCATCTCTTTCTCCGTGTATCTATCTTCAGTCGTCAATCTTTGTTACTCTATCAAGTTGATGTTATCTTTCCATCTCTTTCTCTGTGTATCTATCTTCAGTCGTCAATCTTTGTTACTCTATCAAGTTGATGTTATCTTTCCATCTCTTTCTCCAGGTATCTATCTTCAGTCGTCAATCTTTGTTACTCTATCAAGTTGATGTTATCTTTCCATCTCTTTCTCCAGGTATCTATCTTCAGTCGTCAATCTTTGTTACTCTATCAAGTTGATGTTATCTTTCCATCTCTTTCTCCAGGTATCTATCTTCAGTCGTCAATCTTTGTTACTCTATCAAGTTGATGTTATCTTTCCATCTCTTTCTCCGTGTATCTATCTTCAGTCGTCAATCTTTGTTACTCTATCAAGTTGATGTTATCTTTCCATCTCTTTCTCCGTGTATCTATCTTCAGACGTCAATCTTTGTTACTCTATCAAGTTGATGTTATCTTTCCATCTCTTTCTCCGTGTATCTATCTTCAGTCATCAATCTTTGTTACTCTATCAAGTTGATGTTATCTTTCCATCTCTTTCTCCGTGTATCTATCTTCAGTCGTCAATCTTTGTTACTCTATCAAGTTGATGTTATCTTTCCATCTCTTTCTCCGTGTATCTATCTTCAGTCGTCAATCTTTGTTACTCTATCAAGTTGATGTTATCTTTCCATCTCTTTCTCCGTGTATCTATCTTCAGTCGTCAATCTTTGTTACTCTATCAAGTTGATGTTATCTTTCCATCTCTTTCTCTGTGTATCTATCTTCAGTCGTCAATCTTTGTTACTCTATCGAGTTGATGTTATCTTTCCATCTCTTTCTCTGTGTATCTATCTTCAGTCGTCAATCTTTGTTACTCTATCAAGTTGATGTTATCTTTCCATCTCTTTCTCTGTGTATCTATCTTCAGTCATCAATCTTTGTTACTCTATCAAGTTGATGTTATCTTTCCATCTCTTTCTCCGTGTATCTATCTTCAGTCGTCAATCTTTGTTACTCTATCAAGTTGATGTTATCTTTCCATCTCTTTCTCCGTGTATCTATCTTCAGTCGTCAATCTTTGTTACTCTATCGAGTTGATGTTATCTTTCCATCTCTTTCTCCGTGTATCTATCTTCAGTCGTCAATCTTTGTTACTCTATCGAGTTGATGTTATCTTTCCATCTCTTTCTCCGTGTATCTATCTTCAGTCGTCAATCTTTGTTACTCTATCAAGTTGATGTTATCTTTCCATCTCTTTCTCCGTGTATCTATCTTCAGTCGTCAATCTTTGTTACTCTATCGAGTTGATGTTATCTTTCCATCTCTTTCTCCGTGTATCTATCTTCAGTCGTCAATCTTTGTTACTCTATCAAGTTGATGTTATCTTTCCATCTCTTTCTCCGTGTATCTATCTTCAGTCGTCAATCTTTGTTACTCTATCAAGTTGATGTTATCTTTCCATCTCTTTCTCTGTGTATCTATCTTCAGTCGTCAATCTTTGTTACTCTATCAAGTTGATGTTATCTTTCCATCTCTTTCTCCGTGTATCTATCTTCAGTCGTCAATCTTTGTTACTCTATCAAGTTGATGTTATCTTTCCATCTCTTTCTCTGTGTATCTATCTTCAGTCGTCAATCTTTGTTACTCTATCAAGTTGATGTTATCTTTCCATCTCTTTCTCTGTGTATCTATCTTCAGTCGTCAATCTTTGTTACTCTATCAAGTTGATGTTATCTTTCCATCTCTTTCTCCGTGTATCTATCTTCAGTCGTCAATCTTTGTTACTCTATCGAGTTGATGTTATCTTTCCATCTCTTTCTCCGTGTATCTATCTTCAGTCGTCAATCTTTGTTACTCTATCAAGTTGATGTTATCTTTCCATCTCTTTCTCCGTGTATCTATCTTCAGTCGTCAATCTTTGTTACTCTATCAAGTTGATGTTATCTTTCCATCTCTTTCTCCGTGTATCTATCTTCAGTCGTCAATCTTTGTTACTCTATCAAGTTGATGTTATCTTTCCATCTCTTTCTCCGTGTATCTATCTTCAGTCGTCAATCTTTGTTACTCTATCAAGTTGATGTTATCTTTCCATCTCTTTCTCCGTGTATCTATCTTCAGTCGTCAATCTTTGTTACTCTATCAAGTTGATGTTATCTTTCCATCTCTTTCTCCAGGTATCTATCTTCAGTCGTCAATCTTTGTTACTCTATCAAGTTGATGTTATCTTTCCATCTCTTTCTCCAGGTATCTATCTTCAGTCATCAATCTTTGTTACTCTATCAAGTTGATGTTATCTTTCCATCTCTTTCTCCGTGTATCTATCTTCAGTCGTCAATCTTTGTTACTCTATCAAGTTGATGTTATCTTTCCATCTCTTTCTCCAGGTATCTATCTTCAGTCGTCAATCTTTGTTACTCTATCAAGTTGATGTTATCTTTCCATCTCTTTCTCCAGGTATCTATCTTCAGTCATCAATCTTTGTTACTCTATCAAGTTGATGTTATCTTTCCATCTCTTTCTCCGTGTATCTATCTTCAGTCATCAATCTTTGTTACTCTATCAAGTTGATGTTATCTTTCCATCTCTTTCTCCAGGTATCTATCTTCAGTCGTCAATCTTTGTTACTCTATCAAGTTGATGTTATCTTTCCATCTCTTTCTCTGTCCACCTCTCCTTCTTCCTCCTTTCACAGTTCCTTGCAGAATGGTCTTTGCCAGGTCAGATGGTCGAGATATACGACCAAACCATTTCATTTTGTGTTTCATCACAATAGTCAAAAGATCATCATGCACTCTGATTGCTTGTTGTTATTTGAACTTTTTCATTTGTGATACGATCGAAGTAAGAGATGCCCAAAATCTTACCATAACATTTGTGATACGATCGAAGTAAGAGATGCCCAAAATCTTACCATAACATTTGTGATACGATCTAAGTAAGTGATGCTCAAAACTTTACAATATAATTCCATCTCCATAGCTTGTGTTTTCTTCTGTAGCTCTGCTGTAAATGTCCATGTTTTGTGGGCGCATAGAAAAATATAGTTGATGAAGGAGCCCATCAGCCCAATTTTAGAAGCCAAGAGAGATGGTTTATATTTGCTGACCTTGCAAGGACCGTTGTGGCTACTATATGTGATATTTCAGGTGTTGAGCCTTCATCACTGACAATTAATCCTAAGTAAAAGAGAATGTGCTGACAACAAAAAAATTGTCATAAGAGCTGGCAATCACTTGGGGATATTTAAACTAATGAAATAAAGTGTTATGCTCAAATGTTTACTCTCACCAGATTTTATTTGTATACTAATGCTGTACTAAGATTCATAAAGGGCATAGTTAAAATATCAGTCAGTGGTCATAATGTAAACAACCTGAAATATGCTATTGATTGTTAATGGCTAACAGTGGAGATGTGTTATAGAAAATTGTTAACATTGTGTTGATGGAGAACATAATTAGAGTCTTAGCCTCAACAGCAACGAGACAGAAATAATGGTCACTTGTTAACATTGTGTTGATGGAGAACATAATTAGAGTCTTAGCCTCAACAGCAACGAGACAGAAATAATGGTCACTTGTTAACATTGTGTTGATGGAGAACATAATTAGAGTCTTAGCCTCAACAGCAACGAGACAGAAATAATGGTCACTTGTTAACATTGTGTTGACGGAGAACATAATTAGAGTCTTAGCCTCAACAGCAACGAGACAGAAATAATGGTCACTTGTTAACATTGTGTTGACGGAGAACATAATTAGAGTCTTAGCCTCAACAGCAACGAGACAGAAATAATGGTCACTTGTTAACATTGTGTTGACGGAGAACATAATTAGAGTCTTAGCCTCAACAGCAACGAGACAGAAATAATGGTCACTTGTTAACATTGTGTTGACGGAGAACATAATTAGAGTCTTAGCCTCAACAGCAACGAGACAGAAATAATGGTCACTTGTTAACATTGTGTTGACGGAGAACATAATTAGAGTCTTAGCCTCAACAGCAACGAGACAGAAATAATGGTCACTTGTTAACATTGTGTTGACGGAGAACATAATTAGAGTCTTAGCCTCAACAGCAACGAGACAGAAATAATGGTCACTTGTTAACATTGTGTTGACGGAGAACATAATTAGAGTCTTAGCCTCAACAGCAACGAGACAGAAATAATGGTCACTTGTTAACATTGTGTTGACGGAGAACATAATTAGAGTCTTAGCCTCAACAGCAACGAGACAGAAATAATGGTCACTTGTTAACATTGTGTTGACGGAGAACATAATTAGAGTCTTAGCCTCAACAGCAACGAGACAGAAATAATGGTCACTTGTTAACATTGTGTTGACGGAGAACATAATTAGAGTCTTAGCCTCAACAGCAACGAGACAGAAATAATGGTCACTTGTTAACATTGTGTTGACGGAGAACATAATTAGAGTCTTAGCCTCAACAGCAACGAGACAGAAATAATGGTCACTTGTTAACATTGTGTTGACGGAGAACATAATTAGAGTCTTAGCCTCAACAGCAACGAGACAGAAATAATGGTCACTTGTTAACATTGTGTTGACGGAGAACATAATTAGAGTCTTAGCCTCAACAGCAACGAGACAGAAATAATGGTCACTTGTTAACATTGTGTTGACGGAGAACATAATTAGAGTCTTAGCCTCAACAGCAACGAGACAGAAATAATGGTCACTTGTTAACATTGTGTTGACGGAGAACATAATTAGAGTCTTAGCCTCAACAGCAACGAGACAGAAATAATGGTCACTTGTTAACATTGTGTTGACGGAGAACATAATTAGAGTCTTAGCCTCAACAGCAACGAGACAGAAATAATGGTCACTTGTTAACATTGTGTTGACGGAGAACATAATTAGAGTCTTAGCCTCAACAGCAACGAGACAGAAATAATGGTCACTTGTTAACATTGTGTTGACGGAGAACATAATTAGAGTCTTAGCCTCAACAGCAACGAGACAGAAATAATGGTAGATAGATAGATATATTAGAATAGACTTTCATAGACTCATCCTTTACTGAGTGATATTGATCCAAGTGTCTCTTTTCATCACATGGTCAATATATGACCACCTTTTTCTCTTGTCACCTCTTATCACATGACCAACATATGACTACCTTCTTCTCTTGTTGTCGCCTCGCATCACATAGTCAACATATGACCACCTTCTTCTCTTGTTGTCGCCTCTCATCACATGGTCAACATATGACCACCTTCTTCTCTTGTTGTTGCCTCTCATCACATGGTCAACATATGACCACCTTCTTCTCTTGTTGTTGCCTCTCATCACATGGTCAACATATGACCACCTTCTTCTCTTGTTGTCGCCTCGCATCACATAGTCAACATATGACCACCTTCTTCTCTTGTTGTTGCCTCTCATCACATGGTCAACATATGACCACCTTCTTCTCTTGTTGTCGCCTCTCATCACATGGTCAACATATGACCACCTTCTTCTCTTGTTGTCGCCTCTCATCACATGGTCAACATATGACCACCTTCTTCTCTTGTTGTTGCCTCTCATCACATGGTCAACATATGACCACCTTTTTCTCTTGTTGTTGCCTCTCATCACATGGTCAACATATGACTACCTTCTTCTCTTGTTGTCGCCTCGCATCACATGGTCAACATATGACCACCTTTTTCTCTTGTTGTCACCTCTTATCACATGACCAACATATGACTACCTTCTTCTCTTGTTGTCGCCTCTCATCACATGTCAAATATATGTCCGCCTTCTTCTCTTGTTGTCTCTTCTCATCACATGGTCAACATATGACACCTTCTTCTCCTTTCTCATCACATGGCCAATATATGTCCACCTTCTTCTCCTGTTGTCTCTTCTCATCACATGGCCAACATATGACCACCTTTTTCACCTGTTGTCTCTTCTCATCATATGGCCAATATATGTCCACCTTCTTCTCCTGTTGTCTCTTCTCATCACATGGCCAATATATGTCCACCTTCTTCTCCTGTTGTCACCTCTCATCACATGGTCAACACATGACACCTTCTTGTCTTGTCTCTTCTCATCACATGGCCAACATAGGACCACCTTCTTCTCTTGTTGTCTCTTCTCATCACATGGTCAACATCTGATCACCTTCTCTTGTTGTCTCTTCTCATCACATTGCCAACATAGGACCACCTTCTTCTCTTGTTGTCTCTTCTCATCACATGGCCAACATATGACACCTTCTTCTCCTTTCTCATCACATGGTCAACATATGACCACCTTTTTCTCTTGTCTCTTCTCATCACATGGCCAACATGTGACTACCTTCTTCTCTTGTTGTCGCCTCTCATCACATGGCCAACATATGACCACCTTCTTCTCTTGTTGTCGCCTCTCATCACATGGCCAATATATGACCACCTTATTCTCTTGTTGTCCCTTCTATTCACATGGCTAACATATGACCACATTCTGTTTTTTCTCTTCTCATCACATGGCCAACATATGACCACAATCTGTTTTTTCTCTTCTCATCACATGGCCAATATATGACCACCTTATTCTCTTGTTGTCCCTTCTCATCACGTGGCCAACATATGACCACACCTTCTTCTCTTGTTGTCCCTTCTCATCACATAGCCAACATATGACCACATTCTGTTTTTTCTCTTCTCATCACATGGCCAACATATGAGCACTATATCTCTTATTTATGCACTAGTCTTGAACTCATCTCGTGTTAGATCAAATATTTTCCTCAGGCATTTGTTTTCAAATGCATCCAGTTCGTTTTCTATTTCTTTAGTTGTTTTCTAGCTCTCGCATGCATGAGTAAGGGTTGATAATAGATTTGATTTGAAAGTCCTGCGCTTTGTTTTTGTGCTTAGTAGTCTTGATTTTAATATTTTATTAAAGTTTATGAATTGCTGCCTTCGCTATTCTGATTCTAATCTCCCTTCTTGTATCTCCTTCCTAATGTACACAGCTTCCATGATATGCAAAGTGATCTACTTCTTCCACTGCTTTTCCTTCCAGGTATATTTTTTTCTTCTGGGTGAATTTGATTTTTCATAATGTTTGCCTTTTCTTGATTGAAGTCCTATTTTGCTAGTCATTGATGTCAGTGTATTTGTTTTCTTGCGTCATATTCACTTTGCTACTGATAAGAACTGTTTCTTCTGTAAAATCACGGCCTTCTAATTGAAATGCAAGTGTGCACCCAATGCTTTTGTTACCTGTACAGCATTTGTACATTATGAAGTTGGTGACAATTGTTTTAGTCCAATTTCAGTCTGGAACCATTCAGTAAGAAACATTGGTGGAGTGTGGATTCAGTGAGAGCAAGACACTTCTGAAGAGATCAAATTACGCACAAGTATTTGGTGCTAAAGTAAAGCAAGTGTGTGGTGACTGCTATGTACAACTTGTACAGTCTGTTCACTCCTAGAGCCAAACATAAACACCCTTCAAGTTCATAGAATAGTTGGACATGAGAAAATTATAAGAAAAGTAATGCTCACAAAGGAATCATGTTCATTATTTGTTATTTCAATTGATTTATTTTGCATGACCCAAGGTGACATTGATTATATAAATGGATGAGAATGTGTTAGAAAATCATAAAACTGTAACTACATGTGCTCATTCACTATGTCCTCAAACCATGGATTTTTGTGTCATTGTTCACCTTACATGGGCAGCTATTTACTTTATAGGACAAATGATGCAAAATAGCACAGCCATTTTTTTATGTTGAGAATATTGTGGAAGGGGGGGGGGGGGAGAGAGAAAGAGAGAGATTATCTGTAGCCATATTTGAGCAGCATAGTTCAGGATGCATTGTACAGAATAAACGTGACATCCATTGTTCATCTTTGTTCATTTATGTAGAGCCAGTTGTGACATGGAAATGAATCCTCAACTATCAGACACTACATTAGAAAATCTCTGTAGGCCACAGGAAAGTGCTTTTATAGCAGAATATCATGAATAGCTAACAAATGACATTCTAAATTAGACATTAAAACAAAAGAAAGCTTATAACTAATATCAGACAGGGAACGGTGACATAAGACAGGCATGCACACATGACAGACAGGGGACAGTGACATACGGGGAACAGTGACATCAGACAGGCATGCACACATGACAGACAGGAGACAGTGACATCAGACAGGCAGGCACACATGACAGAAAGGGGACAGTGACATCAGACAGGCATGCACACATGACAGAAAGGGGACAGTGACATCAGACAGGCATGCACACATGACAGAAAGGGGACAGTGACATCAGACAGGCATGCACACATGACAGACAGGGGACTAGGACATCAGACAGGCATGCTCACATGACAGATAGGGGACAGTGACATATGGGGAACAGTGATATCAGGCAGACATGCTCACATGACAGATAGGGGATAGTGACATCAGACAGGCATGACACATGACAGACATGCACACATGACAGACAGGGGAAAGTGACATCAGACAGGCATGCTCACTTGACAGACAGGTGACAGTGACATCAGACAGGCATACACACATGACAGACAGGGGACTAGGACTTCAGACAGGCATGCTCACATGACAGACAGGGGACAGTGACATATGGGGAACAGTGATATCAGGCAGACATGCTCACATGACATACAGGGGACAGTGACATCAGACAGACATGCTCACATGACATACAGGGGACAGTGATATCAGACAGGCATGCACACATGACATATGGGGAACAGTGACATCAGACAGGCATGCATACATGACTGACAGACGGGACTAGGACATCAGACAGGCATGCACACACACACACACATTACAGACAGGGGACAGTGACATCAGACAGGCATGCACACATGACAGACAGGGGACAGTGACATCAGACAGGCATGCTTACTTGACAGACAGGGGACAGTGACATCAGACAGGCATGCACACATGACAGACAGGAGACTAGGACATCAGACAGGAATGCACACACACACATTACAGACAGGGGACAGTGACATCAGACAGGCATGCACACATGACAGACATGCACACATGACAGACAGGGGACAGTGACATCAGACAGGCATGCTCACTTGACAGACAGGGGACAGTGACATATGGGGAACAGTGATATCAGGCAGACATGCTCACATGACATACAGGGGACAGTGACATCAGACAGACATGCTCACATGACATACAGGGGACAGTGATATCAGACAGGCATGCACACATGACATACGGGGGACAGTAACATCAGACAGGCATGCACACATGACATATGGGGAACAGTGACATCAGACAGACATGCACACTTGACATATGGGGAACAGTGACATCAGACAGGCATGCACACATGACATATGGGGAACAGTGACATCAGACAGACATACACACTTGACAGACAGGGGACAATGACATCAGACAGGCATGCACACACACACATTACAGACAGGGGACAGTGACATCAGACAGGCATGCACACATGACAGACATGCTCACATGACATACAGGGGACAATGACATCAGACAGACATGCACAATTGACAGACAGGGGACAGTTACATTAGACAGGCATGCATACATGACTGACAGACGGGACTAGGACATCAGACAGGCATGCACACATGACATACAGGGGACAGTGACATCAGACAGGCATGCACACATGACATATGGGAAACAGTGACATCAGACAGACATGCATACATGACTGACAGACGGGACTAGGACATCAGACAGGCATGCACACACACACATTGCAGACAGGGGACAGTGACATCAGACAGGAATGCTCACATGACATGCAGGGGATAGTGACATCAGACAGGCATGCTCACATGACAAACGGGGCAGTGACATCAGACAGGCATGCTCACTTGACAGACAGGGGGCAGTGACATCAGACAGGTATGCTCACATGACAGACGGGACAGTGACATTATACAGGCATGCTCACTTGACAGACAGGGGACATTGACATCAGACAGGCATGCACACTTGACAGACAGGGGACAGTGACACCAGAAAGGCATGCACACATGACAGACAGGGGACAGTGACATCAGATAGGCATGCTCACATGACAGACAGGGGACAGTGACATCAGACAGGCATGCTCACATGACAGGGGACAGTGACATCAGACAGGGGACAATGACATCAGACAGGCATGCTCACATGACATACAGGGGACAGTGACATCAGACAGGCATGCTCACATGACAGACAGGGGACAGTGACATCAGACAGGCATGCTCACTTGACAGACAGGAAACAGTGACATCAGACAGGTATGCTCACATGACATACAGGGGACAGTGACACCAGAAAGGCATGCACACATGACAGACATGCACACATGACAGACAGGGGACAGTGACATCAGACAGGCATGCTCACTTGACAGACAGGGGACAGTGACATCAGACAGGCATGCACACATGACAGACAGGGGACTAGGACATCAGACAGGCATGCTCACATGACAGACAGGGGACAGTGACATATGGGGAACAGTGATATCAGGCAGACATGCTCACATGACATACAGGGGACAGTGATATCAGACAGGCATGCACACATGACATATGGGGAACAGTGACATCAGACAGACATGCATACATGACTGACAGACGGGACTAGGACATCAGACAGGCATGCACACACACACATTACAGACAGGGGACATTGACATCAGACAGGCATGCACACATGACAGACACAACACATGACAGACAGGGGACAGTGACATCAGACAGGCATGCTCACTTGACAGACAGGGGACTAGGACATCAGACAGGAATGCTCACATGACAGACAGGGGACAGTGACATATGGGGAACAGTGATATCAGGCAGACATGCTCACATGACATACAGGGGACAGTGATATCAGACAGGCATGCACACATGACATACGGGGGACAGTAACATCAGACAGGCATGCACACATGACATATGGGGAACAGTGACATCAGACAGACATGCACACCTGACAGACAGGGGACAGTGACATCAGACAGGCATGCACACACACACATTACAGACAGGGGACAGTGACATCAGACAGGCATGCACACATGACATACAGGGGACAATGACATCAGCCAGACATGCACAATTGACAGACGGGACAGTTACATTAGACAGGCATGCATACATGACTGACAGACGGGACTAGGACATCAGACAGGCATGCACACACACACACATTACAGACAGGGGACAGTGACATTAGACAGGTATGCAGACATGCTCACATGACATATGGGGAACAGTGACATCAGACAGACATGCACACTTGACAGACAGGGGACAGTGACATTAGACAGGCATGCTCACATGACAGACAGGGGACTAGGACATCAGACAGGCATGCTCACATTACATACAGGGGACAGTGACATTAGACAGGCATGCTCACATGACTGACAGACGTGACTAGGACATCAGACAGGCATGCACACATGACATACAGGGGACAGTGACATCAGACAGGCATGCACACATGACATATGGGAAACAGTGACATCAGACAGACATGCATACATGACTGACAGACGGGACTAGGACATCAGACAGGCATGCACACACACACATTGCAGACAGCGGACAGTGACATCAGACAGGAATGCTCACACGACAGACAGGGGACAGTGACATCAAACAGGCATGCACACATGACAGACAGGGGACAGTGACATCAGACAGGCATGCTCACTTGACAAACGGGACAGTGACATCAGACAGGCATGCACACTTGACAGACAGGGGACAATGACATCAGACAGGCATGCTCACTTGACAGACAGGGGACAGTGACATTAGACAGGCATGCTCACATGACAGACAGGGGACAGTGACATTAGACAGGCATGCTCACTTGACAGACAGGGGACAGTGACATTAGACAGGCATGCTCTCATGACAGACAGGGGACAGTGACATTAGACAGGCATGCTCACATGACAGACAGGGGACAATGACATCAGACAGGCATGCTCACATGACAAACGGGACAGTGACATCAGACAGGCATGCTCACTTGACAGACAGGGGGCAGTGACATCAGACAGGCATGCTCACTTGACAGACGGGACAGTGACATATGGGGAACAGTGATATCAGGCAGACATGCTCACATGACATACAGGGGACAGTGACATCAGACAGACATGCACACATGACATATGGGGAACAGTGACATCAGACAGGCATGCATACATGACTGACAGACGGGACTAGGACATCAGACAGGAATGCACACACACACATTACAGACAGGGGACATTGACATCAGACAGGCATGCACACATGACAGACACAACACATGACAGACAGGGGACAGTGACATCAGACAGGCATGCTCACTTGACAGGCAGGGGACTAGGACATCAGACAGGAATGCTCACATGACAGACAGGGGACAGTGACATATGGGGAACAGTGATATCAGGCAGACATGCTCACATGACATACAGGGGACAGTGACATCAGACAGACATGCTCACATGACATACAGGGGACAGTGATATCAGACAGGCATGCACACATGACATACGGGGGACAGTAACATCAGACAGGCATGCACACATGACATATGGGGAACAGTGACATCAGACAGACATGCACACTTGACATGGGGAACAGTGACATCAGACAGGCATGCACACATGACATATGGGGAACAGTGACTTCAGACAGACATGCACACTTGACAGACAGGCATGCACACACACACATTACAGACGGGACAGTGACGTCAGACAGGCATGCACACATGATAGACATGCTCACATGACATACAGGGGACAGTGATATCAGACAGGCATGCACACATGACATATGGGGAACAGTGACATCAGACAGGCATGCATACATGACTGACAGACGGGACTAGGACATCAGACAGGCATGCACACACACACATTACAGACAGGGGACATTGACATCAGACAGGCATACACATATGACAGACACAACACATGACAGACAGGGGACAGTGACATCAGACAGGCATGCTCACTTGACAGACAGGGGACTAGGACATCAGACAGGAATGCTCACATGACAGACAGGGGACAGTGACATATGGGGAACAGTGATATCAGGCAGACATGCTCACATGACATACAGGGGACAGTGATATCAGACAGGCATGCACACATGACATACGGGGGACAGTAACATCAGACAGGCATGCACACATGACATATGGGGAACAGTGACATCAGACAGACATGCACACTTGACAGACAGGGGACAGTGACATCAGACAGGCATGCACACACACACATTACAGACAGGGGACAGTGACATCAGACAGGCATGCACACGTGACATACAGGGGACAATGACATCAGCCAGACATGCACTATTGACAGACGGGACAGTTACATTAGACAGGCATGCATACATGACTGACAGACGGGACTAGGACATCAGACAGGCATGCACACACACACACATTACAGACAGGGGACAGTGACATTAGACAGGTATGCAGACATGCTCACATGACATACAGGCGAACAGTGACATCAGACAGACATGCACACTTGACAGACAGGGGACAGTGACATTAGACAGGCATGCTCTCATGACAGACAGGGGACTAGGACATCAGACAGGCATGCTCACATTACATACAGGGGACAGTGACATTAGACAGGCATGCTCACATGACTGACAGACGTGACTAGGACATCAGACAGGCATGCACACATGACATACAGGGGACAGTGACATCAGACAGGCATGCACACATGACATATGGGAAACAGTGACATCAGACAGACATGCATACATGACTGACAGACGGGACTAGGACATCAGACAGGCATGCACACACACACATTGCAGACAGCGGACAGTGACATCAGACAGGAATGCTCACACGACGGACAGGGGACAGTGACATCAAACAGGCATGCACACATGACAGACAGGGGACAGTGACATCAGACAGGCATGCTCACATGACAGACAGGGGACAGTGACATCAAACAGGCATGCACACATGACAGACAGGGGACAGTGACATCAAACAGGCATGCTCACATGACAGACAGGGGACAGTGACATCAGACAGGCATGCTCACATGACAAACGGGACAGTGACATCAGACAGGCATGCTCACTTGACAGACAGGGGACAGTGACATTAGACAGGCATGCTCTCATGACAGACAGGGGACAGTGACATTAGACAGGCATGCTCACATGACAGACAGGGGACAGTGACACCAGAAAGGCATGCACACATGACAGACAGGGGACAGTGACATCAGATAGGCATGCACACATGACAGACAGGGGACAATGACATCAGACAGGCATGCTCACATGACAAACGGGACAGTGACATCAGACAGGCATGCTCACTTGACAGACAGGGGGCAGTGACATCAGACAGGCATGCTCACTTGACAGACGGGACAGTGACATATGGGGAACAGTGATATCAGGCAGACATGCTCACATGACATACAGGGGACAGTGACATCAGACAGACATGTTTACATGACATATGGGGAACAGTGACATCAGACAGGCATGCATACATGACTGACAGACGGGACTAGGACATCAGACAGGCATGCACACACACACATTACAGACAGGGGACATTGACATCAGACAGGCATGCACACATGACAGACACAACACATGACAGACAGGGGACAGTGACATCAGACAGGCATGCTCACTTGACAGACAAGGGACTAGGACATCAGACAGGAATGCTCACATGACAGACAGGGGACAGTGACATATGGGGAACAGTGATATCAGGCAGACATGCTCACATGACATACAGGGGACAGTGACATCAGACAGACATGCTCACATGACATACAGGGGACAGTGATATCAGACAGGCATGCACACATGACATACGGGGGACAGTAACATCAGACAGGCATGCACACATGACATATGGGGAACAGTGACATCAGACAGACAT
The DNA here is from genome assembly GCA_032433765.1 of Megaustenia siamemsis. Lineage (NCBI taxonomy): Eukaryota > Metazoa > Mollusca > Gastropoda > Stylommatophora > Ariophantidae > Megaustenia > Megaustenia siamemsis. Next base: position 128,263,446 of record JAVIAB010000073.1, on the reverse strand, counting down.
GCACACTTGACATGGGGAACAGTGACATCAGACAGGCATGCACACATGACATATGGGGAACAGTGACATCAGACAGACATGCACACTTGACAGACAGGCATGCACACACACACATTACAGACAGGGGACAGTGACGTCAGACAGGCATGCACACATGATAGACATGCTCACATGACATACAGGGGACAATGACATCAGACAGGCATGCACAATTGACAGACGGGACAGTTACATTAGACAGGCATGCATACATGACTGACAGACGGGACTAGGACATCAGACAGGCATGCACACACACACACACATTACAGACAGGGGACAGTGACATCAGACAGGTATGCAGACATGCTCACATGACATACCGGTGACAATGACATATGGGGAACAGTGACATCAGACAGACATGCACACTTGACAGACAGGAGACAGTGACATTAGACAGGCATGCTCACATGACAGACAGGGGACAGTGACATTAGACAGGCATGCTCACATGACTGACAGACGTGACTAGGACATCAGACAGGCATGCACACATGACATACAGGGGACAGTGACATCAGACAGGCATGCACACATGACATGGGAAACAGTGACATCAGACAGACATGCATACATGACTGACAGACGGGACTAGGACATCAGACAGGCATGCACACACACACACATTGCAGACAGGGGACAGTGACATCAGACAGGAATGCTCACATGACATACAGGGGATAGTGACATCAGACAGACATGCACACATGACAGACAGGGGACAGTGACATCAAACAGGCATGCACACATGACAGACAGGGGACAGTGACATCAGACAGGCATGCTCACATGACAAACGGGACAGTGACATCAGACAGGAATGCTCACTTGACAGACAGGGGGCAGTGACATCAGACAGGCATGCTCACTTGACAGACAGGGGACAGTGACATCAGACAGACATGCTCACATGACATACAGGGGACAGTGATATCAGACAGGCATGCACACATGACATACGGGGGACAGTAACATCAGACAGGCATGCACACATGACATGGGGAACAGTGACATCAGACAGACATGCACACTTGACATATGGGGAACAGTGACATCAGACAGGCATGCACACATGACATATGGGGAACAGTGACATCAGACAGACATGCACACTTGACAGACAGGGGACAGTGACATCAGACAGGCATGGACACACACATTACAGACAGGGGACAGTGACATCAGACAGGCATGCACACATGACAGACATGCTCACATGACATACAGGGGACAATGACATCAGACAGACATGCACAATTGACAGACAGGGGACAGTTACATTAGACAGGCATGCATACATGACTGACAGACGGGACTAGGACATCAGACAGGCATGCACACATGACATACAGGGGACAGTGACATCAGACAGGCATGCATACATGACTGACAGACGGGACTAGGACATCAGACAGGCATGCACACACACACATTGCAGACAGGGGACAGTGACATCAGACAGGAATGCTCACATGACATGCAGGGGATAGTGACATCAGACAGACATGCACACATGACAGACAGGGGACAGTGACATCAAACAGGCATGCACACATGACAGACAGGGGACAGTGACATCAGCCAGGCATGCTCACATGACAAACGGGACAGTGACATCAGACAGGCATGCTCACTTGACAGACAGGGGGCAATGACATCAGACAGGTATGCTCACATGACAGACGGGACAGTGACATTATACAGGCATGCTCCCTTGACAGACAGGGGACAGTGACATCAGACAGGCATGCACACTTGACAGACAGGGGACAGTGACACCAGAAAGGCATGCACACATGACAGACAGGGGACAGTGACATCAGATAGGCATGCTCACATGACAGACAGGGGACAATGACATCAGACAGGCATGCTCACAAGACAGGGGACAGTGACATCAGACAGGCATGCTCACATGACAGACAGGGGACAGTGACATCAGACAGGCATGCTCACATGACAGACAGGGGACAGTGACATCAGACAGGCATGCTCACATGACAGGGGACAGTGACATCAGTCAGGGGACAATGACATCAGACAGGCATGCTCACATGACATACAGGGGACAGTGACATCAGACAGGCATGCTCACATGACAGACAGGGGACAGTGACATCAGACAGGCATGCTCACTTGACAGACAGGGGACAGTGACATCAGACAGGCATGCATACATGACTGACAGACGGGACTAGGACATCAGACAGGCATGCACACACACACATTACAGACAGGGGACATTGACATCAGACAGGCATGCACACATGACAGACACAACACATGACAGACAGGGGACAGTGACATCAGACAGGCATGCTCACTTGACAGACAGGGGACTAGGACATCAGACAGGAATGCTCACATGACAGACAGGGGACAGTGACATATGGGAAACAGTGATATCAGGCAGACATGCTCACATGACATACAGGGGACAGTGATATCAGACAGGCATGCACACATGACATACGGGGGACAGTAACATCAGACAGGCATGCACACATGACATATGGGGAACAGTGACATCAGACAGACATGCACACTTGACATATGGGGAACAGTGACATCAGACAGGCATGCACACATGACATATGGGGAACAGTGACATCAGACAGACAGGGGACAGTGACATCAGACAGGCATGCACACACACACATTACAGACAGGGGACAGTGACATCAGACAGGCATGCACACATGACAGACATGCTCACATGACATACAGGGGACAATGACATCAGCCAGACATGCACAATTGACAGACGGGACAGTTACATTAGACAGGCATGCATACATGACTGACAGACGGGACTAGGACATCAGACAGGCATGCACACACACACACATTACAGACAGGGGACAGTGACATTAGACAGGTATGCAGACATGCTCACATGACATACAGGCGACAATGACATATGGGGAACAGTGACATCAGACAGACATGCACACTTGACAGACAGGGGACAGTGACATTAGACAGGCATGCTCACATGACAGACAGGGGACTAGGACATCAGACAGGCATGCTCACATTACATACAGGGGACAGTGACATTAGACAGGCATGCTCACATGACTGACAGACGTGACTAGGACATCAGACAGGCATGCACACATGGCATACAGGGGACAGTGACATCAGACAGGCATGCACACATGACATATGGGAAACAGTGACATCAGACAGACATGCATACATGACTGACAGACGGGATTAGGACATCAGACAGGCATGCACACACACACATTGCAGACAGGGGACAGTGACATCAGCCAGGCATGCTCACATGACAAACGGGACAGTGACATCAGACAGGCATGCTCACATGACAGACAGGGGACAGTGACATCAGACAGGCATGCTCACTTGACAGACAGGGGCAATGACATCAGACAGGTATGCTCACATGACAGACGGGACAGTGACATTATACAGGCATGCTCCCTTGACAGACAGGGGACAGTGACATCAGACAGGGGACAGTGACACCAGAAAGGCATGCACACATGACAGACAGGGACAGTGACATCAGATAGGGGACAGTGACACCAGAAAGGCATGCACACATGACAGACAGGGGACAGTGACACCAGAAAGGCATGCACACATGACAGACAGGGGACAGTGACATCAGACAGGAAACAGTGACACCAGAAAGGCATGCACACTTGACAGACAGGGGACAGTGACACCAGAAAGGCATGCACACATGACAGACAGGGGACAGTGACATCAGATAGGCATGCTCACATGACAGACAGGGGACAATGACATCAGACAGGCATGCTCACAAGACAGGGGACAGTGACATCAGACAGGCATGCTCACATGACAGACAGGGGACAGTGACATCAGACAGGCATGCTCACATGACAGACAGGGGACAGTGACATCAGACAGGCATGCTCACATGACAGGGGACAGTGACATCAGTCAGGGGACAATGACATCAGACAGGCATGCTCACATGACATACAGGGGACAGTGACATCAGACAGGCATGCTCACATGACAGACAGGGGACAGTGACATCAGACAGGCATGCTCACTTGACAGACAGGGGACAGTGACATCAGACAGGCATGCATACATGACTGACAGACGGGACTAGGACATCAGACAGGCATGCACACACACACATTACAGACAGGGGACATTGACATCAGACAGGCATGCACACATGACAGACACAACACATGACAGACAGGGAACAGTGACATCAGACAGGCATGCTCACTTGACAGACAGGGGACTAGGACATCAGACAGGAATGCTCACATGACAGACAGGGGACAGTGACATATGGGAAACAGTGATATCAGGCAGACATGCTCACATGACATACAGGGGACAGTGATATCAGACAGGCATGCACACATGACATACGGGGGACAGTAACATCAGACAGGCATGCACACATGACATATGGGGAACAGTGACATCAGACAGACATGCACACTTGACATATGGGGAACAGTGACATCAGACAGGCATGCACACATGACATATGGGGAACAGTGACATCAGACAGACAGGGGACAGTGACATCAGACAGGCATGCACACACACACATTACAGACAGGGGACAGTGACATCAGACAGGCATGCACACATGACAGACATGCTCACATGACATACAGGGGACAATGACATCAGCCAGACATGCACAATTGACAGACGGGACAGTTACATTAGACAGGCATGCATACATGACTGACAGACGGGACTAGGACATCAGACAGGCATGCACACACACACACATTACAGACAGGGGACAGTGACATTAGACAGGTATGCAGACATGCTCACATGACATACAGGCGACAATGACATATGGGGAACAGTGACATCAGACAGACATGCACACTTGACAGACAGGGGACAGTGACATTAGACAGGCATGCTCACATGACAGACAGGGGACTAGGACATCAGACAGGCATGCTCACATTACATACAGGGGACAGTGACATTAGACAGGCATGCTCACATGACTGACAGACGTGACTAGGACATCAGACAGGCATGCACACATGGCATACAGGGGACAGTGACATCAGACAGGCATGCACACATGACATATGGGAAACAGTGACATCAGACAGACATGCATACATGACTGACAGACGGGATTAGGACATCAGACAGGCATGCACACACACACATTGCAGACAGCGGACAGTGACATCAGACAGGAATGCTCACACGACAGACAGGGGACAGTGACATCAAACAGGCATGCACACATGACAGACAGGGGACAGTGACATCAGACAGGCATGCTCACATGACAAACGGGACAGTGACATCAGACAGGCATGCTCACTTGACAGACAGGGGGCAGTGACATCAGACAGGTATGCTCACATGACAGACGGGACAGTGACATTATACAGGCATGCTCACTTGACAGACGGGACAGTGACATCAGACAGGCATGCACACTTGACAGACAGGGGACAGTGACATTAGACAGGCATGCTCACTTGACAGACAGGGGACAGTGACATTAGACAGGCATGCTCACTTGACAGACAGGGGACAGTGACATTAGACAGGCATGCTCTCATGACAGACAGGGGACAGTGACATTAGACAGGCATGCTCACATGACAGACAGGGGACAGTGACACCAGAAAGGCATGCACACATGACAGACAGGGGACAGTGACATCAGATAGGCATGCACACATGACAGACAGGGGACAATGACATCAGACAGGCATGCTCACATGACAAACGTTACAGTGACATCAGACAGGCATGCTCACTTGACAGACAGGGGCAGTGACATCAGACAGGCATGCTCACTTGACAGACGGGACAGTGACATATGGGGAACAGTGATATCAGGCAGACATGCTCACATGACATACAGGGGACAGTGACATCAGACAGACATGCTCACATGACATACAGGGGACAGTGATATCAGACAGGCATGCACACATGACATACGGGGGACAGTAACATCAGACAGGCATGCACACATGACATATGGGGAACAGTGACATCAGACAGACATGCACACTTGACATATGGGGAACAGTGACATCAGACAGACATGCACACTTGACAGACAGGGGACAGTGACATCAGACAGGCATGGACACACACACATTACAGACAGTGGACAGTGACATTAGACAGGCATGCTCACTTGACAGACAGGGGACAGTGACATTAGACAGGCATGCTCTCATGACAGACAGGGGACAGTGACATTAGACAGGCATGCTCACATGACAGACAGGGAACAGTGACACCAGAAAGGCATGCACACATGACAGACAGGGGACAGTGACATTAGACAGGCATGCTCACATGACAGACAGGGGACAGTGACATAAGACAGGCATGCTCACATGACAAACAAGGGACAGTGACATCAGACAGGCATGCGCACATGACAGACAGGGGACAGTGACATCAGACAGGCATGCTCACATGACAGACAGGGGACAGTGACATCAGACAGGCATGCACACATGATAGAAGGGGACAGTGACATCAGACAGGCATGCTCACTTGACAGACAGGGGGCAGTGACATCAGACAGGTATGCTCACATGACAGACAGGGGACAGTGACATTAGACAGGCATGCTCACTTGACAGACAGGGGACAGTGACATTAGACAGGCATGCACACTTGACAGACAGGGGAAAGTGACATTAGACAGGCATGCTCACTTGACAGACAGTGGACAGTGACATTAGACAGGCATGCTCACTTGACAGACAGGGGAAAGTGACATTAGACATGCATGCTCTCATGACAGACAGGGGACAGTGACATTAGACAGGCATGCTCACATGACAGACAGGGGACAGTGACACCAGAAAGGCATGCACACATGACAGACAGGGGACAGTGACATCAGATAGTCATGCACACATGACAGACAGGGGACAGTGACATCAGACAGGCATGCTCACAAGACAGGGGACAGTGACATCAGACAGGCATGCTCACATGACATACAGGGGACAGTGACATCAGACAGGCATGCTCACTTGACAGACAGGAAACAGTGACATCAGACAGGTATGCTCACATGACATACAGGGGACAGTGACACCAGAAAGGCATGCACACATGACAGACAGGGGACAGTGACATCAGATAGGCATGCTCACATGACAGACAGGGGACAGTGACATCAGATAGGCATGCTCGCATGACAGACAGGGGACAGTGACATCAGACAGGCATGCTCACATGACATACAGGGGACAGTGACATCAGACAGGCATGCTCACATGACAGACAGGGGACAGTGACATCAGACAGGTATGCTCAAATGACAGACAGGAAACAGTGACATCAGACAGGTATGCTCACATGACATACAGGGGATAGTGACATCAGACAGACATGCACATATGACAGACAGGGGACAGTGCCATCAAACAGGCATGCTCACATGACAGACAGTCATGCACACATGACAGACAGGGGACAGTGACATCAGACAGGCATGCTCACAAGACAGGGGACAGTGACATCAGACAGGCATGCTCACATGACATACAGGGGACAGTGACATCAGGCAGGCATGCTCACATGACAGACAGGGGACAGTGACATCAGACAGGCATGCACACATGATAGAAGGGGACAGTGACATCAGACAGGCATGCTCACTTGACAGACAGGTGGCAGTGACATCAGACAGGTATGCTCACATGACAGACAGTGGACAGTGACATTAGACAGGCATGCTCCCTTGACAGACAGGGGACAGTGACATCAGACAGGCATGCACACTTGACAGACAGGGGAAAGTGACATTAGACAGGCATGCTCACTTGACAGACAGTGGACAGTGACATTAGACAGGCATGCTCACTTGACAGACACTGGACAGTGACATTAGACAGGCATGCTCTCATGACATACAGGGGACAGTGACATTAGACAGGCATGCTCACATGACAGACAGGGGACAGTGACACCAGAAAGGCATGCACACATGACAGACAGGGGACAGTGACATCAGATAGTCATGCACACATGACAGACAGGGGACAGTGACATCAGACAGGCATGCTCACAAGACAGGGGACAGTGACATCAGACAGGCATGCTCACATGACATACAGGGGACAGTGACATCAGACAGGCATGCTCACTTGACAGACAGGAAACAGTGACATCAGACAGGTATGCTCACATGACATACAGGGGACAGTGACACCAGAAAGGCATGCACACATGACAGACAGGGGACAGTGACATCAGATAGGCATGCTCACATGACAGACAGGGGACAGTGACATCAGATAGGCATGCTCGCATGACAGACAGGGGACAGTGACATCAGACAGGCATGCTCACATGACATACAGGGGACAGTGACATCAGACAGGCATGCTCACATGACAGACAGGGGACAGTGACATCAGACAGGTATGCTCAAATGACAGACAGGAAACAGTGACATCAGACAGGTATGCTCACATGACATACAGGGGATAGTGACATCAGACAGACATGCACATATGACAGACAGGGGACAGTGCCATCAAACAGGCATGCTCACATGACAGACAGTCATGCACACATGACAGACAGGGGACAGTGACATCAGACAGGCATGCTCACAAGACAGGGGACAGTGACATCAGACAGGCATGCTCACATGACATACAGGGGACAGTGACATCAGGCAGGCATGCTCACATGACAGACAGGGGACAGTGACATCAGACAGGCATGCACACATGATAGAAGGGGACAGTGACATCAGACAGGCATGCTCACTTGACAGACAGGGGGCAGTGACATCAGACAGGTATGCTCACATGACAGACAGTGGACAGTGACATTAGACAGGCATGCTCCCTTGACAGACAGGGGACAGTGACATCAGACAGGCATGCACACTTGACAGACAGGGGAAAGTGACATTAGACAGGCATGCTCACTTGACAGACAGTGGACAGTGACATTAGACAGGCATGCTCACTTGACAGACACTGGACAGTGACATTAGACAGGCATGCTCTCATGACATACAGGGGACAGTGATATCAGACAGGCATGCACACATGACATATGTGGAACAGTGACATCAGACAGACATGCACACTTGACATAAGGGGAACAGTGACATCAGACAGGCATGCTCACATGACATATGGGGAACAGTGACATCAGACAGACATGCACACTTGACAGACAGGGGACAGTGACATCAGACAGACATGCAAACATGACTGACAGACGGGACTAGGACATCAGACAGGCATGCACTCACACACATTACAGACAGGGGACAGTGACATCAGACAGGCATGCACACATGACAGACATGCTCACATGACATACAGGGGACAATGACATCAGACAGACATGCACACTTGACAGACAGGGGACAGTTACATTAGACAGGCATGCATACATGACTGACAGACATGCACACACACATTACAGACAGGGGACAGTGACATCAGACAGGCATGCAGACATGCTCACATGACATACAGGCGACAATGACATCAGACAGGCATACACATGACATATGGGGAACAGTGACATCAGACAGACATGCACACTTGACAGACAGGGGACAGTGACATTACACAGGCATGCTCACATGACAGACAGGTGACTAGGATATCAGACAGGCATGCTCACATTACATACAGGGGACAGTGACATTAGACAGGCACGCTCACATGACTGACAGACGTGACTAGTACATCAGACAGGCATGCACACATGACATACAGGGGACAGTGACATATGGGAAACAGTGACAACAGACAGGGGACAGTGACATTAGACAGGCATGCATGCATGACTGACAGACGGACTAGGACATCAGACAGGCATGCACACACACACATTACAGACAGGGGACAGTGACATCAGACAGGAATGCTCACATGACATACAGGGGATAGTGACATCGGACAGACATGCACACATGACAGACAGGGGACAGTGGCATCAAACAGGCATGCACACATGACAGACACGGGACAGTGACATCAGACAGGCATGCTCACATGACAAACAGGGACAGTGACATCAGACAGGCATGCACACATGACAGACAGGGGACAGTAACATCAGACAGGCATGCACACATGACATATGGGGAACAGTGACATCAGACAGACATGCACACTTGACATATGGGGAACAGTGACATCAGACAGACATGCACACTTGACAGACAGGGGACAGTGACATCAGACAGGCATGGACACACACACATTACAGACAGTGGACAGTGACATTAGACAGGCATGCTCACTTGACAGACAGGGGACAGTGACATTAGACAGGCATGCTCTCATGACAGACAGGGGACAGTGACATTAGACAGGCATGCTCACATGACAGACAGGGAACAGTGACACCAGAAAGGCATGCACACATTACAGACAGGGGACAGTGACATAAGACAGGCATGCTCACATGACAAACAAGGGACAGTGACATCAGACAGGCATGCGCACATGACAGACAGGGGACAGTGACATCAGACAGGCATGCTCACATGACAGACAGGGGACAGTGACATCAGACAGGCATGCACACATGATAGAAGGGGACAGTGACATCAGACAGGCATGCTCACTTGACAGACAGGGGCAGTGACATCAGACAGGTATGCTCACATGACAGACAGGGGACAGTGACATTAGACAGACATGCTCACTTGACAGACAGGGGACAGTGACATCAGACAGGCATGCACACTTGACAGACAGGGGAAAGTGACATTAGACAGGCATGCTCACTTGACAGACAGTGGACAGTGACATTAGACAGGCATGCTCACTTGACAGACAGGGGAAGTGACATTAGACATGCATGCTCTCATGACAGACAGGGGACAGTGACATTAGACAGGCATGCTCACATGACAGACAGGGGACAGTGACACCAGAAAGGCATGCACACATGACAGACAGGGGACAGTGACATCAGATAGTCATGCACACATGACAGACAGGGGACAGTGACATCAGACAGGCATGCTCACAAGACAGGGGACAGTGACATCAGACAGGCATGCTCACATGACATACAGGGGACAGTGACATCAGACAGGCATGCTCACTTGACAGACAGGAAACAGTGACATCAGACAGGTATGCTCACATGACATACAGGGGACAGTGACACCAGAAAGGCATGCACACATGACAGACAGGGGACAGTGACATCAGATAGGCATGCTCACATGACAGACAGGGGACAGTGACATCAGATAGGCATGCTCGCATGACAGACAGGGGACAGTGACATCAGACAGGCATGCTCACATGACATACAGGGGACAGTGACATCAGACAGGCATGCTCACATGACAGACAGGGGACAGTGACATCAGACAGGTATGCTCAAATGACAGACAGGAAACAGTGACATCAGACAGGTATGCTCACATGACATACAGGGGATAGTGACATCAGACAGACATGCACATATGACAGACAGGGGACAGTGCCATCAAACAGGCATGCTCACATGACAGACAGTCATGCACACATGACAGACAGGGACAGTGACATCAGACAGGCATGCTCACAAGACAGGGGACAGTGACATCAGACAGGCATGCTCACATGACATACAGGGGACAGTGACATCAGGCAGGCATGCTCACATGACAGACAGGGGACAGTGACATCAGACAGGCATGCACACATGATAGAAGGGGACAGTGACATCAGACAGGCATGCTCACTTGACAGACAGGGGCAGTGACATCAGACAGGTATGCTCACATGACAGACAGTGGACAGTGACATTAGACAGGCATGCTCCCTTGACAGACAGGGGACAGTGACATCAGACAGGCATGCACACTTGACAGACAGGGGAAAGTGACATTAGACAGGCATGCTCACTTGACAGACAGTGGACAGTGACATTAGACAGGCATGCTCACTTGACAGACACTGGACAGTGACATTAGACAGGCATGCTCTCATGACAGACAGGGGACAGTGACATCAGACAGGCATGCACACATGACATACGGGGGACAGTGACATCAGACAGGCATGCACACATGACATATGTGGAACAGTGACATCAGACAGACATGCACACTTGACATAAGGGGAACAGTGACATCAGACTGGCATGCACACATGACATATGGGGAACAGTGACATCAGACAGACATGCACACTTGACAGACAGGGGACAGTGACATCAGACAGACATGCAAACATGACTGACAGACGGGACTAGGACATCAGACAGGCATGCACTCACACACATTACAGACAGGGGACAGTGACATCAGACAGGCATGCACACATGACAGACATGCTCACATGACATACAGGGACAATGACATCAGACAGACATGCACACTTGACAGACAGGGGACAGTTACATTAGACAGGCATGCATACATGACTGACAGACATGCACACACACACATTACAGACAGGGGACAGTGACATCAGACAGGCATGCAGACATGCTCACATGACATACAGGCGACAATGACATCAGACAGGCATACACATGACATATGGGGAACAGTGACATCAGACAGACATGCACACTTGACAGACAGGGGACAGTGACATTACACAGGCATGCTCACATGACAGACAGGTGACTAGGATATCAGACAGGCATGCTCACATTACATACAGGGGACAGTGACATTAGACAGGCACGCTCACATGACTGACAGACGTGACTAGTACATCAGACAGGCATGCACACATGACATACAGGGGACAGTGACATATGGGAAACAGTGACAACAGACAGGGGACAGTGACATTAGACAGGCATGCATGCATGACTGACAGACGGGACTAGGACATCAGACAGGCATGCACACACACACATTACAGACAGGGGACAGTGACATCAGACAGGAATGCTCACATGACATACAGGGGATAGTGACATCGGACAGACATGCACACATGACAGACAGGGGACAGTGGCATCAAACAGGCATGCTCACATGACAGACAGGCATGCACACATGACAGACACGGGACAGTGACATCAGACAGGCATGCTCACATGACAAACAGGGACAGTGACATCAGACAGGCATGCACACATGACAGACAGGGGACAGTGACATCAGACAGGCATGCACACATGATAGAAGGGGACAGTGACATCAGACAGGCATGCTCACATGACAGACAGGGGACAGTGACATCAGACAGGTATGCTCACATGACAGACAGGGGACAGTGACATTAGACAGGCATGCTCACTTGACAGACAGGGGACAGTGACATCAGACAGGCATGCACACTTGACAGACAGGGGAAAGTGACATTAGACATGCATGCTCACTTGACAGACAGTGGACAGTGACATCAGACAGGTATGCTCACATGACAAACAGGGGACAGTGACATTAGACAGGCATGCTCACTTGACAGACAGGGGACAGTGACATCAGACAGGCATGCACACTTGACAGACAGGGGAAAGTGACATTAGACAGGCATGCTCACTTGACAGACAGTGGACAGTGACATTAGACAGGCATGCTCACTTGACAGACAGGGGACTAGGACATCAGACAGGCATGCTCACATTACATACAGGGGACAGTGACATCAGACAGGCATGCTCACATGACAGACAGGGGACAGTGACATCAGACAGGCATGCTCACATGACAGACAGGAAACAGTGACATCAGACAGGTATGCTCACATGACATACAGGGGATATTGACATCAGACAGACATGCACACATGACAGACAGGGGACAGTGACATCAGACAGGCATGCTCACATGTCAAACAGGGGACAGTGACATCAGACAGGCATGCACACCTGACAGACAGGGGACAGTGACATCAGACAGGCATGCTGCTCATATGACAGACAGTGGACAGTGACATCATACAGGCATGCACACATGATAGAAGGAGACGGTGACTTCAGACAGGCATGCTCACATGACAGACAGGGGACAGTGACATCAGACAGGTATGCTCACATGACAGACAGGGGACAGTGACATTAGACAGGCATGCTCACTTGACAGACAGGGGACAGTGACATCAGACAGGCATGCACACTTGACAGACAGGGGAAAGTGACATTAGACAGGCATGCTCACTTGACAGACAGTGGACAGTGACATTAGACAGGCATGCTCACTTGACAGACAGGGGACAGTGACATTAGACAGGCATGCTCTCATGACAGACAGGGGACAGTGACACCAGAAAGGCATGCACACATTACAGACAGGGGACAGTGACATCAGACAGGCATGCTCACATGACAAACAGGGGACAGTGACATCAGACAGGCATGCGCACATGACAGACAGGGGACAGTGACATCAGACAGGCATGCTCACATGACAGACAGGGGACAGTGACATCAGACAGGCATGCACACATGATAGAAGGGGACAGTGACATCAGACAGGCATGCTCACTTGACAGACAGGGGGCAGTGACATCAGACAGGTATGCTCACATGACAGACAGGGGACAGTGACATTAGACAGGCATGCTCACTTGACAGACAGGGGACAGTGACATCAGACAGGCATGCACACTTGACAGACAGGGGAAAGTGACATTAGACAGGCATGCTCACTTGACAGACAGTGGACAGTGACATTAGACAGGCATGCTCACTTGACAGACAGGGGAAAGTGACATTAGACAGGCATGCTCTCATGACAGACAGGGGACAGTGACATTAGACAGGCATGCTCACATGACAGACAGGGGACAGTGACACCAGAAAGGCATGCACACATGACAGACAGGGGACAGTGACATCAGATAGTCATGCACACATGACAGACAGGGGACAGTGACATCAGACAGGCATGCTCACAAGACAGGGGACAGTGACATCAGACAGGCATGCTCACATGACAGACAGGGGACAGTGACATCAGACAGGCATGCTCACATGACAGACAGGGGACAGTGACATCAGACAGGCATGCTCACTTGACAGACAGGAAACAGTGACATCAGACAGGTATGCTCACATGACATACAGGGGACAGTGACATCAGATAGGCATGCTCACATGACAGACATGGGACAGTGACATCAGATAGGCATGCTCGCATGACAGACAGGGGACAGTGACATCAGACAGGCATGCTCACATGACATACAGGGGACAGTGACATCAGACAGGCATGCTCACATGACAGACAGGGGACAGTTCGTTCGTTCGTTCGCTTTCGTCAGCTTTGACCTCTGACGAAGTCCCACCCACTCAATTTTGTGGGACTGAATTTTGCGTGTAAAGTCTGTTTTATCCCATTACAGGATGCCCCTCGCCATGCAGGCAGATTTACTCCGACTTCAGAGGTACTAATTTTTAGGGAATTAGTAAAACCCAGGTGTCCTCGCCAGGGTACGAACCCCGCTGTTGCCGTGGTAAGCCAACCGACAGGGGACAGTGACATCAGACAGGTATGCTCACATGACAGACAGGAAACAGTGACATCAGACAGGTATGCTCACATTACATACAGGGGATAGTGACATCAGACAGACATGCACATATGACAGACAGGGGACAGTGCCATCAACAGGCATGCTCACATGACAGACAGTCATGCACACATGACAGACAGGGGACAGTGACATCAGACAGGCATGCTCACAAGACAGGGGACAGTGACATCAGACAGGCATGCATACATGACTGACAGACGGGACTAGGACATCAGACAGGCATGCACACACACACATTACAGACAGGGGACAGTGACATCAGACAGGAATGCTCACATGACATACAGGGGATAGTGACATCGGACAGACATGCACACGTGACAGACAGGGGACAGTGGCATCAAACAGGCATGCTCACATGACAGACAGGCATGCACACATGACAGACACGGGACAGTGACATCAGACAAGCATGCTCACATGACAAACAGGGGACAGTGACATCAGACAGGCATGCACACATGACAGACAGGGGACAGTGACATCAGACAGGCATGCTCACATGACAGACAGGGACAGTGACATCAGACAGGCATGCACACATGATAGAAGGGGACAGTGACATCAGACAGGCATGCTCACATGACAGACAGGGGACAGTGACATCAGACAGGTATGCTCACATGACAGACAGGGGACAGTGACATTAGACAGGCATGCTCACTTGACAGACAGGGGACAGTGACATCAGACAGGCATGCACACTTGACAGACAGGGGAAAGTGACATTAGACATGCATGCTCACTTGACAGACAGTGGACAGTGACATCAGACAGGTATGCTCACATGACAAACAGGGGACAGTGACATTAGACAGGCATGCTCACTTGACAGACAGGGGACAGTGACATCAGACAGGCATGCACACTTGACAGACAGGGGAAAGTGACATTAGACAGGCATGCTCACTTGACAGACAGTGGACAGTGACATTAGACAGGCATGCTCACTTGACAGACAGGGGACAGTGACATTAGACAGGCATGCTCTCATGACAGACAGGGGACAGTGACATCAGACAGGCATGCTCACATGACAGACAGGGGACAGTGACATCAGACAGGCATGCTCACATGACAGACAGGAAACAGTGACATCAGACAGGTATGCTCACATGACATACAGGGGATATTGACATCAGACAGACATGCACACATGACAGACAGGGACAGTGACATCAGACAGGCATGCTCACATGTCAAACAGGGGACAGTGACATCAGACAGGCATGCACACCTGACAGACAGGGGACAGTGACATCAGACAGGCATGCTGCTCATATGACAGACAGTGGACAGTGACATCATACAGGCATGCACACATGATAGAAGGAGACGGTGACTTCAGACAGGCATGCTCACATGACAGACAGGGGACAGTGACATCAGACAGGTATGCTCACATGACAGACAGGGGACAGTGACATTAGACAGGCATGCTCACTTGACAGACAGGGGACAGTGACATCAGACAGGCATGCACACTTGACAGACAGGGGAAAGTGACATTAGACAGGCATGCTCACTTGACAGACAGTGGACAGTGACATTAGACAGGCATGCTCACTTGACAGACAGGGGACAGTGACATTAGACAGGCATGCTCTCATGACAGACAGGGGACAGTGACACCAGAAAGGCATGCACACATTACAGACAGGGGACAGTGACATCAGACAGGCATGCTCACATGACAAACAGGGGACAGTGACATCAGACAGGCATGCGCACATGACAGACAGGGGACAGTGACATCAGACAGGCATGCTCACATGACAGACAGGGGACAGTGACATCAGACAGGCATGCACACATGATAGAAGGGGACAGTGACATCAGACAGGCATGCTCACTTGACAGACAGGGGGCAGTGACATCAGACAGGTATGCTCACATGACAGACAGGGGACAGTGACATTAGACAGGCATGCTCACTTGACAGACAGGGGACAGTGACATCAGACAGGCATGCACACTTGACAGACAGGGGAAAGTGACATTAGACAGGCATGCTCACTTGACAGACAGTGGACAGTGACATTAGACAGGCATGCTCACTTGACAGACAGGGGAAAGTGACATTAGACAGGCATGCTCTCATGACAGACAGGGGACAGTGACATTAGACAGGCATGCTCACATGACAGACAGGGGACAGTGACACCAGAAAGGCATGCACACATGACAGACAGGGGACAGTGACATCAGATAGTCATGCACACATGACAGACAGGGACAGTGACATCAGACAGGCATGCTCACAAGACAGGGGACAGTGACATCAGACAGGCATGCTCACATGACAGACAGGGGACAGTGACATCAGACAGGCATGCTCACATGACAGACAGGGGACAGTGACATCAGACAGGCATGCTCACTTGACAGACAGGAAACAGTGACATCAGACAGGTATGCTCACATGACATACAGGGGACAGTGACATCAGATAGGCATGCTCACATGACAGACAGGGGACAGTGACATCAGATAGGCATGCTCGCATGACAGACAGGGGACAGTGACATCAGACAGGCATGCTCACATGACATACAGGGGACAGTGACATCAGACAGGCATGCTCACATGACAGACAGGGGACAGTGACATCGACGGCATCGCTTTCGTCAGCATTGACCTCTGACGAAGTCCACCCACTCAATTTGTGGGACTGAATTTTGCATGTAAAGTCTGTTTTATCCCATACAGGATGCCCCTCGACCATGCAGGCAGATTTACTCAGACTCAGAGGTACTAATTTTTAGGAATTAGTAAAACCCAGGTGTCATCGACAGGGTACGAACCCCGGCAGTTGCCGTGGTGCCACCGACAGGGACAGTGACATCAGACAGGCATGCTCACATGACAGACAGGAAACAGTGACATCAGACAGGCATGCTCACATGACAGACAGGGACAGTGACATCAGACAGGCATGCACACATGACAGACAGGGGACAGTGACATCAGACAGGCATGCTCACATGACAGACAGTCACATGCACACATGACAGACAGGGGACAGTGACATCAGACAGGCATGCTCACAAGACAGGGGACAGTGACATCAGACAGGCATGCTACATGACTGACAGACGGGACAGGACATCAGACAGGCATGCACACACGACATTACAGACAGGGGACAGTGACATCAGACAGGCATGCTCACATGACATACAGGGGACAGTGACATCGGACAGGCATGCACACATGACAGACAGGGGACAGTGACATCAGACAGGCATGCTCACATGACAGACAGGCATGCACACATGACAGACACGGGACAGTGACATCAGACAAGCATGCTCACATGACAGACAGGGGACAGTGACATCAGACAGGCATGCACACATGACAGACAGGGGACAGTGACATCAGACAGGCATGCTCACATGACAGACAGGGGACAGTGACATCAGACAGGCATGCTCACATGACAGAAGGGGACAGTGACATCAGACAGGCATGCACACTTGACAGACAGGGGAAAGTGACATCAGACAGGCATGCTCACTTGACAGACAGTGGACAGTGACATCAGACAGGTATGCTCACATGACAACAGGGGACAGTGACATCAGACAGGCATGCTCACTTGACAGACAGGGACAGTGACATCAGACAGGCATGCACACTTGACAGACAGGGGAAAGTGACATTAGACAGGCATGCTCACTTGACAGACAGTGGACAGTGACATTAGACAGGCATGCTCACATGACAGACAGGGGACAGTGACATTAGACAGGCATGCCTCATGACAGACAGGGGACAGTGACATCAGACAGGCATGCTCACATGACAGACAGGGACAGTGACATCAGACAGGCATGCTCACATGACAGACAGGGAACAGTGACATCAGACAGGCATGCTCACATGACATACAGGGGACAGTGACATCAGACAGACATGCACACATGACAGACAGGGGACAGTGACATCAGACAGGCATGCTCACATGACAAACAGGGGACAGTGACATCAGACAGGCATGCACACATGACAGACAGGGACAGTGACATCAGACAGGCATGCTGCTCATATGACAGACAGTGGACAGTGACATCATACAGGCATGCACACATGACAGACAGACAGTGACATCAGACAGGCATGCTCACATGACAGACAGGGGACAGTGACATCAGACAGGTATGCTCACATGACAGACAGGGGACAGTGACATTAGACAGGCATGCTCACTTGACAGACAGGGGACAGTGACATCAGACAGGCATGCACACTTGACAGACAGGGGACAGTGACATCAGACAGGCATGCTCACTTGACAGACAGGGGACAGTGACATTAGACAGGCATGCTCACTTGACAGACAGGGGACAGTGACATTAGACAGGCATGCTCACATGACAGACAGGGACAGTGACACCAGAAAGGCATGCACACATGACAGACAGGGGACAGTGACATCAGACAGGCATGCTCACATGACAAACAGGGGACAGTGACATCAGACAGGCATGCGCACATGACAGACAGGGGACAGTGACATCAGACAGGCATGCTCACATGACAGACAGGGGACAGTGACATCAGACAGGCATGCACACATGATAGAAGGGGACAGTGACATCAGACAGGCATGCTCACTTGACAGACAGGGGGCAGTGACATCAGACAGGTATGCTCACATGACAGACAGGGGACAGTGACATTAGACAGGCATGCTCACTGACAGACAGGGGACAGTGACATCAGACAGGCATGCACACTTGACAGACAGGGGAAAGTGACATTAGACAGGCATGCTCACTTGACAGACAGTGGACAGTGACATTAGACAGGCATGCTCACTTGACAGACAGGGGAAAGTGACATTAGACAGGCATGCTCTCATGACAGACAGGGGACAGTGACATTAGACAGGCATGCTCACATGACAGACAGGGGACAGTGACACCAGAAAGGCATGCACACATGACAGACAGGGGACAGTGACATCAGATAGGCATGCACACATGACAGACAGGGGACAGTGACATCAGACAGGCATGCTCACAAGACAGGGGACAGTGACATCAGACAGGCATGCTCACATGACAGACAGGGGACAGTGACATCAGACAGGCATGCTCACATGACAGACAGGGGACAGTGACATCAGACAGGCATGCTCACTTGACAGACAGGGAACAGTGACATCAGACAGTATGCTCACATGACATACAGGGGACAGTGACATCAGATAGGCATGCTCACATGACAGACAGGGGACAGTGACATCAGATAGGCATGCTCACATGACAGACAGGGGACAGTGACATCAGACAGGCATGCTCACATGACATACAGGGGACAGTGACATCAGACAGGCATGCTCACATGACAGACAGGGGACAGTGACATCAGACAGGCATGCTCACATGACAGACAGGAAACAGTGACATCAGACAGGTATGCTCACATTACATACAGGGGATAGTGACATCAGACAGACATGCACATATGACAGACAGGGGACAGTGCCATCAAACAGGCATGCTCACATGACAGACAGTCATGCACACATGACAGACAGGGGACAGTGACATCAGACAGGCATGCTCACAAGACAGGGGACAGTGACATCAGACAGGCATGCTCACATGACATACAGGGGACAGTGACATCAGACAGGCATGCTCACATGACAGACAGGGGACAGTGACATCAGAAAGGCATGCAAACATGACAGACAGGGACAGTGACATCAGACAGGCATGCTCACATGACAACAGGGGACAGTGACATCAGACAGGCATGCGCACATGACAGACAGGGGACAGTGACATCAGACAGGCATGCTCACTTGACAGACAGGGGACAGTGACATCAGACAGGCATGCACACTTGACAGACAGGGGAAAGTGACATTAGACAGGCATGCTCACTGACAGACAGGGACAGTGACATTAGACAGGCATGCTCACATTGACAGACAGGGGACAGTGACATTAGACAGGCATGCTCTCATGACAGACAGGGGACAGTGACACAGAAAGGCATGCACACATGACAGACAGGGGACAGTGACATCAGACAGGCATGCTCACATGACAAACAGGGGACAGTGACATCAGACAGGCATGCTCACATGACAGACAGGGGACAGTGACATCAGACAGGCATGCTCACATGACAGACAGGGACAGTGACATCAGACAGGCATGCACACATGACAGAAGGGGACAGTGACATCAGACAGGCATGCTCACTTGACAGACAGGGGCAGTGACATCAGACAGGTATGCTCACATGACAGACAGGGGACAGTGACATTAGACAGGCATGCTCACTTGACAGACAGGGGACAGTGACATCAGACAGGCATGCACACTTGACAGACAGGGGACAGTGACATTAGACAGGCATGCTCACTTGACAGACAGTGGACAGTGACATCAGACAGGCATGCTCACTGACAGACAGGGGAAAGTGACATTAGACAGGCATGCTCACATGACAGACAGGGGACAGTGACATCAGACAGGCATGCTCACATGACAGACAGGGGACAGTGACATCAGACAGGCATGCACACATGACAGACAGGGGACAGTGACATCAGACAGGCATGCTCACATGACAGGGGACAGTGACATCAGACAGGCATGCTCACTGACAGACAGGGGACAGTGACATCAGACAGGCATGCTCACATGACAGACAGGGGACAGTGACATCAGACAGGCATGCTCACTTGACAGACAGGGGACAGTGACATCAGACAGGCATGCTCACATGACAGACAGGGACAGTGACATCAGACAGGCATGCTCACATGACAGACAGGGGACAGTGACATCAGATAGGCATGCTCACATGACAGACAGGGGACAGTGACATCAGACAGGCATGCTCACATGACAGACAGGGGACAGTGACATCAGACAGGCATGCTCACATGACATACAGGGGACAGTGACATCAGACAGGCATGCTCACATGACAGACAGGGGACAGTGACATCAGACAGGCATGCTCACATGACAGACAGGAAACAGTGACATCAGACAGGCATGCTCACATTACATACAGGGGACAGTGACATCAGACAGGCATGCACATATGACAGACAGGGGACAGTGACATCAAACAGGCATGCTCACATGACACACATGCCACATGACAGACAGGGACAGTGACATCAGACAGGCATGCTCACAACAGGGGACAGTGACATCAGACAGGCATGCATACATGACACTGACAGGGGACTAGTGACATCAGACAGGCATGCACACACACACATACAGACAGGGGACAGTGACATCAGACAGGCATGCTCACATGACAGACAGGGACAGTGACATCAGACAGACATGCACACATGACAGACAGGGACAGTGACATCAACAGGCATGCTCACATGACAGACAGGCATGCACACATGACAGACAGGGACAGTGACATCAGACAGCATGCTCACATGACAGACAGGGGACAGTGACATCAGACAGGCATGCACACATGACAGACAGGGGACAGTGACATCAGACAGGCATGCTCACATGACAGACAGGGGACAGTGACATCAGACAGGCATGCACACATGACAGACAGGGGACAGTGACATCAGACAGGCATGCTCACATGACAGACAGGGGACAGTGACATCAGACAGGCATGCTCACATGACAGACAGGGGACAGTGACATCAGACAGGCATGCTCACATGACAGACAGGGGACAGTGACATCAGACAGGCATGCTCACATGACAGACAGGGGACAGTGACATCAGACAGGCATGCTCACATGACAAACAGGGGACAGTGACATCAGACAGGCATGCTCACATGACAGACAGGGGACAGTGACATCAGACAGGCATGCTCACTTGACAGACAGGGGACAGTGACATCAGACAGGCATGCACACTTGACAGACAGGGGAAAGTGACATTAGACATGCATGCTCACTTGACAGACAGTGGACAGTGACATCAGACAGGTATGCTCACATGACAAACAGGGGACAGTGACATTAGACAGGCATGCTCACTTGACAGACAGGGGACAGTGACATCAGACAGGCATGCACACTTGACAGACAGGGGAAAGTGACATTAGACAGGCATGCTCACTTGACAGACAGTGGACAGTGACATTAGACAGGCATGCTCACTTGACAGACAGGGGACAGTGACATTAGACAGGCATGCTCACATGACAGACAGGGGACAGTGACATCAGACAGGCATGCTCACATGACAGACAGGGGACAGTGACATCAGACAGGCATGCTCACATGACAGACAGGAAACAGTGACATCAGACAGGTATGCTCACATGACATACAGGGGATATTGACATCAGACAGACATGCACACATGACAGACAGGGGACAGTGACATCAGACAGGCATGCTCACATGTCAAACAGGGGACAGTGACATCAGACAGGCATGCACACCTGACAGACAGGGGACAGTGACATCAGACAGGCATGCTGCTCATATGACAGACAGTGGACAGTGACATCATACAGGCATGCACACATGATAGAAGGAGACGGTGACTTCAGACAGGCATGCTCACATGACAGACAGGGGACAGTGACATCAGACAGGTATGCTCACATGACAGACAGGGGACAGTGACATTAGACAGGCATGCTCACTTGACAGACAGGGGACAGTGACATCAGACAGGCATGCACACTTGACAGACAGGGGAAAGTGACATTAGACAGGCATGCTCACTTGACAGACAGTGGACAGTGACATTAGACAGGCATGCTCACTTGACAGACAGGGGACAGTGACATTAGACAGGCATGCTCTCATGACAGACAGGGGACAGTGACACCAGAAAGGCATGCACACATTACAGACAGGGGACAGTGACATCAGACAGGCATGCTCACATGACAAACAGGGGACAGTGACATCAGACAGGCATGCGCACATGACAGACAGGGGACAGTGACATCAGACAGGCATGCTCACATGACAGACAGGGGACAGTGACATCAGACAGGCATGCACACATGATAGAAGGGGACAGTGACATCAGACAGGCATGCTCACTTGACAGACAGGGGGCAGTGACATCAGACAGGTATGCTCACATGACAGACAGGGGACAGTGACATTAGACAGGCATGCTCACTTGACAGACAGGGGACAGTGACATCAGACAGGCATGCACACTTGACAGACAGGGGAAAGTGACATTAGACAGGCATGCTCACTTGACAGACAGTGGACAGTGACATTAGACAGGCATGCTCACTTGACAGACAGGGAAAGTGACATTAGACAGGCATGCTCTCATGACAGACAGGGGACAGTGACATTAGACAGGCATGCTCACATGACAGACAGGGGACAGTGACACCAGAAAGGCATGCACACATGACAGACAGGGGACAGTGACATCAGATAGTCATGCACACATGACAGACAGGGGACAGTGACATCAGACAGGCATGCTCACAAGACAGGGGACAGTGACATCAGACAGGCATGCTCACATGACAGACAGGGGACAGTGACATCAGACAGGCATGCTCACATGACAGACAGGGGACAGTGACATCAGACAGGCATGCTCACTTGACAGACAGGAAACAGTGACATCAGACAGGTATGCTCACATGACATACAGGGGACAGTGACATCAGATAGGCATGCTCACATGACAGACAGGGGACAGTGACATCAGATAGGCATGCTCGCATGACAGACAGGGGACAGTGACATCAGACAGGCATGCTCACATGACATACAGGGGACAGTGACATCAGACAGGCATGCTCACATGACAGACAGGGGACAGTGACATCAGACAGGCATGCTCACATGACAGACAGGAAACAGTGACATCAGACAGGTATGCTCACATTACATACAGGGGATAGTGACATCAGACAGACATGCACATATGACAGACAGGGGACAGTGCCATCAAACAGGCATGCTCACATGACAGACAGTCATGCACACATGACAGACAGGGGACAGTGACATCAGACAGGCATGCTCACAAGACAGGGGACAGTGACATCAGACAGGCATGCATACATGACTGACAGACGGGACTAGGACATCAGACAGGCATGCACACACACACATTACAGACAGGGGACAGTGACATCAGACAGGAATGCTCACATGACATACAGGGGATAGTGACATCGGACAGACATGCACACATGACAGACAGGGGACAGTGACATCAAACAGGCATGCTCACATGACAGACAGGCATGCACACATGACAGACACGGGACAGTGACATCAGACAAGCATGCTCACATGACAAACAGGGACAGTGACATCAGACAGGCATGCACACATGACAGACAGGGGACAGTGACATCAGACAGGCATGCTCACATGACAGACAGGGGACAGTGACATCAGACAGGCATGCACACATGATAGAAGGGGACAGTGACATCAGACAGGCATGCTCACATGACAGACAGGGGACAGTGACATCAGACAGGTATGCTCACATGACAGACAGGGGACAGTGACATTAGACAGGCATGCTCACATGACAGACAGGGGACAGTGACATCAGACAGGCATGCACACTTGACAGACAGGGGAAAGTGACATTAGACATGCATGCTCACTTGACAGACAGTGGACAGTGACATCAGACAGGTATGCTCACATGACAAACAGGGGACAGTGACATTAGACAGGCATGCTCACTTGACAGACAGGGGACAGTGACATCAGACAGGCATGCACACTTGACAGACAGGGGAAAGTGACATTAGACAGGCATGCTCACTTGACAGACAGTGGACAGTGACATTAGACAGGCATGCTCACTTGACAGACAGGGGACAGTGACATTAGACAGGCATGCTCTCATGACAGACAGGGGACAGTGACATCAGACAGGCATGCTCACATGCCAGACAGGGGACAGTGACATCAGACAGGCATGCTCACATGACAGACAGGAAACAGTGACATCAGACAGGTATGCTCACATGACATACAGGGGATATTGACATCAGACAGACATGCACACATGACAGACAGGGGACAGTGACATCAGACAGGCATGCTCACATGTCAAACAGGGGACAGTGACATCAGACAGGCATGCACACCTGACAGACAGGGGACAGTGACATCAGACAGGCATGCTGCTCATATGACAGACAGTGGACAGTGACGTCATACAGGCATGCACACATGATAGAAGGAGACGGTGACTTCAGACAGGCATGCTCACATGACAGACAGGGGACAGTGACATCAGACAGGTATGCTCACATGACAGACAGGGGACAGTGACATTAGACAGGCATGCTCACTTGACAGACAGGGGACAGTGACATCAGACAGGCATGCACACTTGACAGACAGGGGAAAGTGACATTAGACAGGCATGCTCACTTGACAGACAGTGGACAGTGACATTAGACAGGCATGCTCACTTGACAGACAGGGGACAGTGACATTAGACAGGCATGCTCTCATGACAGACAGGGGACAGTGACACCAGAAAGGCATGCACACATTACAGACAGGGGACAGTGACATCAGACAGGCATGCTCACATGACAAACAGGGGACAGTGACATCAGACAGGCATGCGCACATGACAGACAGGGGACAGTGACATCAGACAGGCATGCTCACATGACAGACAGGGGACAGTGACATCAGACAGGCATGCACACATGATAGAAGGGGACAGTGACATCAGACAGGCATGCTCACTTGACAGACAGGGGGCAGTGACATCAGACAGGTATGCTCACATGACAGACAGGGGACAGTGACATTAGACAGGCATGCTCACTTGACAGACAGGGGACAGTGACATCAGACAGGCATGCACACTTGACAGACAGGGGAAAGTGACATTAGACAGGCATGCTCACTTGACAGACAGTGGACAGTGACATTAGACAGGCATGCTCACTTGACAGACAGGGGAAAGTGACATTAGACAGGCATGCTCTCATGACAGACAGGGGACAGTGACATTAGACAGGCATGCTCACATGACAGACAGGGGACAGTGACACCAGAAAGGCATGCACACATGACAGACAGGGGACAGTGACATCAGACAGTCATGCACACATGACAGACAGGGGACAGTGACATCAGACAGGCATGCTCACAAGACAGGGGACAGTGACATCAGACAGGCATGCTCACATGACAGACAGGGGACAGTGACATCAGACAGGCATGCTCACATGACAGACA
The DNA here is from genome assembly GCA_032433765.1 of Megaustenia siamemsis. NCBI lineage: Eukaryota > Metazoa > Mollusca > Gastropoda > Stylommatophora > Ariophantidae > Megaustenia > Megaustenia siamemsis. Next base: position 128,235,731 of record JAVIAB010000073.1, on the reverse strand, counting down.
GGGGACAGTGACATCAGACAGGCATGCTCACATGACATACAGGGGACAGTGACATCAGATAGGCATGCTCACATGACAGACAGGGGACAGTGACATCAGATAGGCATGCTCACATGACAGACAGGGGACAGTGACATCAGACAGGCATGCTCACATGACATACAGGGGACAGTGACATCAGACAGGCATGCTCACATGACAGACAGGGGACAGTGACATCAGACAGGTATGCTCACATGACAGACAGGAAACAGTGACATCAGACAGGTATGCTCACATTACATACAGGGGATAGTGACATCAGACAGACATGCACATATGACAGACAGGGGACAGTGCCATCAACAGGCATGCTCACATGACAGACAGTCATGCACACATGACAGACAGGGGACAGTGACATCAGACAGGCATGCTCACAAGACAGGGGACAGTGACATCAGACAGGCATGCTCACATGACATACAGGGGACAGTGACATCAGACAGGCATGCTCACATGACAGACAGGGGACAGTGACACAGAAAGGCATGCAAACATGACAGACAGGGGACAGTGACATAAGACAGGCATGCTCACATGACAAACAGGGGACAGTGACATCAGACAGGCATGCGCACATGACAGACAGGGGACAGTGACATCAGACAGGCATGCTCACTTGACAGACAGGGGACAGTGACATCAGACAGGCATGCACACTTGACAGACAGGGGAAAGTGACATTAGACAGGCATGCTCACTTGACAGACAGTGGACAGTGACATTAGACAGGCATGCTCACTTGACAGACAGGGGACAGTGACATTAGACAGGCATGCTCACATGACAGACAGGGGACAGTGACATTAGACAGGCATGCTCACATGACAGACAGGGGACAGTGACATCAGACAGGCATGCTCACATGACAGACAGGGGACAGTGACATCAGACAGGCATGCTCACTTGACAGACAGGGGACAGTGACATCAGACAGGCATGCGCACATGACAGACAGGGGACAGTGACATTAGACAGGCATGCTCACTTGACAGACAGGGGACAGTGACATCAGACAGGCATGCTCACTTGACAGACAGGGGACAGTGACATTAGACAGGCATGCTCTCATGACAGACAGGGGACAGTGACACCAGAAAGGCATGCACACATTACAGACAGGGGACAGTGACATCAGACAGGCATGCTCACATGACAAACAGGGGACAGTGACATCAGACAGGCATGCGCACATGACAGACAGGGGACAGTGACATCAGACAGGCATGCTCACATGACAGACAGGGGACAGTGACATCAGACAGGCATGCACACATGATAGAAGGGGACAGTGACATCAGACAGGCATGCTCACTTGACAGACAGGGGGCAGTGACATCAGACAGGTATGCTCACATGACAGACAGGGGACAGTGACATTAGACAGGCATGCTCACTTGACAGACAGGGGACAGTGACATCAGACAGGCATGCACACTTGACAGACAGGGGAAAGTGACATTAGACAGGCATGCTCACTTGACAGACAGTGGACAGTGACATTAGACAGGCATGCTCACTTGACAGACAGGGGAAAGTGACATTAGACAGGCATGCTCTCATGACAGACAGGGGACAGTGACATTAGACAGGCATGCTCACATGACAGACAGGGGACAGTGACATCAGATAGTCATGCACACATGACAGACAGGGGACAGTGACATCAGACAGGCATGCTCACAAGACAGGGGACAGTGACATCAGACAGGCATGCTCACATGACAGACAGGGGACAGTGACATCAGACAGGCATGCTCACATGACAGACAGGGGACAGTGACATCAGACAGGCATGCTCACTTGACAGACAGGAAACAGTGACATCAGACAGGTATGCTCACATGACAACAGGGGACAGTGACACCAGAAAGGCATGCACACATGACAGACAGGGGACAGTGACATCAGATAGGCATGCTCACATGACAGACAGGGGACAGTGACATCAGATAGGCATGCTCGCATGACATACAGGGGACAGTGACATCAGACAGGCATGCTCACATGACATACAGGGGACAGTGACATCAGACAAGCATGCTCACATGACAGACAGGGGACAGTGACATCAGACAGGTATGCTCACATGACAGACAGGAAACAGTGACATCAGACAGGTATGCTCACATTACATACAGGGGATAGTGACATCAGACAGACATGCACATATGACAGACAGGGGACAGTGCCATCAAACAGGCATGCTCACATGACAGACAGTCATGCACACATGACAGACAGGGGACAGTGACATCAGACAGGCATGCTCACAAGACAGGGGACAGTGACATCAGACAGGCATGCATACATGACTGACAGACGGGACTAGGACATCAGACAGGCATGCACACACACACATTACAGACAGGGGACAGTGACATCAGACAGGAATGCTCACATGACATACAGGGGATAGTGACATCGGACAGACATGCACACATGACAGACAGGGGACAGTGGCATCAAACAGGCATGCTCACATGACAGACAGGCATGCACACATGACAGACACGGGACAGTGACATCAGACAAGCATGCTCACATGACAAACAGGGACAGTGACATCAGACAGGCATGCACACATGACAGACAGGGGACAGTGACATCAGACAGGCATGCTCACATGACAGACAGGGGACAGTGACATCAGACAGGCATGCACACATGATAGAAGGGGACAGTGACATCAGACAGGCATGCTCACATGACAGACAGGGGACAGTGACATCAGACAGGTATGCTCACATGACAGACAGGGGACAGTGACATTAGACAGGCATGCTCACTTGACAGACAGGGGACAGTGACATCAGACAGGCATGCACACTTGACAGACAGGGGAAAGTGACATTAGACATGCATGCTCACTTGACAGACAGTGGACAGTGACATCAGACAGGTATGCTCACATGACAAACAGGGGACAGTGACATTAGACAGGCATGCTCACTTGACAGACAGGGGACAGTGACATCAGACAGGCATGCACACTTGACAGACAGGGGAAAGTGACATTAGACAGGCATGCTCACTTGACAGACAGTGGACAGTGACATTAGACAGGCATGCTCACTTGACAGACAGGGGACAGTGACATTAGACAGGCATGCTCTCATGACAGACAGGGGACAGTGACATCAGACAGGCATGCTCACATGACAGACAGGGGACAGTGACATCAGACAGGCATGCTCACATGACAGACAGGAAACAGTGACATCAGACAGGTATGCTCACATGACATACAGGGGATATTGACATCAGACAGACATGCACACATGACAGACAGGGGACAGTGACATCAGACAGGCATGCTCACATGTCAAACAGGGGACAGTGACATCAGACAGGCATGCACACCTGACAGACAGGGGACAGTGACATCAGACAGGCATGCTGCTCATATGACAGACAGTGGACAGTGACATCATACAGGCATGCACACATGATAGAAGGAGACGGTGACTTCAGACAGGCATGCTCACATGACAGACAGGGGACAGTGACATCAGACAGGTATGCTCACATGACAGACGGGGACAGTGACATTAGACAGGCATGCTCACTTGACAGACAGGGGACAGTGACATCAGACAGGCATGCACACTTGACAGACAGGGGAAAGTGACATTAGACAGGCATGCTCACTTGACAGACAGTGGACAGTGACATTAGACAGGCATGCTCACTTGACAGACAGGGGACAGTGACATTAGACAGGCATGCTCTCATGACAGACAGGGGACAGTGACACCAGAAAGGCATGCACACATTACAGACAGGGGACAGTGACATCAGACAGGCATGCTCACATGACAAACAGGGGACAGTGACATCAGACAGGCATGCGCACATGACAGACAGGGGACAGTGACATCAGACAGGCATGCTCACATGACAGACAGGGGACAGTGACATCAGACAGGCATGCACACATGATAGAAGGGGACAGTGACATCAGACAGGCATGCTCACTTGACAGACAGGGGGCAGTGACATCAGACAGGTATGCTCACATGACAGACAGGGGACAGTGACATTAGACAGGCATGCTCACTTGACAGACAGGGGACAGTGACATCAGACAGGCATGCACACTTGACAGACAGGGGAAAGTGACATTAGACAGGCATGCTCACTTGACAGACAGTGGACAGTGACATTAGACAGGCATGCTCACTTGACAGACAGGGGAAAGTGACATTAGACAGGCATGCTCTCATGACAGACAGGGGACAGTGACATTAGACAGGCATGCTCACATGACAGACAGGGGACAGTGACACCAGAAAGGCATGCACACATGACAGACAGGGGACAGTGACATCAGATAGTCATGCACACATGACAGACAGGGGACAGTGACATCAGACAGGCATGCTCACAAGACAGGGGACAGTGACATCAGACAGGCATGCTCACATGACAGACAGGGGACAGTGACATCAGACAGGCATGCTCACATGACAGACAGGGGACAGTGACATCAGACAGGCATGCTCACTTGACAGACAGGAAACAGTGACATCAGACAGGTATGCTCACATGACATACAGGGGACAGTGACATCAGATAGGCATGCTCACATGACAGACAGGGGACAGTGACATCAGATAGGCATGCTCGCATGACAGACAGGGGACAGTGACATCAGACAGGCATGCTCACATGACATACAGGGGACAGTGACATCAGACAGGCATGCTCACATGACAGACAGGGGACAGTGACATCAGACAGGTATGCTCACATGACAGACAGGAAACAGTGACATCAGACAGGTATGCTCACATTACATACAGGGGATAGTGACATCAGACAGACATGCACATATGACAGACAGGGGACAGTGCCATCAAACAGGCATGCTCACATGACAGACAGTCATGCACACATGACAGACAGGGGACAGTGACATCAGACAGGCATGCTCACAAGACAGGGGACAGTGACATCAGACAGGCATGCTCACATGACATACAGGGGACAGTGACATCAGACAGGCATGCTCACATGACAGACAGGGGACAGTGACATCAGAAAGGCATGCAAACATGACAGACAGGGGACAGTGACATAAGACAGGCATGCTCACATGATAAACAGGGGACAGTGACATCAGATAGGCATGCGCACATGACAGACAGGGGACAGTGACATCAGACAGGCATGCTCACTTGACAGACAGGGGACAGTGACATCAGACAGGCATGCACACTTGACAGACAGGGAAAGTGACATTAGACAGGCATGCTCACTTGACAGACAGTGGACAGTGACATTAGACAGGCATGCTCACTTGACAGACAGGGGAAAGTGACATTAGACAGGCATGCTCTCATGACAGACAGGGGACAGTGACATTAGACAGGCATGCTCACATGACAGACAGGGGACAGTGACATCAGAAAGGCATGCACACATGACAGACAGGGGACAGTGACATCAGACAGGCATGCTCACAAGACAGGGGACAGTGACATCAGACAGGCATGCTCACATGACATACAGGGGACAGTGACATCAGACAGGCATGCTCACAAGACAGGGGACAGTGACATCAGACAGGCATGCTCACATGACATACAGGGGACAGTGACATCAGACAGGCATGCTCACATGACAGACAGGGGACAGTGACATCAGACAGGCATGCTCACTTGACAGACAGGAAACAGTGACATCAGACAGGTATGCTCACATGACATACAGGGGACAGTGACACCAGAAATGCATGCACACATGACAGACAGGGGACAGTGACATCAGATAGGCATGCTCACATGACAGACAGGGGACAGTGACATCAGATAGGCATGCTCGCATGACAGACAGGGGACAGTGACATCAGACAGGCATGCTCACATGACATACAGGGGACAGTGACATCAGACAGGCATGCTCACATGACAGACAGGGGACAGTGACATCAGACAGGTATGCTCACATGACAGACAGGAAACAGTGACATCAGACAGGTATGCTCACATTACATACAGGGGATAGTGACATCAGACAGACATGCACATATGACAGACAGGGGACAGTGACATCAAACAGGCATGCTCACATGACAGACAGTAATGCACACATGACAGACAGGGGACAGTGACATCAGACAGGCATGCTCACAAGACGGGACAGTGACATCAGACAGGCATGCACACATGATAGACAGGGGACAGTGACATCAGACAGGCATGCTCACATGACAGACAGGGGACAGTGACACCAGAAGGCATGCAAACATGACAGACAGGGGACAGTGACATCAGACAGGCATGCTCACATGACAAACAGGGGACAGTGACATCAGACAGGCATGCGCACATGACAGACAGGGGACAGTGACATCAGACAGACATGCACACATGACAGACAGGGGACAGTGACATCAGACAGGCATGCACACATGATAGAAGGGGACAGTGACATCAGACAGGCATGCTCACTTGACAGACAGGGGCAGTGACATCAGACAGGTATGCTCACATGACAGACAGTGGACAGTGACATTAGACAGGCATGCTCACTTGACAGACAGGGGACAGTGACATCAGACAGGCATGCACACTTGACAGACAGGGGAAAGTGACATTAGACAGGCATGCTCACTTGACAGACAGTGGACAGTGACATTAGACAGGCATGCTCACTTGACAGACAGGGGACAGTGACATTAGACAGGCATGCTCTCATGACAGACAGGGGACAGTGACATTAGACAGGCATGCTCACATGACAGACAGGGGACAGTGACACCAGAAAGGCATGCACACATGACAAACAGGGGACAGTGACATCAGACAGGCATGCACACATGACAGACAGGGGACAGTGACATCAGACAGGCATGCTCACAAGACAGGGGACAGTGACATCAGACAGGCATGCTCACATGACATACAGGGGACAGTGACATCAGACAGGCATGCTCACATGACAGACAGGGGACAGTGACATCAGACAGGCATGCTCACTTGACAGACAGGAAACAGTGACATCAGACAGGCATGCTCACATGACATACAGGGGACAGTGACATCAGAAAGGCATGCACACATGACAGACAGGGGACAGTGACATCAGACAGGCATGCTCACATGACAGACAGGGGACAGTGACATCAGACAGGCATGCTCACATGACAGACAGGGGACAGTGACATCAGACAGGCATGCTCACATGACAGACAGGGGACAGTGACATCAGACAGGCATGCTCACATGACAGACAGGGGACAGTGACATCAGACAGGCATGCACACTTGACAGACAGGGGAAAGTGACATTAGACAGGCATGCTCACTTGACAGACAGTGGACAGTGACATCAGACAGGCATGCTCACTTGACAGACAGGGGAAGTGACATTAGACAGGCATGCTCACATGACAGACAGGGGACAGTGACATTAGACAGGCATGCTCACATGACAGACAGGGGACAGTGACATCAGAAAGGCATGCACACATGACAGACAGGGGACAGTGACATCAGACAGGCATGCTCACAAGACAGGGGACAGTGACATCAGACAGGCATGCTCACATGACATACAGGGGACAGTGACATCAGACAGGCATGCTCACAAGACAGGGGACAGTGACATCAGACAGGCATGCTCACATGACATACAGGGGACAGTGACATCAGACAGGCATGCTCACATGACAGACAGGGGACAGTGACATCAGACAGGCATGCTCACTTGACAGACAGGAAACAGTGACATCAGACAGGTATGCTCACATGACATACAGGGGACAGTGACACCAGAAATGCATGCACACATGACAGACAGGGGACAGTGACATCAGACAGGTATGCTCACATGACAGACAGGAAACAGTGACATCAGACAGGTATGCTCACATTACATACAGGGGATAGTGACATCAGACAGACATGCACATATGACAGACAGGGGACAGTGCCATCAAACAGGCATGCTCACATGACAGACAGTAATGCACACATGACAGACAGGGGACAGTGACATCAGACAGGCATGCTCACAAGACGGGACAGTGACATCAGACAGGCATGCACACATGATAGAAGGGGACAGTGACATCAGACAGGCATGCTCACATGACAGACAGGGGACAGTGACACCAGAAAGGCATGCAAACATGACAGACAGGGGACAGTGACATAAGACAGGCATGCTCACATGATAAACAGGGGACAGTGACATCAGACAGGCATGCGCACATGACAGACAGGGGACAGTGACATCGGACAGACATGCACACATGACAGACAGGGGACAGTGACATCAGACAGGCATGCACACATGATAGAAGGGGACAGTGACATCAGACAGGCATGCTCACTTGACAGACAGGGGGCAGTGACATCAGACAGGTATGCTCACATGACAGACAGTGGACATTGACATTAGACAGGCATGCTCACTTGACAGACAGGGGACAGTGACATCAGACAGGCATGCACACTTGACAGACAGGGGAAAGTGACATTAGACAGGCATGCTCACTTGACAGACAGTGGACAGTGACATTAGACAGGCATGCTCACTTGACAGACACTGGACAGTGACATTAGACAGGCATGCTCTCATGACAGACAGGGGACAGTGACATTAGACAGGCATGCTCACATGACAGACAGGGGACAGTGACACCAGAAAGGCATTGCACACATGACAACAGGGGACAGTGACATCAGATAGTCATGCACACATGACAGACAGGGGACAGTGACATCAGACAGGCATGCTCACAAGACAGGGGACAGTGACATCAGACAGGCATGCTCACATGACATACAGGGGACAGTGACATCAGACAGGCATGCTCACATGACAGACAGGGGACAGTGACATCAGACAGGCATGCTCACTTGACAGACAGGAAACAGTGACATCAGACAGGTATGCTCACATGACATACAGGGGACAGTGACACCAGAAAGGCATGCACACATGACAGACAGGGGACAGTGACATCAGATAGGCATGCTCACATGACAGACAGGGGACAGTGACATCAGATAGGCATGCTCACATGACAGACAGGGGACAGTGACATCAGACAGGCATGCTCACATGACATACAGGGGACAGTGACATCAGACAGGCATGCTCACATGACAGACAGGGGACAGTGACATCAGACAGGCATGCTCACATGACAGACAGGAAACAGTGACATCAGACAGGTATGCTCACATGACATACAGGGGACAGTGACATCAGACAGGCATGCACACATGACATATGGGAAACAGTGACATCAAACAGAGAGGGGACAGTGACATACGGGGAACAGTGACATCAGACAGGCATGCACACATGACAGACAGGGAACAGTGACATATAGGGAACAGTGATATCAGACAGGCATGCACACATGACAGACAGGAGACAGCGTCATCAGACAGGCATGCACACATGACAGACAGGGGACAGTGACATCAGACAGGCATGCGCACATGACAGACAGGGGACAGTGACATCAAACAGGCATGCTCACATGACAAACAGGGGACAGTGACATCAGACAGGCATGCACACATGATAGAAGGGGACAGTGACATCAGACAGGCATGCTCACTTGACAGACAGGGGGCAGTGACATCAGACAGGTATGCTCACATGACAGACAGGGGACAGTGACATTAGACAGGCATGCTCACTTGACAGACAGGGGACAGTGACATCAGACAGGCATGCACACTTGACAGACAGGGGAAAGTGACATTAGACAGGCATGCTCACTTGACAGACAGTGGACAGTGACATTAGACAGGCATGCTCACTTGACAGACAGGGGACAGTGACATTAGACAGGCATGCTCTTATGACAGACAGGGGACAGTGACATTAGACAGGCATGCTCACATGACAGACAGGGGACAGTGACATCAGATAGTCATGCACACATGACAGACAGGGGACAGTGACATCAGACAGGCATGCTCGCAAGACAGTGGACAGTGACATCAGACAGGCATGCTCACATGACATACAGGGGACAGTGACATCAGACAGGCATGCTCACATGACAGACAGGGGACAGTGACATCAGACAGGCATGCTCACTTGACAGACAGGAAACAGTGACATCAGACAGGTATGCTCACATGATATACAGGGGACAGTGACACCAGAAAGGCATGCACACATGACAGACAGGGGACAGTGACATCAGATAGGCATGCTCACATGACAGACAGGGGCCAGTGACATCAGACAGGCATGCTCACATGACATACAGGGGACAGTGACATCAGACAGGCATGCTCACATGACAGACAGGGGACAGTGACATCAGACAGGCATGCTCACATGACAGACAGGAAACAGTGACATCTGACAGGTATGCTCACATGACATACAGGGGACAGTGACATCAGACAGGCATGCACACATGACATATGGGAAACAGTGACATCAGACAGACAGGGGACAGTGACATACGGGGAACAGTGACATCAGACAGGCATGCACACATGACAGACAGGGAACAGTGACATACAAGGAACAGTGATATCAGACAGGCATGCACACATGACAGACAGGAGACAGTGACATCAGACAGGCATGCACACATGACAGACAGGGGACAGTGACATCAAACAGGCATGCTCACATGACAGACAGGCGTGCACACATGAAAGACAGGGGACAGTGACATCAGATAGTCATGCACACATGACAGACAGGGGACAGTGACATCAGACAGGCATGCTCAGAAGACAGGGGACAGTTACATCAGACAGGCAGGCTCACATGACATACAGGGGACAATGACATCAGACAGGCATGCTCACATGACAGACAGGGGACAGTGACATCAGACAGGCATGCTCACTTGACAGACAGGGGACAGTGACATCAGACAGGCATGCTCACATGACAGACAGGGGACAGTGACATCAGACAGGCATGCTCACATGACAGACAGGGGACAGTGACATCAGACAGGCATGCTCACATGACAGACAGGGGACAGTGACATCAGATAGGCATGCTCACATGACAGACAGGGGACAGTGACATCAGATAGGCATGCTCACATGACAGACAGGGGACAGTGACATCAGATAGGCATGCTCACATGACAGACATGGACAGTGACATCAGACAGGCATGCTCACATGACAGACAGGGGACAGTGACATCAGACAGGCATGCTCACTTGACAGACAGGGGGCAGTGACATCAGACAGGTATGCTCACATGACAGACAGGGGACAGTGACATTAGACAGGCATGCTCACTTGACAGACAGGGGACAGTGACATCAGACAGGCATGCACACTTGACAGACAGGGGAAAGTGACATTAGACAGGCATGCTCACTTGACAGACAGTGGACAGTGACATTAGACAGGCTTGCTCACTTGACAGACAGGGGACAGTGACATTAGACAGGCATGCTCTCATGACAGACAGGGGACAGTGACATTAGACAGGCATGCTCACATGACAGACAGGGGACAGTGACCAGAAAGGCATGCACACATGACAGACAGGGGACAGTGACATCAGATAGTCATGCACACATGACAGACAGGGGACAGTGACATCAGACAGGCATGCTCACAAGACAGGGGACAGTGACATCAGACAGGATTGCTCACATGACATACAGGGGACAGTGACATTAGACAGGCATGCTCACATGACAGACAGGGGACAGTGACATCAGACAGGCATGCTCACTTGACAGACAGGGGACAGTGACATCAGACAGGCATGCTCACTTGACAGACAGGAAACAGTGACATTAGACAGGTATGCTAACATGACATACAGGGGACAGTGACACCAGAAAGGCATGCACACATGACAGACAGGGGACAGTGACATCAGATAGGCATGCTCACACGACAGACAGGGGACAGTGACATCAGATAGGCATGCTCACATGACAGACAGGGGCCAGTGACATCAGACAGGCATGCTCACATGACATACAGGGGACAGTGACATCAGACAGGCATGCTCACATGACAGACAGGGGACAGTGACATCAGACAGGCATGCTCACATGACAGACAGGAAACAGTGACATCTGACAGGTATGCTCACATGACATACAGGGGACAGTGACATCAGACAGGCATGCACACATGACATGTGGGAAACAGTGACATCAGACAGACACGGGACAGTGACATTAGACAGGCATGCTCACTTGACAGACAGGGGACAGTGACATCAGACAGGCATGCACACTTGACAGACAGGGGAAAGTGACATTAGACAGGCATGCTCACTTGACAGACAATGACATTAGACAGGCATGCTCACTTGACAGACAGGGGACAGTGACATTAGACAGGCATGCTAACACGACAGACAGGGGACAGTGACATCAGACAGGCATGCACACTTGACAGACAGAGGACAGTGACATCAGACAGGCATGCACACTTGACAGACAGGGGAAATTGACATTAGACAGGCATGCTTACTTGACAGACAGTGGACAGTGACATTAGACAGGCATGCTCACTTGACAGACAGGGGACAGTGACATTAGACAGGCATGCTCTCATGACAGACAGGGGACAGTGACATTAGACAGGCATGCTCACATGACAGACAGGGGACAGTGACACCAGAAAGGCATGCACACATGACAGACAGGGGACAGTGACATCAGATAGTCATGCACACATGACAGACAGGGGACAGTGACATCAGACAGGCATGCTCACAAGACATGGGACAGTGACATCAGACAGGCATGCTCACATGACATACAGGGGACAGTGACATCAGACAGGCATGCTCACATGACAGACAGGGGACAGTGACATCAGACAGGCATGCTCACTTGACAGACAGGGGACAGTGACATCAGACAGGCATGCTCACTTGACAGACAGGAAACAGTGACATCAGACAGGTATGCTCACATGACATACAGGGGACAGTGACACCAGAAAAGCATGCACACATGACAGACAGGGGACAGTGACATCAGATAGGCATGCTGACATGACAGACAGGGAACAGTGACATCAGATAAGCATGCTCACATGACAGACAGGAAACAGTGACATCTGACAGGTATGCTCACATGACATACAGGGGACAGTGACATCAGACAGACATGCACACATGACATATGGGAAACAGTGACATCAGACAGACACGGGACAGTGACATTAGACAGGCATGCTCACTTGACAGACAGGGGACAGTGACATCAGACAGGCATGCACACTTGACAGACAGGGGAAAGTGACATTAGACAGGCATGATGACTTGACAGACAATGACATTAGACAGGCATGCTCACTTGACAGACAGGGGACAGTGACATTAGACAGGCATGCTCACATGACAGACAGGGGACAGTGACATCAGACAGGCATGCACACATGATAGAAGGGGACAGTGAAATTAGACAGGCATGCTCACTTGACAGACAGGGGACAGTGACATCAGACAGGCATGCACACTAGACAGACAGGGGAAAATGACATTAGACAGGCATGCTCACTTGACAGACAGTGGACAGTGACATTAGACAGGCATGCTCACTTGACAGACAGGGGACAGTGACATTAGACAGGCATGCTCTCATGACAGACAGGGGACAGTGACATTAGACAGGCATGCTCACATGACAGACAGGGGACAGTGACACCAGAAAGGCATGCACACATGACAGACAGGGGACAGTGACATCAGATAGTCATGCACACATGACAGACAGGGGACAGTGACATCAGACAGGCATACTCACAAGACAGGGGACAGTGACATCAGACAGGCATGCTCACATGACATACAGGGGACAGTGACATCAGATAGGCATGCTCACATGACAGACAGGGGACAGTGACATCAGACAGGCATGCTCACTTGACAGACAGGAAACAGTGACATCAGACAGGTATGCTCACATGACACAAAGGGGACAGTGACACCAGAAAGGCATGCACACATGACAGACAGGGGACAGTGACATCAGATAGGCATGCTCACATGACAGACAGGGGACAGTGACATCAGATAGGCATGCTCACATGACAGACAGGGGCCAGTGACATCAGACAGGCATGCTCACATGACATACAGGGGACAGTGACATCAGACAGGCATGCTCACATGACAGACAGGGGACAGTGACATCAGACAGGCATGCTCACATGACAGACAGGAAACAGTGACATCTGACAGGTATGCTCACATGACATACAGGGGACAGTGACATCAGACAGGCATGCACACATGACATATGGGAAACAGTGACATCAGACAGAAAGGGGACAGTGACATACGGGGAACAGTGACATCAGACAAGCATGCACACATGACAGACAGGGAACAGTGACATACAGGGAACAGTGATATCAGACAGGCATGCACACATGACAGACAGGAGACAGTGACATCAGACAGGCATGCACACATGACAGACAGGGGACAGTGACATCAGATAGTCATGCACACATGACAGACAGGGGACAGTGACATCAGACAGGCATGCTCACAAGACAGGGGACAGTGACATCAGACAGGCAGGCTCACATGACATACAGGGGACAGTGACATCAGACAGGCATGCTCACATGACAGACAGGGGACAGTGACATCAGACAGGCATGCTCACTTGACAGACAAGGGATAGTGACATCAGACAGGCATGCTCACATGACAGACATGGGACAGTGACATCAGATAGGCATGCTCACATGACAGACAGGGGACAGTGACATCAGATAAGCATGCTCACATGACAGACAGGGGACAGTGACATCAGATAGGCATGCTCACATGACAGACAGGGGACAGTGACATCAAATAGGCATGCTCACATGACAGACAGGGGACAGTGACATCAGATAGGCATGCTCACATGACAGACAGGGGACATTGACATCAGACAGGTATGCTCACATGACAGACAGGGGACAGTGACATCAGACAGGCATGCTCACATAACAGACAGGGGACAGTGACATCAGATAGGCATGCTCACATGACAGACATGGGACAGTGACATCAGACAGGTATGCTCACATGACATACAGGGGATAGTGACATCAGACAGACATGCACACATGACAGACAGGGGACAGTGACATCAAACAGGCATGCTCACATGACAGACAGGCATGCACACATAACAGAAAGGGGACAGTGACATCAGACAGGCATGCTCACATGACAAACAGGGGACAGTGACATCAGACAGGCATGCACACATGACAGACAGGGGACAGTGACATCATACAGGCATGCTCACATGACAGACAGTGGACAGTGACATCAGACAGGCATGCACACATGATAGAAGGGGACAGTGACATCAGACAGGCATGCTCACATAACAGACAGGGGACAGTGACATCAGACAGGTATGCTCACATGACAGACAGGGGACAGTGACATTAGACAGGCATGCTCACTTGACAGACAGGGGACAGTGACATCAGACAGGCATGCGCACTTGACAGACAGGGGAAAGTGACATTAGACAGGCATGCTCACTTGACAGACAGTGACATTAGACAGGCATGCTCACTTGACAGACAGGGGACAGTGACATTAGACAGGCATGCTCACATGACAGACAGGGGACAGTGACACCAGAAAGGCATGCACACATGACAGACAGGGGACAGTGACATCAGACAGGCATGCTCACATGACAAACAGGGGACAGTGACATCAGACAGGCATGCGCACATGACAGACAGGGGACAGTGACGTCAGACAGGCATGCTCATATGACAGACAGGGGACAGTGACATCAGACAGGCATGCACACATGATAGAAGGGGACAGTGACATCAGACAGGCATGCTCACTTGACAGACAGGGGGCAGTGACATCAGACAGGTATGCTCACATGACAGACAGGGGACAGTGACATTAGACAGGCATGCTCACTTGACAGACAGGGGACAGTGACATCAGACAGGCATGCACACTTGACAGACAGGGGAAAGTGACGTTAGACAGGCATGCTCACTTGACAGACAGTGGACAGTGACATTAGACAGGCATGCTCACTTGACAGACAGGGGACAGTGACATTAGACAGGCATGCTCTCATGACAGACAGGGGACAGTGACATTAGACAGGCATGCTCACATGACAGACAGGGGACAGTGACACCAGAAAGGCATGCACACATGACAGACAGGTGACAGTGACATCAGATAGTCATGCACACATGACAGACAGGGGACAGTGACATCAGACAGGCATGCTCACAAGACAGGAGACAGTGACATCAGACAGGCATGCTCACATGACATACAGGGGACAGTGACATCAGACAGGCATGCTCACATGACAGACAGGGGACAGTGACATCAGACAGGCATGCTCACTTGACAGACAGGATACAGTGACATCAGACAGGCATGCTCACTTGACAGACAGGAAACAGTGACATCAGACAGGTATGCTCACATGACATACAGGGGACATTGACACCAGAAAGACATGCACACATGACAGACAGGGGACAGTGACATCAGATAGGCATGCTCACATGACAGACAGGGGACAGTGACATCAGATAGGCATGCTCACATGACAGACAGGGGCCAGTGACATCAGACAGGCATGCTCACATGACATACAGGGGACAGTGACATCAGACAGGCATGCTCACATGACAGACAGGGGACAGTGACATCAGACAGGCATGCTCACATGACAGACAGGAAACAGTGACATCTGACAGGTATGCTCACATGACATACAGGGGACAGTGACATCAGACAGGCATGCACACATGACATATGAGAATCTGTGACATCAAACAGACACGGGACAGTGACATTAGACAGGCATGCTCACTTGACAGACATGGGACAGTGACATCAGACAGGCATGCACACTTGACAGACAGGGAAAGTGACATTAGACAGGCATGCTCACTTGACAGATAATGACATTAGACAGGCATGCTCACTTGACAGACAGGGGACAGTGACATTAGACAGGCATGCTCACATGACAGACAGGGGACAGTGACATCAGACAGGCATGAACACATGATAGAAGGGGACAGTGACATTAGACAGGCATGCTCACTTGACAGACAGGGGACAGTGACATCAGACAGGCATGCACAATTGACAGACAGGGGAAAGTGACATTAGACAGGCATGCTCACTTGACAGACAGTGGACAGTGACATTAGACAGGCATGCTCACTTGACAGACAGGGGACAGTGACATTAGACAGGCATGCTCTCATGACAGACAGGGGACAGTGACATTAGACAGGCATGCTCACATGACAGACAGGGGACAGTGACACCAGAAAGGCATGCACACATGACAGACAGGGGACAGTGACATCAGATAGTCATGCACACATGACAGACAGGGGACAGTGACATCAGACAGGCATGCTCACAAGACAGGGGACAGTGACATCAGACAGGCATGCTCACATGGCATACAGGGGACAGTGACATCAGACAGGCATGCTCACATGACAGACAGGGGACAGTGACATCAGACAGGCATGCTCACTTGACAGACAGGAAACAGTGACATCAGACAGGCATGCTCACATGACATACAGGGGACAGTGACACCAGAAAGGCATGCACACATGACAGACAGGGGACAGTGACATCAGATAGGCATGCTCACATGACAGACAGGGGACAGTGACATCAGATAGGCATGCTCACATGACAGACAGGGGCCAGTGACATCAGACAGGCATGCTCACATGACATACAGAGGACAGTGACATCAGACAGGCATGCTCACATGACAGACAGGGGACAGTGACATCAGACAGGCATGCTCACATGACAGACAGGAAACAGTGACATCTGACAGGTATGATCACATGACATACAGGGGACAGTGACATGAGACAGGCATGCACACATGACATATGGGGAACAGTGATATCAGACAGACAGGGGACAGTGACATACGGGGAACAGTGACATCAGACAGGCATGCACACATGACAGACAGGGAACAGTGACATACAGGGAACAGTGATATCAGACAGGCATGCACACATGACAGACAGGAGACAGTGACATCAGACAGGCATGCACACATGACAGACAGGGGACAGTGACATCAAACAGGCATGCTCACATGACAGACAGGCATGCACACATGACAGACAAGGGACAGTGACATCAGATAGTCATGCACACATGACAGACAGGGGACAGTGACATCAGACAGGCATGCTCACAAGACAGGGGACAGTGACATCAGACAGGCAGGCTCACATGACATACAGGGGACTGTGACATCAGACAGGCATGCTCACATGACAGACAGGGGACAATGACATCAGACAGGCATGCTCACTTGACAGACAGGGGACAGTGACATTAGACAGGCATGCTCTCATGACAGACAGGGGACAGTGACATTAGACAGGCATGCTCACATGACAGACAGGGGACAGTGACACCAGAAAGGCATGCACACATGACAGACAGGGGACAGTGACATCAGATAGTCATGCACACATGACAGACAGGGGACAGTGACATCAGACAGGCATGCTCACAAGACAGGGGACAGTGACATCAGACAGGCATGCTCACATGGCATACAGGGGACAGTGACATCAGACAGGCATGCTCACATGACAGACAGGGGACAGTGACATCAGACAGGCATGCTCACTTGACAGACAGGAAACAGTGACATCAGACAGGCATGCTCACATGACATACAGGGGACAGTGACACCAGAAAGGCATGCACACATGACAGACAGGGGACAGTGACATCAGATAGGCATGCTCAGATGACAGACAGGGGACAGTGACATCAGATAGGCATGCTCACATGACAGACAGGGGCCAGTGACATCAGACAGGCATGCTCACATGACATACAGAGGACAGTGACATCAGACAGGCATGCTCACATGACAGACAGGGGACAGTGACATCAGACAGGCATGCTCACATGACAGACAGGAAACAGTGACATCTGACAGGTATGATCACATGACATACAGGGGACAGTGACATGAGACAGGCATGCACACATGACATATGGGGAACAGTGATATCAGACAGACAGGGGACAGTGACATACGGGGAACAGTGACATCAGACAGGCATGCACACATGACAGACAGGGAACAGTGACATACAGGGAACAGTGATATCAGACAGGCATGCACACATGACAGACAGGAGACAGTGACATCAGACAGGCATGCACACATGACAGACAGGGGACAGTGACATCAAACAGGCATGCTCACATGACAGACAGGCATGCACACATGACAGACAAGGGACAGTGACATCAGATAGTCATGCACACATGACAGACAGGGGACAGTGACATCAGACAGGCATGCTCACAAGACAGGGGACAGTGACATCAGACAGGCAGGCTCACATGACATACAGGGGACTGTGACATCAGACAGGCATGCTCACATGACAGACAGGGGACAATGACATCAGACAGGCATGCTCACTTGACAGACAGGGGACAGTGACATCAGACAGGCATGCTCACATGACAGACATGGGAAAGTGACATCAGATAGGCATGCTCACATGACAGACAGGGGACAGTGACATCAGATAGGCATGCTCACATGACAGACAGGGGACAGTGACATCAGATAGGCATGCTCACATGACAGACAGGGGACAGTGACATCAGATAGGCATGCTCACATGACAGACAGGGGACAGTGACATCAGATAGGCATGCTCACATGACAGACAGGGGACAATGACATCAGACAGGTATGCTCACATGACAGACAGGGGACAGTGACATCAGATAGGCATGCTCACATAACAGATAGGGGACAGTGACATCAGATAGGCATGCTCACATGACAGACATGGGACAGTGACATCAGACAGGCATGCTCACATGACATACAGGGGACAGTGACATCAGACAGGCATGCTCACATTACAGACAGGGGACAGTGACATCAGACAGGCATGCTCACATGACAGACAGGAAACAGTGACATCAGACAGGTATGCTCACATGACATACAGGGGATAGTGACATCAGACAGACATGCACACATGACAGACAGGGGACAGTGACATCAAACAGGCATGCTCACATGACAGACAGGCATGCACACATGACAGACAGGGGACAGTGACATCAGACAGGCATGCTCACATGACAGACAGTGGACAGTGACATCAGACAGGCATGCACACATGATAGAAGGGGACAGTGACATCAGACAGGCATGCTCACATGACAGACAGGGGACAGTGACATCAGACAAGTATGCTCACATGACAGACAGGGGACAGTGACATTAGACAGGCATGCTCACTTGACAGACAGGGGACAGTGACATCAGACAGGCATGCACACTTGACAGACAGGGGAAAGTGACATTAGACAGGCATGCTCACTTGACAGACAGTGACATTAGACAGGCATGCTCACTTGACAGACAGGGGACAGTGACATTAGACAGGCATGCTCACATGACAGACAGGGGACAGTGACACCAGAAAGGCATGCACACATGACAGACAGGGGACAGTGACATCAGACAGGCATGCTCACATGACAAACAGGGGACAGTGACATCAGACAGGCATGCGCACATGACAGAAAGGGGACAGTGACATCAGATAGGCATGCTCACATGACAGACAGGGGACAGTGACATCAGACAGGCATGCACACATGATAGAAGGGGACAGTGACATCAGACAGGCATGCTCACTTGACAGACAGGGGGCAGTTACATCAGACAGGTATGCTCACATGACAGACAGGGGACAGTGACATTAGACAGGCATGCTCACTTGACAGACAGGGGACAGTGACATCAGACAGGCATGCACACTTGACAGACAGGGGAAAGTGACATTAGACAGGCATGCTCACTTGACAGACAGTGGACAGTGACATTAGACAGGCATGCTCACTTGACAGACAGGGGACAGTGACATTAGACAGGCATGCTCTCATGACAGACAGGGGACAGTGACACCAGAAAGGCATGCACACATGAAAGACAGGGGACAGTGACATCAGATAGTCATGCACACATGACAGACAGGGGACAGTGACATCAGACAGGCATGCTCACAAGACAGGGGACAGTGACATCAGACAGGCATGCTCACATGACATACAGGGGACAGTGACATCAGACAGGCATGCTCACATGACAGACAGGGGACAGTGACATCAGACATGCATGCTAACTTGACAGACAGGGGACAGTGATATCAGACAGGCATGCTCACTTGACAGACAGGAAACAGTGACATCAGACAGGTATGCTCACATGACATACAGGGGACAGTGACACCAGAAAGGCATGCACACATGACAGACAGGGGACAGTGACATCAGATAGGCATGCTCACATGACAGACAGGGGACAGTGACATCAGATAGGCATGCTCACATGACAGACAGGGGCCAGTGACATCAGACAGGCATGCTCACATGACATACCGGGGACAGTGACATCAGACAGGCATGCTCACATGACAGACAGGAAACAGTGACATCTGACAGGTATGCTCACATGACATACAGGGGACAGTGACATCAGACAGGCATGCACACATGACATATGGGAAACAGTGACATCAGACAGACAGGGGACAGTGACATACGGGGAACAGTGACATCAGACAGGCATGCACACATGACAGACAGGGAACAGTGACATACAGGGAACAGTGATATCAGACAGGCATGCACACATGACAGACAGGAGACAGTGACATCAGACAGGCATGCACACATGACAGACAGGGGACAGTGACATCAAACAGGCATGCTCACATGACAGACAGGCATGCACACATGACAGACAGGGGACAGTGACATCACATAGTCATGCACACATGACAGACAGGGGACAGTGACATCAGACAGGCATGCTCACAAGACAGGGGACAGTGACATCAGACAGGCATGCTCACATGACATACAGGGGACAGTGACATCAGACAGGCATGCTCACATGACAGACAGGCATGCACACATAACAGACAGGGGACAGTGACATCAGACAGGCATGCTCACATGACAAACAGGGGACAGTGACATCAGACAGGCATGCTCACATGACAGACAGGGGACAGTGACATCAGACAGGTATGCTCACATGACAGACAGGGGACAGTGACATTAGACAGGCATGCTCACTTGACAGACAGGGGACTAGGACTTCAGACAGGCATGCTCACATGACAGACAGGGGATAGTGACATATGGGGGAACAGTGATATCAGGCAGACATGCTCACATGACATACAGGGGACAGTGACAACAGACAGACATGCTCACATGACATACAGGGGACAGTGATATCAGACATGCATGCACACATGACATACGGGTGACAGTAACATCAGACAGGCATGCACACATGACATATGGGGAACAGTGACATCAGACAGACATGCACACTTGACATATGGGGAACAGTGACATCAGACAGGCATGCACACATGACATATGGGGAACAGTGACATCAGACAGACATGCACACTTGACAGACAGGGGACAGTGACATCAGACAGACATGCATACATGACTGACAGACGGGACTAGGACATCAGACAGGCATGCACCCACGCACATTACAGACAGGGGACAATGACATCAGACAGACATGCACACTTGACAGACAGGGGACAGTTACATTAGACAGGCATGCATACATGACTGACAGACATGCACACACACACATTACAGACAGGGGCAAGTGACATCAGACAGGCATGCAGACATGCTCACATGACATACAGGCGACAATGACATCAGACAGGCATACACATGACATATGGGGAACAGTGACATCAGACAGACATGCACACTTGACAGACAGGGGACAGTGACATTAGACAGGCATGCTCACATGACAGACAGGTGACTAGGATATCAGACAGGCATGCTCACATTACATACAGGGGACAGTGACATTAGACAGGCATGCTCACATGACTGACAGACGTGACTAGGACATCAGACAGGCATGCACACATGACATACAGGGGATAGTGACTTATGGGAAACAGTGACAACAGACAGGGGACAGTGACATTAGACAGGCATGCATACATGACTGACAGACGGGACTAGGACATCAGACAGGCATGCACACACACACATTACAGACAGGGGACAGTGACATCAGACAGGAATTCTCACATAACATACAGGGGATAGTGACATCAGACAGACATGCTCACATGACAGACAGGGGACAGTGACATCAAACAGGCATGCTCACATGACAGACAGGTATGCACACATGACAGACAGGGGATAGTGACATCAGATAGTCATGCACACATGACAGACAGGGGACAGTGACATCAGACAGGCATGCTCACAAGACAGGGGACAGTGACATCAGACAGGCATGCTCACATGACATACAGGGGACAGTGACATCAGACAGGCATGCTCACATGACAGACAGGGGACAGTGACATCAGACAGGCATGCTCACTTGACAGACAGGGGACAGTGACATCAGATAGGCATTCTCACATGACAGACATCGGACAGTGACATCAGATAGGCATGTTCACATGACAGACAGGGGACAGTGACATCAGATAGGCATGCTCACATGACAGACAGGGGACAGTGACATCAGATAGGCATGCTCACGAGACAGGGGACAGTGACATCAGACAGGCATGCTCACATGACATACAGGGGACATTGACATCAGACAGGCATGCAAACATGACATATGGGAAACAGTGACATCAGACAGACAGGGGACAGTGACATACGGGGAACAGTGACATCAGACAGGCATGCACACATGACAGACAGGGAACAGTGACATACAGGGAACAGTGATATCAGACAGGCATGCTCACTTGACAGACAGGGGACAGTGACATTAGACAGGCATGCTCTCATGACAGACAGGGGACAGTGACACCAGAAAGGCATGCACACATGACAGACAGGGGACAGTGACATCAGATAGTCATGCACACATGACAGACAGGGGACAGTGACATCAGACAGGCATGCTCACAAGACAGGGGACAGTGACATCAGACAGGCATGCTCACATGACATACAGGGGACAGTGACATCAGACAGGCATGCTCACATGACAGACAGGGGACAGTGACATCAGACAGGCATGCTCACTTGACAGACAGGAAACAGTGACATCAGACAGGTATGCTCACATGACATACAGGGGCCAGTGACACCAGAAAGGCATGCACACATGACAGACAGGGGACAGTGACATCAGACAGGCATGCACACATGACAGACAGGGGACAGTGACATCAGACAGGCATGCTCACATGACAGACAGGGGACAGTGACATCAGACAGGCATGCTCACTTGACAGACAGGAAACAGTGACATCAGACAGGTATGCTCACATGACATACAGGGGACAGTGACACCAGAAAGGCATGCACACATGACAGACAGGGGACAGTGACATCAGATAGGCATGCTCACATGACAGACAGGGGACAGTGACATCAGATAGGCATGCTCACATGACAGACAGGGGACAGTGACATCAGATAGTCATGCTCACATGACAGACAGGGGACAGTGACACCAGAAAGGCATGCACACATGACAGACAGGGGACAGTGACATCAGACACGCATGCTCACAAGACAGGGGACAGTGACATCAGACAGGCATGCTCACATGACATACAGGGGACAGTGACATCAGACAGGCATGCTCACATGACAGTAAATAATAACCGGGGAAAGAAATGGAGAGGGAGGAGGAGGGAGTAAATAATAACCGGGGAAAGAAATGGAGAGGAAGGAGAAGGGAGGAAATAATAACCGGGTAAAGAAAAGGAGAGGAAGGGGGAGGGAGGAAATAATAACCGGGGAAAGAAATGGAGAGGAAGGAGGAGGGAGGAAATAATAACCGGGGAAAGAAATGGAGAGGAAGGAGAAGGGAGGAAATAATAACCGGGGAAAGTAAAGGAGAGGAATGAGGAGGGAGGAAATAATAACCGGGGAAAGAAATGGAGAGGAAGGAGGAGGGAGGAAATAATAACCGGGGAAAGAAATTGAGAGGAAGGAGAAGGGAGGAAATAATAACCGGGGAAAGAAAAGGAGCGGAGGGAGGAAATAATAACCGGGGAAAGAAATGGAGAGGAAGGGGGAGGGAGGAAATAATAACCGGGGAAAGAAATGGAGAGGAGGGAGGAAATAATAACCAGGAAAAAGACATGGAGAGGAAGACTAAGAAAGGTAATAATAAAGGGACAAGAGGAGAGGTGGAGGGTCCAGACTGAATAGATAGAGGGGGAGAAGTGGAGTAATAGAGGGCAAGTAAGCAGGAAGTAGTGTCCTGAGAGGTAGAGAAGTAGGGAACCAGAGAGATTAGGTGAATAAAAAGAGGCGGAGTAAGAGGAGGCCTAAGAGAGAAAGGAAGAAAGAAAAGGGGCAGGGGGTAGACTACAAGAAGAAGGGGGGGGGATGATAGGAAGGGAGAAGACTAACATAGAGGTAGGATAGGAAGAAGAATAAGAGGGAGGGAGAAGGGGTCAGAGGAAGAGGAAGTGGGGTCCTCAGAGGGATAGGGATACATTCATGCCCCGGGGGGTGAGGCAACCCCACCGAGTGATCAACCGGTTCTCAAGAGTGAGACGACTGTGGTAATCAGAAGAGCAAGATATAAGGCCAGTGACCAGGACATCCGCCTTCCCCCCATGGCCCCTCGAGTTAAAGTGGGCTGCTACAGGAGTGCCAGCTTCTCGGTAATGTCATGCAAATGTTCACGGCGCCTATCGCCGATCCTTCGACCAGGCTGACCGATATAGGTTAACTTGCATCACTTACAGATGATGGCATAAATGATGTTACGCGAAATGCAAGTAAATCCCTCTCTGATCTCGAAAGGACCATTAGGAAAGAGGACGGTATCAGTCTAGAGAACGTGATCACAAGTTTTGCATACCCTGCGATTGCAGCGGATAGTACCTCGATGGCTGAGGTGGGCAACAGGAAGACGGCCCCTTACGAGAAAGTCACGGAGGTTCCGGTCACGCCTAAAGGCCACCAGTGGTATGTCGGAGAAGAGCAGACGAGTAGTAGGGTCAGATCGAAGAATAGGTAGGTAGCGGTGGATGGTCCTAATCACAGCGTAGTGGTGAGGGTGATAGGTGAGAGCGAGTACTACTCTATCCAAGGGGGATGAGTAGAGGGGTAAGAGCAGACTGGCGAGGAGTGTGGAGAACACGACGCAGGGCAGGGAGGAGAGCTGCTTCTGGATAGAGACGTCGGCGGAAGAAATCAAGCATGAGGTGGGGATTGTGAAGGAAATCTTCATCGTCTTGGCAAAGGCGACGAAGTCTGAGAAGCTGAGAATAAGGAAGAGAGTTCTTACAAGATGTAGGGTGAGAGGAGTCGTAGCGGAGGAAACTGTGGGAATCAGTGGTCTTGTAGAAGACCGAGGTGAGAAGATGGGAGGTGCCCAAGGAGACTGAGATATCTAGAAAAGATACGGAGGAGGTAGAGATGTGGTAGGTGATGTGGATGGAGGAATGGAAATGTCCGACATAATCGATGAAACGAGAGATCTCATCCTCTGGAAGGTCAGTCAGACCGATGCAATCATCGATTTACCTACGATACATAAGGGGAAGAGGACCCTGGTAGGTTTGGATGATTAGGTGCTCAAGATAGCCCATGAAGAGACATGCATAGCTGGGGCCCATTTTGGTGCCCATAGCCACACCGCTGATCTGGGTAAAGAAATTGCCATTGAACTCAAAAGAGTTGAGGTTCGAGACTAATTCCGCTAGACGTAGGAGGACGCCAGTGGCAATGGAGGGTTGTACCCTACGGTCCAGGAAAAACTGAAGAGCTCGAAGGCCGTCGGAGTGGGGAATAGAAGTATAAAGGGAGCAGACATCCATCACGAAGAGGCGGTAGTGGCGGTTAGGAAGGAGGGTGATAGAGGCGAAGATGTTGAGAGCGTCGTTAGTGTCCTTGACATACGAAGGGAGGCCCATAACTATGGGTTGAAAGACACTGTCAAGGAAGTCAGAAATGAGAACTGTGGGACATGAGATAGAAGAGACAATAGGTCGTCCAGGAGAGTCAGGTTTATGTATCTTAGGCAGCATATAGAAAGAGGGTCTGCCCAAGCAGTAGTCAGGAAGGATCATACGGGAGGCGCTAGAGGGAAGTAGCCCATCCTCAATGAACCGAAGGATCGTGCGACGCACCATGGCGTTGTTAGAGACAGTCGTGTCATCGGGGGTGGGGAGGTAGAAGGTGGGGGTAGGATAATTGTTTGTCCCCTTCCAGGATATAGAGGTCTTTCCACCAAACCACCACAGCGCCTCCCTTGTCAGCCGGCTTGATGAAAATATCATCAGGTCGGCGAAGATCCTGCAAGGCTTTGTACTCATCACTACTAAGATTAGAGTGTCGAAGTCTCTGGGGACGAAGTGCCTTAATATCCCGGAGGGTACTGTTAATGAACTGGTCCTAATCTCTGACACATGCCTTTCCCAGACCATTGTTTAGGTTTCTTGGTATCTATTTCCACTAGTGTTTTCATTACTAGTCTGGCTTTCTTCTCCCACCTTTTTCCCCCTTCCCCCCCCCTCCCCCTCTCCTCCCGTATCTTTTGTAGGCCTCGTGTCCACTGCTCATTTTCTCGATTGCTCTACGACTGACAGTCAAGTTTTGCCAGCTAAGTTTTTGATTTTTCTTATACGTTTTATACATTATCTTCGTTGTACTTCTGATATTTCTATCTCTTCCTCATTTTTCCTATCTCTCTTTTCTTCACATCTTGACTCTCATGGGTGTCCGGTTAGCGCAATCGATAGGCGGTTGGCTTACCACGGCAACAGCCGGGGTTCGTAATCCTGGCGAGGACACCTGGGTTTTACTAATTCCCTAAAAATTAGTAGGAGCCGCGATAGCTCAGTGGTTAGTGAACTGGACTACTACGGACAAGGGGTAGGGTTCGATCCCAACCGACGGCTCCGGGTTCACCCAGCCTTAAATGGGTACCGGATTTTTTCTGGGAAAGTAAAAGCAGCACGGGCGTAATACCGACCACATTACCCCAAAAATCATGTGCTGAAGGTCTGTAAAATATAGGGTCACTAACACCATATTTCCCTATACGCCACTTGGCGTGACGGGGGGTACTTTACTTTTACTTTGACTCTCATCCTACCTCCCCTCATGTAGCCTCCTTTCTTATTTCAAAATCCTACTTTCTTCTCTTCTTTTCTGTCCACCTCTCCATTCTCCTGATCATCTAACATGTAGATATAGATAATTGTGCTTCATCGTTTGTTGTTGTTGTCCTTGTTTTCTGAAGAAGGCTACTAGCCGAAACGTCAGTATTGTATTGTGTTCCCTATTTGTAAAGCTGTCACCATACCTTGGAGTGTCTAACACTCCCCATCACTGGCTCCTCAGATCTAATGAATGCAATAACCTCTATCACTAAACAACACAATAAAAAAGAATCTGGGCTGTGGGCTTGCCAATATCAACGCTGGCGAGGAGTGGATACCGGTGCCTACGTCATTCTGGGAGACATTCTCGTGTATTGTCGCACTCCACATAAAATGTAGGGAATGGTCAACGTGGAGGTTAACGGCCTCTTCTGGGATAACATCAATGAGAAGAATGCAGTCATCTATACAGACGAATCTGTAATACGACACCAAAGGAGTACATGGGCATTTATAACACGCTCGGCAGGCAGAATAGTCAAGGAAGACAGTGGTGCATACGTTATGACCACGAGTAGCATGAAGATGGAGGTGATGGCCGTGGCTAAGGCATTCATCTGGTTAGAGTCACAAGACTACACCCACGCCTGTATACTGAGCGATTCGATGAGCATGATAAAAAGTGGAGGCGGGATCTGTACGCATGCAATGAGTAGAGCCATTGCAGAAGTAAAAAATACGTAAGATCACTTTTGTCTACGTCCCAGGACATGCGTGAGTACGGGGGAAATGAAAGAACGGACAGGTTGGCTAGCGGCGATATTGTTGAGGACGGTCAACCAATGGATCGGGAGGACATCATCAGTGCCCTCCGGGAAGTGGGAAGGACACAAGGCTTCAACAACCATGAGTCCACGTCTCTCCTTCGGATGAAAGAGATGGGAGTTAAGATGGGCACAGCCACGAAACGAGCACAGAAACGAGAAACTTAGTGGGTGTGTAAGAAGACTAATCAACCAACACAGAACTGGCGTCGTCAGTTGCTGGACACTTCGAGATTTGCTGAGGAGGGAGTCTGAGACATAATCTGAGTGCAATGATTATGACCCCCTAATAACTCAATAACAATAAAAAGAATTAGTTCGTTGGTAAACGAAAGTAACACAATGAATATACAATAATATGAAATGTCGTGGCCGCAAAGATGCTACTTGTTGAGTTTCAGTTTCAGTATACAAGATTTAAAACTTGGAGCGTATTTTAATGTTACTGTTTCGCCAAATGAACAACCAGTTCAACTTTTTAAACATTTTCTACACAACAATGGAATAATGTATATTTTAAAGTCGAAGAGACGTTTACCATATTGGCAAAATTGGTAAACGTTTGTGTCCCTAATGTATTTTAACAAATCCAGGACATAGCTAAAAAGTCAGCTAAAATCGATACAAATTCGGGACAGAAACACATCCGGGACAAAGGTTGATAAACAGTAAAAATATAAATCGGGACGTCTGGTGACCTTAGTTAATCGCATGAATGTTAAAAAAAAATATAATAAAAATAAAAATAAAACTATTGAAAGACAAACGTATAGCCATTTCCCAATTTTATTTAAACACAGATATAGACAGGAAGATGATAACTGATATGGGCGCATCAGCTGTTACAATAGGAGCGTGTCTGGTGCAAGAATACTCAGATGATAGGTCAAAGCTGATAATAAATGCAGACGGGCATGTCAGGAGAAACCGATCTATTTTATCATGTAAGCGAAGCAAGTTATAAAGGAAATGGCTGATGTTATTATTCGAACTGACCACGACCCCTTACATAATGCGTTAGAATCTCCAATCTCTCTCTCTCTCTCTCTCTCTCTCTCTCTCTCTCTCTCTCTCTCTCTCTCTCTCTCTGCGATCAAGACTCAACCAGAGTATGATTTCAGACTCTCTCATGAAGTCAGCTGTCTGTTTAAGTGAATCGATTGCCCCATATAGTTTTTCTTCCAGGGAGGTGGGCTTGGACTACATTGCTCTTCTCAGGTGTGTGTATTGGGGACAATCCTGTAGAACATGTTTTGTTGTCATATTAGTAGTGAGGAAAAGGGTTTTGAACATGTTTTTTCACCGCTTGCACCGTACATATCCCTATATGAGAGTCATGTTTGCACCATTCCTGAATTTTTTTTCGCACGATGCAATCTTTATGACCTTACCCGGTGGTCGGGTGACCGCTTATCTCGAGTGGTCGGGTGACCGCTTATCTCGTGGAGGGCTTATCTCAAGTGGGCAGCACGCCTTATCTCTAGTTGGTGAGAGGGGGGTGTCTGTCGCTCGCTGGCTATGGCCACCAGTGGTTCTAAAACTTGTGTGTCAGCGGTTCTAAAACTTGTGTGTCAGCGGTTCTAAAACTTGCGCGCTCACGCCGGTTATCTCGGGTGCGGGTGGGGTGGGGGTGCCTTTATGGGTCAAATTGTGTTATTAGTATCATCATCATGTGCCACGATAGGGGTGGGGAAAGGGTGCCTTTATTGGTCGAGTGTTAGTATCATCATTATGTGCCAGGATAGGGGGGAAAGGGGGGTGCCTTTATTGGTCGAGTGTGTTATTAGTATCATCATCATGTGTGAGGTGGGTATTAGGCAACAGAAGGCGACATGTAAAAAAAATGCTGACAAAGCAATGACGTTGAAGGGGTATTGTTAAGGTAAATACAACTATCTCGCGTGCGACGAGGGTTGGTCGGCACAGGGTGTGTTATTGTAGAATCGCTAACATCATATACCAGATGTTATTATAGCGATTTTTAGTGACACATCATCATCATGTGCCACGTCGGTCATCATCATGGGCCACCTCGGTCACCATCATGTGCCACCTCGGCGCACGGGTCGTCGGGTCGGCGCGGCGGGGGTCGGCGCGGGTCGGCTCGGGCAACATCATCATGTGTAGTGTGCTAACATTAAATAGTGACGCTCTCTCTCTCTCTCTTTCACATTCATGGTAAAGCAAAACAAAAATTCGTTCTATATTTCACAACTTTATTAATACAACAAATATACAACACATATGAGAAAATATATATTACTGTCCGATTATTGATAATTTTAAGCGTCCGTGGGCCCCTCGAAGCTGGATTATCCACGGGGCGAGCAAACGATAAATGATACGGTCGTTTATGTGCTGTCTCGATGAAAAAGGCATGAGAATTCTGTTAAGTTTCGCGCCTCGACACTTAAGAAGTATATAATTAGCACAATATAGACCGCACGTGTTGGTAAACAAATCTTGCAACACCCGCGGGTTGTAGACGAATGGAACGTGTGAGTTTTGCTCTATCAAGTTTAAAATATCCGCATGTCTGGGAGGCAAACCGTAGGAATCGAAATACTCACATTCGCCGAGCCCCTTTTTTAAAAGAGGGCCACCCAATGCTCACCGGGTTCTTGTGCCGGGTCGGTGTTTATGACAAAGGCTGCGGTCGCCGTTGGGTCGATGCTTGGTGGTAAGTGGTTTCGTGGAATGACACTAACAAGGGAACAACGTCGAACGAAAATATCCGACATCAAAAGGTTGTAAATCTCCCTCGTGTTCATCTTCTCTCTCTCTCTCTCTCTCTCTCTCAAACGGCGAAGTCTATTATAATCTGCCATGTCTTGGACACCTCGAGCACTGAGTCCAACTCGGCGTAGACGATGACTTGTAGGGGAGTAGTTGTGGGAGCGGCAAACTTGAGTTCTATCGACAAGGGTCCGCTTGTGGCTAGCTCAAAATGGGAGCCGTCCATTAGGCTAGACGAGAGGTCAAAACCAAATAGACAATATCCGTCCTTGAACTCTCTATAATCAACGTTATTCCCGGCGTCTTTACCAATCAGACCCATGGCCAGATTTGTACCGAAAAAAGCTCTCGCGTATTGATTTCGTTCAAAGTCCATAGTTAGAGGCTTTCCCGAGATACATTTCCCGTCGACCGTCAGGTTCATATAAATCAGACCAAAGTTTTGAAAATTGAACGGGTTAGCTGTATAAACACCATTAAACGCACTGACCGTAATCAGACCTATCACTATACGGGTCGGTGTTTGAGACAAAAATAAATTGTCTTGACTGTGGGAGAACATCCCGCTAGCGATGGAAAATGTCTTGATGGTAACACTCTTGATCGGGTACCGAGCATTCCCGCTTAAGAGAGCCTTTTCGTGGGCCAGAGAAATCGCGGGGTTTAGCTTAGCTTTCCTGACCACGAGCGCGGCGTAGGTGATAATACTCTTATAATCCGCAGAGCTATCGTGAGCCACGAGGCTGAACACATTCTTCGAGGGCGTGAGTTTTATCTTTACATCGACTCTGTTTAACATGTAACGATCCTGCACAAAGACATCAGAGTGCAAACGACCCATCATTTCAACCTCTTTACTACCCGAAGTCAAATCGCGCCGTGTTTTAAAACCCTCATTTTCTTTCAAATCGTCATGGTGGCCAGCTGTGTCTTTGTAGAACAGAGCGGCCGTCAAGTATCCAGTTTTTGCATCCTCCCCGTAGTTTAGCGTAGCCTCAAATACCGCTCTAAAAGGATAGGTATTCTCCGATGGTGTAACCAACGTGTCGTTTAGCGATACGTCGACTTGTGAAAATAGACTGTGAAGATAATTGTTAACTGGTCCTACCTCATCATCGGGTGGTACACTGTCACCATTCGGGAGGGTGATCTTGACCCGCAGCTGCAAAAACGTGTTGAAAAGATCTAGATACTCCTCCCTGTTTCCAGAAATGAAAAACTCTATCGGTGCGCTATGCGACAAGGCTGCGATCGGACGAATTTCAATAAACTGGCCAGAGTCTAGAGATGTCTGTGTTTGTGGCACGCTAAATAAATCCAAACCAGAGTGAAGACATTCACACGATTTGGGGTGAACGAGGGACATTATTAGTCGAAAATATCCTTTACCACCCTCGTCTTCGTCTTCTTCTTCTGCTTGCTGTACACCGAATGAAGGGGGAACTGTCTAGCTGTCGGTTTTATCCTCTTCGTAACCGGTTCTCCTGGTGGGGGTAACTTCATAACTCGCTTTCTTATTTGTCGTAAACCACTTCCTGATTGGTTGTTATCACTCAGGTGGTCTACAGCCCCGTGTATCAACCGCTGACCGGCCTCCTTAGCTCGTTCTTTGAAAGCTTCACCGACATTTTTCCCGGCTAATGCGTCCTGTGCGACCTGCAGACCGGTCGCCAATCCTTCTCTGAGCAAGGCCTTACCGCCGGTTTTTAACCAGGGTAAAATAGCCCTCCCGATTCCACCAAAGAAACTACCGATTCCTCGACCGCTCTGACTTCGACTTCCTATAAACACGGGCATCCCATAACCCGCCTGACAACAGTAAAAGTCTTCGTATAACTCAACATCTCGACAAAGGGGGGTGTGTCTCACCATTATACCAGCTCGAGATGTTTCTTCAATCGAAAGTGTACCGTTAGCACCGACGTTCCGCTGGTGAATGGAATGGTTTTTCCGTGTTCGTTGGCTAAAAGGATCTCGACGGTATCGAAGGAAAATCTACTCAGGGGTAGGTAGTGAGGCTTATCGTAGATCTGAAACACCGAGGTGTGATTTCTATTGAGAACAGGCACGCTCCTGAGGAGAGGCACCATCACATCCCCGACCGGTCTGGGGGAAACGAGATCGCAGTAGACGTAGACATTCTTCGCAACACTTTCCAAGTCCATTACACCCACGCTGAAGATATCGGGAGCCGTGTCTGATATAGAGGTCGTGGGGAAGGCTAACATGTTTTTCAAAGTGTCGCTTATGGTAACACTGACTCCTTTTTCGTAAAGTTGCAAGATGGCTTTATTCACCTCTTTTGCGTAAATGAATCTCATTTTTTTCCCTTTCACATCCCCGTTCGACTCATCCTCCGCTTTTATGATCGACGCATTCAACGCGCCGATGAACGCATCGGGTTTCGTGTATAACCCAGGCTCCAATGTCACGTTGAAATAAAATCTAGCGTCGCAAATATCGTCGTTAGCGAGAGATTCGTACCGAATCCAGACATCACCCTCTATTACATTGAAATAATTTAGCGGAAACTGTATCTCCACCAGTGTGATCTCATACTGCACCGAAATGTCAATGGTCTGAGGGAGTTTAACGAAAAAGTGGCCGGGGTTATTATCCTTAAAAAGTTCCATAGATGCATTGCTGGGTAGGGTGACATAAAAACTCATTTTTTTTACTCGTTTCACCGTCGCCTCTCCAAGTTTGGATTTGGTAACATGTAACCCAAACAGCTGGTCAGTAGGGCTATCCACAGTTTTCCCTCCTTGGCGTCTGGCTTTTCGGTGGTCAGATTGAACAGCGAAACCGCGACAACGGTATATATAACTACCACTTGACAAATAAAGACAAGTTCTAAGTAGGGGGATAGTTTCCCAAACACCGATCCCCTGCGTGGTTCGCTCTCTATCCTCACTCCCGAGTTTACGGCTCGCAAATCGGGCTCTCCGCCGAAAGTTTCCACTTCTTCGTCTTCTTCTCTCATCTCTAGTTTTTGTATCTGACAATGTCCTTGGACGGTATCCAAGTGTTAAATGAGGAATCGTACCCAAACCATTTGACTAAACTCTCTTTCGCCCAAATGATGTGCGACGCTCGGTTATGATACTCTCGATTCTGTACTCGTGCTTGTCTCCAACTTTTTGAATTTCCGGTGTGTAGAATGACCCCTCTATCTCATCACCCTTATCGTCTTTCAACACATATGTAACGGGGTTTGTTTCATTTACTCGACTGATGGAAACAGTTCCTCCGTCCAAGCCGGGGCATAACCCTTTTTAAAATTGGCTCTGCCCAGGACCAGTCTAACTCGATCACCGGGCTTATACAGGGGTCTTTGAAATTTAAAGTTGCGTTTGCTATTATACAACGTGTTCCATACCTGTTCTTGATTGTCTGCGTTGACGTCGACCGGTGCCATTTTTATACTTCTGTGATACGAATGGTTATAACTTCGAAGTAGGGCTGGTAGGACTCTGACATAAGACAGCTTATTGGATTTCGTGAAATATCGCCACATCCGTTGTTTGAGAGTCCTATTAAAGCGTTCCACCACGGCGGCCTTAATATCTTCGTTCTGCGTAGTGAAAAAGTGAACGTTGTTGTCAACGAGAAATTTCTGAAATGTTCTGTTCAGAAAATCTGACCCCTTATCCGTTTGAAAATTCGCGGGTTTCCCATTGAGAAATATCTTACCGATGGCTTCCACTAAGGATTTCCCCGTTTTGGTTCGTATCGGTACAGACCACGCAAATTTACTGAAAACGTCCACGCAAGAAACCAAATAGGAATATCCGTCGTTGTGGTTTTTCAAATGTCTCAAATCAATTAGGTCTGCCTGATATTGCTGTTGGGGGCCACTCGTTATAATGGGACGCCTTTCAAATCTGCGACGAATTGGTTTATGAAGGGTATAGGTATCCTGATGACTCAACCATTGTTTGATCTTTGCGAGTCCCAGTTTGGTGTTACGTTGTAGGGCCGTTGCACCACTATAAGCCCCTGGTCGACCAGGGTCAAAGTAATGACGTCTCAATATTTTCTCCACCGTTCCCATTTCGGTGTTGGGATTCCGCTCTTTCTTTTTTTAGGTCTCAGTTTATACGTGGTTACGGGCGGAGTGGTTTCATTACCTAGACTCAGCTGAAACACCCGGGGCATCCATATTGGCTGCCGTATCTGTCGTCTGATTAACAAGAGCGAGGTTCCCTTGGTTAACAAAAGGAGGGGGCGTATAGTTGATGAGATTCGGGTTAACAAGAGATGGTATGTAGTTCTGGTGGTTAACGAGAGATGGCGTGTAGTTGATCTGGTTAAGGAGAGGTGGTGTGTAGTTATGGTGGTTAACAACAGGCGACGTGTAGTTGA
The DNA here is from genome assembly GCA_032433765.1 of Megaustenia siamemsis. Taxonomy (NCBI): domain Eukaryota; kingdom Metazoa; phylum Mollusca; class Gastropoda; order Stylommatophora; family Ariophantidae; genus Megaustenia; species Megaustenia siamemsis. Next base: position 128,199,608 of record JAVIAB010000073.1, on the reverse strand, counting down.
TCTGGCTAACAATTGGCGGCGTGAAGTTGATCTGGTTAACGAGAGGTGGTGTGTAGTTGAGGTTAGCATAAGCGGTTAAAATGTCCTCTCGCATCTCAACTAACGCGATAAATTCCTCTCCGATAGTGTTATCCCAGTTCTGGTAGGAAACTTCAAAAAACTCTCACCGCTATATGTCCTTATATTTATCAATGGTCTGTAACGAAAAACACAAACCGAGACTGCCTTAACGCCATCTTTAGACAATGGAACTACAGTCTCATTACCGCGTGACATAAATATGCGCCGATCACTGACATCAAACGAAATTGGCGTATTCAAGCTACAAGACTCCATATTCAAAGAAAACCAACACAAGCCACCTGGTAATAGACGATGGTTATCTATGTGTGTGTGCGTGTACACTGATCGACTGGGGGGTTTTATACCCGTTACGTTTACCGGGTCGAGGACCGTCTATTTATAGTAGCTAACGCAATACGTTATCAGGCGAGGTAATACGTTATCAGTCGTGTTGCGACATGTTCGGTGACTTCTGGAAGGGCCCAAACAGGGTGATATGTGGGAAATATGATGTGTGAAATAATTGTGTATGTATGTGCGTGTAACAACTCGGTCTCGGGTAATGCGGCTTGAGATTAGGAAACTCCCCCCCTGTAGTGTTATATAGGATGTGGTTTTTAAAATTAGTTGAAGAGGGGAAACCTGGGGCGCTGACCTAAAATCACTCGTTTTTATTTTTGTCGGTGGTATAATCACTAAAGTTGGTAGCACTTGTGAGGATGGATCCGCGATGGAATCATCCTTTCACAGCTCTGATAGCCGGTCCTACCGGGTGTGGGAAAACGGTATTTGTGCAAAAGTTTATACAGAACCTTCACGAGTTAGCTGTCCCCGTACCGGAGGAAGTTATATGGTGTTATGCGGAATAGCAACCGATATACGAGACTATAAGGCTAGTGAGATTTATCGAGGGTCTACCAGACGTCGATAAATTGGAAGGTGGTAAGAAGAGAAGACTGATCGTCATCGATGACTTGATGTCTGAGACGGACGAGAGGGTAACAAAATTATTCACCAAAGGTAGTCATCACAGAGATATTAGTGTGATGTACATTGTTCAAAATCTATTTGGAAAAATAAAGAACATCGAACCATAAGTCTCAATACGCACTATATAGTCCTTTTCAAGAACCCGAGAGACGGGAGTCAAATTATCAATCTGGCTAAACAAATGTACCCATGACAGGTGGGGTACCTCTAAGATAGTTTTAAGGACGCGACAGCGTCTCCTCACGGTTATTTGCTGATCGATCTTCGTCAGGACACACCGGATAATCTTAGGTTGAGAACAAAAATATTCCCAGGGGAGAGACAAATCGTCTACGTGCCAAAGTAGAGAATCATGTGTGATGAATCACTTAGACGGCACGGTGAAATGTTGAAATGTATGCGCGCCGCCTCACCGAGCGGTTTAAGAGCCATATTAAAAACAGCCTCTTCCAAACTCATTAACTTTTTGTGCGAGTGTTGTCATAACATATTAAAAGGTAATGTTAGACTCACTCAGCGACAGAAGTGCGAGCTACGTCGACACAAGAACAAGTTGAGACTTCTCACTAAAAAGAAACCGAATCTTAAGCGGCGGAAAGAGATTCTACAAACCGGTGGGTTCATAGGTGCTTTGCTCCGTCCTATATTAAGTATTCTCGGGGGCGTACTAGGTGCGTTAACAATGGCCAAAAAAATTATCTTGATGGATCCTCGATTCCTCGAGGGTCTTAAACAGACTACTAGCACGTCGTATAGCCCACCAGAGGCGATCGGTGACAACTTGAGAGATTTAGATGATGAAATGCAACGTATCCTATTCCGAGATGATTTAGCACCCGCCGATAAGGCCAGAGTGTAACAACGTGCCCTGCATCAATATTTAAGTAGATTGGAGCAGTATAAACGACGCTCATTGGGGTCGGTCGATCTCATTCAACACAACACGGCAACAGAAAAAACACATTCCCCACCACCACCACCACCAATCGAAGTATCACCAGCGCAGACCAAGACACCACCACCTCAGCTTTGATCAAGGTTTTGTCAAAATGGAGGGCGGTTGTGTTGTGAAGGCTAATGAAACTTCCTATGCACCTGTGTTTGATAGACATTTAACACAAACAGACAGTACCGCCAAAACAGGAGGGAGGAAACCCAGACGCTTAAAATTATCAACAATCGGACAGTAATATATATTTTCTCATATGTGTTGTATATTTGTTGTATTAATAAAGTTGTGAAATATAGAACGAATTTTTGTTTTGCTTTACCATGAATGTGAAAGAGAGAGAGAGAGAGAGAGAGAGAGAGAGAGCGTCACTATTTAATGTTAACACACTACACATGATGATGTTGCCCGAGCCGACCCGCGCCAACCCGACGACCCCCGCCGCGGCGACCCGCGGCGACCCCTGCGCCGAGGTGGCACATGATGATGACCGAGGTGGCCCATGATGATGACCGACGTGGCACATGATGATGATGTGTCATTAAAAATCGCTATAATAACACCTGGTATATGATGTTAGCGATACTACAATAACACACCCTGTGCCGACCAACCCTCGTCGCACGCGAGATAGTCGTATTTACCTTAACAATACCCCTTCAACGTCATTGCTTTGTCAGCATTTTTTTTACATGTCACCTCCTGTTGCCTAATACCCACCTCACACATGATGATGATACTAATAACACACTCGACCAATAAAGGCACCCCCCTTTCCCCCCTATCCTGGCACATGATGATGATACTAACACTCGACCAATAAAGGCACCCTTTCCCCACCCCTATCGTGGCACATGATGATGATACTAATAACACAATTTGACCCATAAAGGCACCCCCACCCCACCCGCACCCGAGATAACCGGCGTGAGCGCGCAAGTTTTAGAACCGCTGACACACAAGTTTTAGAACCGCTGACACACAAGTTTTAGAACCACTGGTGGCCATAGCCAGCGAGCGACAGACACCCCCCTCTCACCAACTAGAGATAAGGCGTGCTGCCCACTTGAGATAAGCCCCCCCCCCCCCCCACGAGATAAGCGGTCACCCGACCACTCGAGATAAGCGGTCACCCGACCACCGGGTCAGGTCCTAAAGATTTCATCGTGCGAAAAACGATGCAGGAATGGTGCAAACATGACTCTCATATAGGGACATGCACGGGGCTAAACAGGGCGAAAAACATGTTCAATACCCTTTTCCTCACTACTCATATTGTCCAGTGTACAGTGGCATACGCTGGTTGTACCTTTTTTGAATTTGGTGAACATGTGATTTTTCATTCTATTGTGGCCAGTGCGTAGGCGAAGTATGATGACTTGATCCCGCCATGATAGTTGGTGGTATCCGTCACTCTCCTTATGCTTTGAGTGTTCTCGTTTCCATTTTTCATGGAACTGACCTTTGAGGATGAATTTGGCTTTATCATAACTGAGCGGGTGGTTCTCTTGTGGTAATCTCCCTCCCTCCAATCTAGAAGAGAAGAATTGATATGTGGAGTATAACGATACAAGGGTCACAAGCAAAGATATAAGATATTGACGGGAATAAGAGTAATGAGAAAGACATCTGAAGGTGAAATAAAAGATCTTGCAATGTGACGTCCAGAACACGGAACTGGGTGGTCAAGATTTAAAAGAAAATGTAAATGTGTGACGACCAGAACACGGAAATAAATCTGTTTTTTTTTAAATCTGCTTTTCAGCGTAGAAAAGTGGAACTGAGTGAGGAAAAAAAAAGCATTTTTGAACGTGTAACGCCCAAAACAAAGAACCACGTGGCCAAGGTGAAAGACATTTTCGGTATGAACGCGAAGTTATTCAGATGATTCGGCATTGCAGATATAGACAATACTTCAGGCGAATGAAAGATAAATAGATATATTCAGATGATTCGACTCCAAAATAAGACCACTAAAAATAATGCACTGGAATGCTTAAGGCATCAACAGCAAAAGAGATGGGTACAGTAAAAAGATAGAATTAGAAAATATCCTGCATGAAGAACAAATAAGCATATGCTGTTTGCAGGAAACCCATCTAAACAACGACATAGCCTTGAAGATTAGGGGATACCAGTACTACCGATCTGACAGAAAAAAACAGACAAAAGGGCGGAATACTGACTCTTGTAAGGAACAACATTAATGCATGTCAGATTGAAGTGTATATGGATGGGGCGGAGTATCAAATACTGCACCTCAGGACAGGAAATACAGACTTCCATCTACTTAACTACTACTGTCCGAGTGACCGCCCACTAGCACTAGACACAATTACATTAAAAGAAAGAATAATTGTATGTGGAGACTTTAACAGCCATTCACAGAGCTGGGGCTATGAACATATGGACAAGAGAGGTGAAGAGCTTGAAAATTGGCAGGATGACAATGGGCTTATACTATTAAACCAGGCAACAGATCCACCAACATTCTACTCCAGATCATGGCATACCACATCTACACCAGACCTTGCTTTCCATTCACCAGACCTGGATTGGAATATCACACGAATTGTTGGGAAACAACTTGGAGGCAGCGACCACCGACCAGTCTTTTTAGTGGTACAAAATAAGGCCATCAGGGAGAGCAGCACTCTCTCCAGATGGAATTACAAAAAGGCAGACTGGAAAATGTATCAACACTACACCAGTGTACTGACTAAAGATATAAATACAGATAGAGACATCAACAAAATAGTTGATGAATTCAGTAGACTAATAATACAAGCTGCCAGTGAAACAATACCTAGAGGGGCACGGAAACACTACAAACCATACTGGAGTAGTGAACTAGAGCAACTGCACAATGACATGGAAACATCTCGAAAGCAAGCAGAAAATAACCCTTGCCAAGAACACCACAACAACTACCAGCATGCTAAAGCCAAATTTCAACGGGCTAAACTACAAGCCAGACGGAGAAGCTGGAAAGAGAAAACAGAGTCCTTGAATCTTGAACGAGACACAAGAAAAGTGTGGAAGCTTGTAAAACAGCTGAATGATGAGGGTACAGAAAGGAACACCAAAATTACACTGAAGAAGGATGGAAACATTCTAACAGGTAAACATGCAGCAAATTACTTTGCAGACTCCTTTGCAAATGACAATAATATTGAAAGAGTCACCAGGCAGTGATGGAGTGTCCAATGAAATGATTAAGAACTTGGGAACTGCAGCTAAAGCAAAACTACTGCAGATCTACAACATTTGCTGGATCACAGGTAGAGTGCCACAGGCATGGAGAGAAGCAATTATGATACCATTACTAAAGCCAGGAAAAGATGGTTCAATGACATCCAGCTATAGACCAATCAGCCTTACAAGCTGTTTGTGTAAAACAATGGAACTTATAATCAATCTCAGACTGCAGTGGTGCCTGGAAAGTGAAAATCTCCTTGTCCCACAACAAGCAGACTTTAGACAGTGTTACTCTACCGAAGATCAAGCAACCTATCTTTCCCAGGAAATTGAAGATGCGTTTCAAGAAAAGAAAATGGTACTAGCAGCATGGATAGACCTAAAGAAAGCATTTGATAAGGTATGGAAGGAAGGGCTTTCGAAGAAACTGAGAAATTATGAAGTAAATGGCAGGATGTACAAATGGGTCAAAGCATACCTGCATAACCGGAGAGCCAGAGTGCAACTGGATGGTCTTAAGAGTAAGAAGGTCTTATTGCGTCAGGGCGTTCCACAAGGAGGGGTGCTATCTCCAACACTTTTTCTGATCTACATCAATGACCTAGTTACTGAACTACCACATGGCATCAAAGTGGCAATGTATGCAGATGACTTGGTAATATGGTGCACAGAGGAGTATTCAACAGTGGCCTCCAAATTGCTACAAAGAGCTATGAATGCACTGAATTCATGGACAAATAGATGGTGTATCAGCATCAATACAGACAAATGCAGTACTACACTTTTCACACTCTCCCCAAAACAAAAAGCAGGAGCCATCTACATAAACAATGAGCCTGTGAAAGAAGACATACAAGCTACATATCTCGGAGTTACATTTGATAACAAACTATCTTGGAAACAGCAGATAAATAAGGCAACCCAAAAAGCAAGGAGGAAATTGGCTATTCTAAGAAAGTTGTGTAGAACCACAAGGGGTGCGAGTGGGAAAATACTCAGTAAAGTTTACCAACAGAGTATACGCCCACATTTAGAATATGGATCATCCGCATGGTGCTCAGCATCAAACACCACATTGCAAGAACTGGATAAAGTACAAAACCAGGCACTTAGGGTCATCACAGGAGCAAGGAAATCAACACCAATATTGGAGATGGAGAAATTGTGGAGGATACCAGCACTGAGAGAACGGAGAGACACAAAGGTGCTGATACAAGCAGAAAAATTTGTATGCGTGCCGAGACATCCAATGAAGGACAGATTCCAAAATCTTGCACTGGGACGACTTAAGAGAAGCAGCTTTATCCACCAAGCCAAGCGTATTAGTAGACAAACACCAGACATGCCAAGAGTTGTTAAACCCCTTCTGCCCATACCAGAACAGACTCCCTGGACAGATGAATCAGGATTATCAGTTCAAATACGGACAGAAGTGAAAGGAATAGTTGACAAAGAGGAACAAAATAGTCTACAGCGAAAAACAATAACTCTCAGTTTCCTGGATGAAGAATACCCACAAGACCTATGGATCCGTGTGTACACAGATGGATCAGCACAGAATGCAGTAAAGAATGAGGGAGCAGGTGCATATATAGAGTACCCAAATAACACTAGGGATATGAATAAAATAGCAACAGGGAAATATTGTCACAATTATGATGCAGAAATACAAGCAATAAAGTTGGCAATAGAAAAACTGCTGAACAGTAATCTTAGCCCACAGCCTGTAGTGATTTTGACAGATGCAAGATCAGTACTCCAGGCACTACAATCCAGAAAATTACCACATCTGCAGACCTTATTGACTGAACTCTGCAAGCACCACAGGCTTGCCCTGCAGTGGATCCCATCTCACTGTGGAATACCAGGAAATGAGAAAGCAGATCAGTTGGCAAAGGAAGGTTCAACAGGCACACAACTAGATACACCAGTTACATACCATCATAAGAAACAGATAATCAAATCAGAGGACCACAAGCCCCAAATCAGGATGCCTTTCATAATATGAATAGATATGAACAAGTTATCATTATACGCCTAAGAACAGGACACAATCGACTCCATAGTCACATGTATACAAAATTCAAGATCGGCACATCAACTACTTGTACATGTGGACAGGCACCCCAGACTGCTGAACACATACTTCAAGACTGCACTGAATATAGTAGACTGAGGAAAATCCATTGGCCCATAGATACAACACTACAGACAAAACTATATGGGCCACTGCAAGAATTACAAAAGACAGTAACATTCATACAGGAAACGACATTGCTGATATAGACAATACTTCGAGCGAACGAAAGATAGATAGATAGATGATTCGACATTGCAGATATAGACAATACTTCAGGCGAATGAAAGATAAATAGATACATTCAGATGATTCGACATTGCAGATATAGACAATACTTCAGGCAAACGAGAGATACATAGATTCAGATGATTATAAATGTTTTACATGTGGAACGCCCTTTTCACAGTACACAGTATCTATCTATTGACCTTTCGAGCCCTAACCGGCCCATAGGGCGTAGACCAAGATACACCTTCTCCTATATGAATTTTTTGTTCTAGCAGTTTTCTTTTAAAGATATTTTATCAAATCTCGCCATCTGTCTCTGTTCTGTGCAAGCATTTCTATCTCATTGAGGGAGCCGATTCCTGCTGCTCTTGCCTCTCTCATCAATGTTCTTCTCAGTGTCTCCATGGGTCTTCCTCTTTTTCTTTTACCTGTTGTTTCCCATATGAGGGCTTGCTTTGCTATTCTGTTATTATCTCTTCTCATCACATGTCCAACGTATGACCATCGTCTTTTCTTTATTACTGAAGATATTAGTGGTTGATTGGCGATTTCTCTAATTTCCTCGTTTGTTTTGAATTCGTTCCATGCTATACCAAGTATTTTCCTTAGACATTTATTTTCGAATGCGTTCAGCTTTGTTTCTATATCTCTTGTTGTTTTCCAGCTTTCACACGCATACGTAAGGGTTGATAGTACATTTGATTTGAATAGTCTAAGTTTTGTGTTTGTGCTGATGCGTTTTGATTTCCACAACTTTTCAAGGCTTCTGAAAGACATTGCTGCTTTAGCTATTCTGATTCTAATTTCTTTGCTCGTATCCCCTTCTCGATCAATGTGACTTCCAAGATAGATAAAGTGATCGATCTCTTCTACTGGTTTGTTTTCCATGTATATTTTGTCACCTGTTGGAATTAAACTTTTCATGACTTTAGTCTTTTCATGATTGATCTCAAGCCCAATTTTACTGGCTATTGATGATAGTTCATTTGTGTTTCCTGCATAGTTTTTATCTGACTGCTGATGAGAACTATGTCATCAGCAAAGTCGAGGTCCTCCAAATGGTCTCCTTGTATCCATTCGATGCCTTTATTACCAGTGCAGCATTTCTTCATTATGAAGTCCATAACAATTCCAAATAACAAGGGCGATAAAAATACATCCTTGTTTAACCCCAGTTTCTATTGGGAAACATTCGCTCAGTCCTTCCTCTGTTCGAACTGCACATGTGTAACCATCATACATGTCTTTGATAATATTTATGATTTTTGATGGTAAGCCATATTGCTTCAGAATTTTCCACAAAGAATCTCTATGAATACTATCAAATGCTTTTTTGAAGTCGATGAAGTTAAGTACAAAAGATTTTTGCTTTTCAATGTGTTCCTACAATATAAGTAGTAGAGTGAAAATGTGGTCAATACAGCTTCTCCCTTTTCTAAACCCAGCCTGTTCTTCACGCATTACTGTATCTATTCAATCCTGTATTCTATTTAGGATGATTTTGCAGAATAACTTTGAGGCAACTGACAAAAGTGTCACGCCTCTCCAGTTGTTGCAATCTCTAAGATTGCCCTTTTTTGGTATCTTAACAATGATTCCTTTTTTCCATTTATGAGGCGTCTTCTCTGTTTTCCAAATGATGTTGAACATTTTTTGGAGATGTATTAGATTATGGCTATCAATTGCCTTGAGGATCTCAGCTGTTAACTTATCCTCTCCAGCAGCCTTGTTATTGGTCATAAGCTTTAAGGTGGTTTCTACTTCACTCAAGGTGAAGTCATCTAAATTTACATCTAATTCTGCTGCTGGTGTTTCAGCTTCAAAATCTATTAAACTGTGAGGTAGTGGACGGTTAAGAATTTCTTTGAAGTGTTCCGCCCAACGGGCTTTTATGTCTGCGCTTGTTGTTAGCATTAATCCAGATTTGTCTAGAATTGGTGTTCCACTGGATGTATAGGTGTTTGTCAGCATCTTTTGTACAGTATAAAGAGTTCTGCTGTCTCCTGTAATTTCAGCTGTCTCTGCTTTCTCTGCCAAATTGTCTATATAAGCTCTTGTATCTCTTCTTGCTGAACTTTTCACTTTGTTGTCTAATTCTTTGTATGTTGCTTTTGCCAGAACCTTTCCAAGATCTGTCTTTACATTAGTCATGGCTCTCTTCGCTTCTCTTCTTTCTTTGATGTATTTCCATGTAGTGTCTGAGATCCAAGCTCGTTTTTCCATTTTCTTCAGTCCAGCACTTGCTTCTGCTGCTGTCATTAGTATTTTGCTCTGTGAGTCCCACATTTCATTGATATATGTTAAACTTTTCCTTTATGGCTTCATCTTTCAGTTTATGACTATCAATTTTATGTGTAATTGACCTCTTCTGTTGACTTCTAAATTTTAATCTTATTTTCCCAATGTACAGGTTGTGGTCACTATTAACATCAGCACCTCTGTATGCTCTTACATCTATTAATGATGATCTGAATTGTTGTTTAATACATAGGTGGTCAATTTGATTTGAGGTTCTATCATCAGGAGATATCCATGTTGTTTTGTGAATATTTTTGTGTGGAAATAATGTCCCACCTATAACTAAATTTTCTATTAAACATAATTCTATTAATCTTTCTCCATTCTGACTTGTATTATCACAGCCTTCTCTCCCCATCACATGTTTCACTCCTGCGTTATCTTGTCCCACTTTGGCGTTGAAATCTCCCATTACAATTAAAAGATCGTGTTTTGGTATTTTGTTTATAAGTTGTTGCAGTTGGTTATAAAAATCGTCCTTAACTTCATCATCAGCTTCGTTTGTAGGTGCATAGCATTGAATAATTGAAAGTCTTCCATGTTTTGTTTTGTAACGTGTTCGTATCAGACGGCTATTTACTGGTTCCCATTCTAATAAACTTCTTGCAGCTTTGTCTGTCATCATTATGCCTACTCCTTCACGGTGTTTTCCATCTTCCCTTCCAGAAAAAACTACTATTTTATTATCAACAGATTTCCTGCCTGTTCCAAGCCAGCTCATTTCGCTTAATCCTAAAATATCTAGATCGTATCTGTCCATCTCGCTCGCGACCTGTACACAGTATACACAACTTTAAATAATCCAACTTTAGTAGCTGGACAAGCAGCAACAACAGAGAATAGCAAAACTCTACACTCTATAATGAAACAATTCTGCAATCATCCATCTACAACTAATGTCTATATCAAATACAACAAAGATATATACATTATAATCAAACGGTTCTATATGTGTCTATACAAACCGGCCTTGCTACACAATGTTGGTTTTCTATATGTGTCTATGCAGGTCGGCCTTGCTGCACAATGTTGGCTTTCTATACGTGTCTGTGCAGACCGGCATTGTTATACAATGTTGGCTCTCTATATGTGTCTGTGCAGGTCGGCCTTGCTGCACAATGTTGGCTTTCTATATGTCTATACAGACCGGCCTTGCTACACAATGTTGGCTTTCTATATGTGTCTATACAGACCGGCATCGCTACACAATGTTGGCTTTCTATATGTGTCTATACAGACCGGCATTGTTATACAATGTTGGCTTTCTATATGTGTCTATACTGACCGACCTTGATTCACAATGTTGGCTTTCTGTATGTGTCTATACAAACCGGACGTGCTATACAACGTTGGCTTTCTGAATGTGTCTATGCAGGTCGGCCTTGCTGCACAATGTTGGCTTTCTTTATGTGTCTGTGCAGACCGGCCTTGCTAAACAATGTTGCTTTTCTATATGTGGCTATGCAGACCGGCATTGTTATACAATGGTGGCTTTTTATACATGTCTATGCAGACCGGCATTGTTATACAATGTTGGCTTTCTGTATGTGTGTATGCAGACCTGCCTTGCTATACAATAACAGTATACAAGGGTCCAACTGATTTAGTATTTGACCCATAAATTAACAAAGATATATAGCGCGGCGCGCCCTAAGCGTGCGGTGCAGAGGGAGTTAACCATGACCTCTAGTGTCGAGGTGTTGACCTCTTGTGTCTGTGACACCGGAAATGACCTCTTTACCCATGGTGGTGTGTACTGTCTTTGGAGTTCTTGATGTACTGGATCGGTAGTGATACTTTAGCAGATTATACATCATCAGTGAAAAACAACAGGATTAAATATAAAACAGAAATATATATAGATTACAGATATATATATAGCATTACAAAAATATTTAGTGCAATGAGTAAATATATAGTACAAGGATACCATTTATTTATAGCTATGTAGTTGGGTGTCTGCCTAGCTCTATGTCATAAATGAATCATAAGGGGTGAAACTGTTAGAGATCACTAGTCAGTCTAAGCTGGTAGTTTAAAGAGTTAAATATATAGAGGCGTAGTCGAGACGTTACCATCAGCGACCTTTCTTTTTATATGGAAATAGGAAAGAGCATTTCTTATTTGACTGTAGGAAAATATGCAATTATTTAAGACTTTGAAACCTACATTTTTCCCACCCTTGGCCTTTTGCGTGGCGAGGACCTCTAGAAAAATATCTTCGTTTAATTTGTTGTGTTGCTTACTTAGCCCTTTACAACTGATTTTGTCGTAATCCAACTACAATGGTACGTCTTACTACATAAGCTAACAAGAGCTGCCCCTTCGTACTCTAATTTTAAAAGACCTAGCGTTCGTTTGGTGTATGGCTTAACACCCTTACAGTTTATACAGTCTGTCTTGCTAACATGCTCATCGCAAAACTCGTCAGGAAACCAGTCTTTATATTCTCTATTAAACTCATCTTGCATACCTGACTTAACTATGTCTTCTAACTTAGGTGCACTTAAAGCCAAGTATAAACTATCGGTATCTGTTTCACATAACTGAAAGTTGGACCTATCTACAAACTTATCTAAGAACTCGAAATAAAAATCTAACATACGAAGTTTCGCATATTGATAGACGAAGAAACCGATTTGTAGGGGTAAGTCCCAAACAGTTTTCTTTTTCTCCATCTCAATTTCAAAAAGACCATCCCCTATTTCATTCATCTTTTTAAATCGGGAATTATTTATCATTTTTGATATCTCATCCCCCTGAACGTACGAGACATCGCTATGATTGGCCTTATTCGTCAGTGTCTTCCCTTATGCCGAGTTTCCTAAGAGATTCATCGTATCGCTTACTATAGATTGATTTTCGTCTAAATCACCAGCCCGACGCGCCTCTGTGACCATATCTCCAAACTTTTTAAAACAACTAGACGGTTGATATTCTATCACTTGATAGATTTTGGTTACCTCTAGTCCATGATCTAAATACCATTTTAACAGTGGTGTTGCCAACCAATTTTTTCCCTGACATAACTACCGATTAGGGTGCGACGAGGGGTTAATAACAAGTTATGTTTGAGGGCATACTCACCCATAAACTGCCCAATATCATCACGCGTGACGTCAATATTTTTTGAAAATTGGAGTCATCTCACTGAAATGTTCCTTCAGGCGGTCGGGGACGTGTAGATCACATTCTACTAAACCAAAACACGTCCCATCTGAAACAGAAGTCAGAATCTGTTTATCACTGAGAGGGAGCCCTTCTTGAGAGTAAGAGGGTCTAGCTCGAGGGATGGCTTTAGAAAGGAAAGCCCTAATGATTGGATCAGACTTTTTCAGAGCCTGCCACTCACATTCCTACATAACTTCTACTGGGACTTTGACCTCCTCGGTTAGGTAGGTGTGTATCTCACATGTTGTTTTTTTTCAAACAGCTCGAACAAGGGCGTATTATTAACAGGATTTTTATCTTTATCTTTAGTGAGGTGACAGTCTTTGTGACCATGTTACAGACAACCATGAAAATTGTAGACTATTCTATTCATTTTATCCCACCTATCCACGGGGATATTTCTATCACCTAACCGATACTCCCTCCCGTTAAACTGAGTTTTCAACTGTACCCCTTTTTGGTGAGCGACCCACGTTAACCACTCTCTACTTTGTTGGACATAATAGTTATCTTTTCGACCCTAAACCCGGTCTCCATTTTTCTAATAATTGGGTAAACTGTTGGCATCGGGTTCATCAGAGCCCAAAGATACAACGCGTTGGCATCGTAATTTTGGATGGATTGGACCAGCTTTCCTCCCCTATTAAACGTTTTGCCTACCTCGTGATAGCTATGAAAAATTATAGAGGGAGCCCCAACGATATTATCTCTAATTATTGTGTGTAGACTCGCCTGTTTGCTCGAACATAACTAAACATTACACCCCTATCAACGGTCTTAAAAAGATATTTTAAACAAACACCCGGAACCGAAATGGCGTCTTTCTATCTATCTATCTTTCGTTCGCTCGAAGTATTGTCTATATCAGCAATGTCGTTTCCTGTATGAATTTTACTGTCTTTTGTAATTCTTGCAGTGGCCCATATAGTTTTGTCTGTAGTGTTGTATCTATGGGCCAATGGATTTTCCTCAGTCTACTATATTCAGTGCAGTCTTGAAGTATGTGTTCAGCAGTCTGGGGTGCCTGTCCACATGTACAAGTAGTTGATGTGCCGATCTTGAATTTTGTATACATGTGACTATGGAGTCGATTGTGTCCTGCTCTTAGGCGTATAATGATAACTTGTTCATATCTATTCATATTATGAAAGGCATCCTGATTTGGGGCTTGTGGACCTCTGATTGATTTGATTATCTGTTTCTTATGATGGTATGCAACTGGTGTATCTAGTTGTGTGCCTGTTGAACCTACCATTGCCAACTGATCTGCTTTCTCATTTCCTGGTATTCCACGGTGAGACGGGATCCACTGTAGGGCAACCCTGTGGTGCTTGCAGAGTTCAGTCAATAAGGTCTGCAGATGTGGTAATTTTCTGGATTGTAGTGCCTGGAGTACTGATCTTGCATCTGTCAAAAACACTACAGGCTGTGGGCTAAGATTACTGTTCAGCAGTTTTTCTATTGCCAACTTTATTGCTTGTATTTCTGCATCATAATTGTGACAATATTTCCCTGTTGCTATTTTATTCATATCCCTAGTGTTATTTGGGTACTCTATATATGCACCTGCTCCCTCATTCTTTACTGCATTCTGTGCTGATCCATCTGTGTACACACGGATCCATAGGTCTTGTGGGTATTCTTCATCCAGGAAACTAAGAGTTATTGTTTTTCGCGGTAGACTATTTTGTTCCTCTTTGTCAACTATTCCTTTCACTTCTGTCGGTATTTGTACTGATAATCCTGATTCATCTGTCCAGGGAGTCTGTTCTGGTATGGGCAGAAGGGGTTTAACAACTCTTGGCATGTCTGGTGTTTGTCTACTAATACGCTTGGCTTGGTGGATAAAACTGCTTCTCTTAAGTCGTCCCAATGCAAGATTTTGGAATCTGTCCTTCATTGGATGTCTCGGCACGCATGCAAATTTTTCTGCCTGTATCAGCACCTTTGTGTCTCTCCGTTCTCTCAGTGCTGGTATCCTCCACAATTTCTCCATCTCCAATATTGGTGTTGATTTCCTTGCTCCTGTGATGACCCTAAGTGCCTGGTTTTGTACTTTATCCAGTTCTTGCAATGTGGTGTTTGATGCTGAGCACCATGCGGATGATCCATATTCTAAATGTGGGCGTATACTCTGTTGGTAAACTTTACTGAGTATTTTCCCACTCGCACCCCTTGTGGTTCTACACAACTTTCTTAGAATAGCCAATTTCCTCCTTGCTTTTTGGGTTGCCTTATTTATCTGCTGTTTCCAAGATAGTTTGTTATCAAATGTAACTCCGAGATATGTAGCTTGTATGTCTTCTTTCACAGGCTCATTGTTTATGTAGATGGCTCCTGCTTTTTGTTTTGGGGAGAGTGTGAAAAGTGTAGTACTGCATTTGTTTGTATTGATGCTGATACACCAACTATGTGTCCATGAATTCAGTGCATTCATAGCTCTTTGTAGCAATTTGGAGGCCACTGTTGCATACTCCTCTGTGCACCACATTACCAAGTCATCTGTATACATTGCCACTTTGATGCCATGTGGTAGTTCAGTAACTAGGTCATTGATGTAGATCAGAAAAAGTGTTGGAGATAGTACCCCTCCCTGTGGAACGCCCTGGCGCAATAAGACCTTCTTACTCTTAAGACCATCCAGTTGCACTTGGCTCTCCTGTTATGCAGGTATGCTTTGACCCATTTGTACATCCTGCCATTTACTCCATAATTTCTCAGTTTCTTCGAAAGCCCTTCCTTCCATACCTTATCAAATGCTTTCTTTAGGTCTATCCATGCTGCTAGTACCAGTTTCTTTTCTTGAAACGCATCTTCAATTTCCTGGGAAAGATAGGTTGCTTGATCTTCGGTAGAGTAACACTGTCTAAAGCCTGCTTGTTGTGGGACAAGGAGATTTTCACTTTCCAGGTACCACTGCAGTCTGAGATTGATTATACGTTCCATTGTTTTACACAAACTTCTTGTAAGGCTGATTGGTCTATAGCTGGATGTCATTGAACCATCTTTTCCTGGCTTTAGTAATGGTATCATAATTGCTTCTCTCCATGCCTGTGGCACTCTACCTGTGATCCAGCAAATGTTGTAGATCTGCAGTAGTTTTGCTTTAGCTGCAGTTCCCAAGATCTTAATCATTTCATTTGACACTCCATCACTGCCTGGTGACTTTTTCATTTTTAATTTGGATATTGCCAGCTCTAGCTCTCTTTGTGTAATGGGTATTTCCATGACTTCATGTGTGGTCTCTTCTTGTCTTGCATTTTGTTGTTTTAAACGGGTCTCTTGTCGTTTTTCTAGGCTAATTTCAATATTATTGTCATTTGCAAAGGAGTCTGCAAAGTAATTTGCTGCATGTTTACCTGTTAGAATGTTTCCATCCTTCTTCAGTGTAATTTTGGTGTTCCTTTCTGTACCCTCATCATTCAGCTGTTTTACAAGCTTCCACACTTTTCTTGTGTCTCGTTCAAGATTCAAGGACTCTGTTTTCTCTTTCCAGCTTCTCCGTCTGGCTTGTAGTTTAGCCCATTGTAATTTGGCTTTAGCATGCTGATAGTTATTGTGGTGTTCTTGGCAAGGGTTATTTTCTGCTTGCTTTCGAGATGTTTCCATGTCATTGTGCAGTTGCTCTAGTTCACTACTCCAGTATGGTTTGTAGTATTTCCGTGCCCCTCTAGGTATTGTTTCACTGGCAGCTTGTATTATTAGTCTACTGAATTCATCAACTATTTTGTTGATGTCTCTATCTGTATTTATATCTTTAGTCAGTACACTGGTGTAGTGTTGATACATTTTCCAGTCTGCCTTTTTGTAGTTCCATCTGGAGAGAGTGCTGCTCTCCCTGACGGCCTCATTTTGCACCACTAAAAAGACTGGTCGGTGGTCGCTGCCTCCAAGTTGTTTCCCATCAATTCGTGTGATATTACAATCTAGGTCTGGTGAATGGAAAGCAAGGTCTGGTGTAGATGTGGTATGCCATGATCTGGAGTAGAATGTTGGTGGATCTGTTGCCTGCTTTAATAGTATAAGCCCATTGTCATCCTGCCAATTTTCAAGCTCTTCACCTCTCTTGTCCATATGTTCATAGCCCCAGCTCTGTGAATGGCTGTTAAAGTCTCCACATACAATTATTCTTTCTTTTAATGTAATTGTGTCTAATGTTAGTGGGCAGTCACTCGGACAGTAGTAGTTAAGTAGATGGAAGTCTGTATTTCCTGTCCTGAGGTGCAGTATTTGATACTCCGCCCCATCCATATACACTTCAATCTGACATGCATTAATGTTGTTCTTTACAAGTGTCAATATTCCGCCCTTTTGTCTGTTTTTTCTGTCAGATCGGTAGCACTGGTATCCCCTAATCTTCAAGGCTATGTCGTTGTTTAGATGGGTTTCCTGCAAACAGCATATGCTTATTTGTTCTTCATGCAGGATATTTTCTAATTCTATCTTTTTACTGTACCCATCTCTTTTGCTGTTGATGCCTTCAGCATTCCAGTGCATTATTTTGAGTGGTCTTATTTTGGAATGGCCAGTAGCTCTATTCTCTCGCCCCCTGACTCCACAGAGCGATTGAGAAGGACATCCAGTAATAGAGGTTGGGCCCTTTCGAGGCTGAGGGCCCGGCGCTGCACCTGCCTGAGTGTCCATCACAGGGCGAGTGCCATATCAATTTGTGGTTATAGACATACTTCCATTTGCGTTGAGTGCGTGGCATCCTGATTGTTGTGCGCCTTTTGGCTGGTTGCCTCCGACTTCAGCACTTGAACTTGCTAAAGCAGACTGTGGTCTTGCTCAGTTGTAGGAAGGCCTGGCCAGTCTTAGTTTTCAGTCACTGGTGACTGTTAAGCCCCATCTCACGACAAGGAGCTGGCCTTGATGAGGAATGACGTCTTTAAAACAATCCATACCCCGCTCCCCATAGAAGCGAACCTGCTGCTCTAATGCTTCTAAGAAGGGGACTACATCTCTGTTATTATACCACACCAAAAAGTCCCTAAGGGTGGCCATGTTATTATCCGTCCAGACTTTTTTTGCGCAGAGCGTACGCCTCCTTGGAAATGTTGGAATTTTTCTAACGACGAATAAAACTCTTTGTGTGGGGGTAACTCCGTCTCGTTCAACTTTTGGGGGTCGTCTATATATTCATAACAAAAGTAACCCTTTGTCTCGCTAATCTTATAAGCTGCCAGATATTTACTATAGCTAAACCCTGGGGCTAGATAGTTGACCATATCTAAGAATTTTAGATTCTGCGTTGCAATACACATAAAGTTATTGTTTCTTTTAACTATAAACTTGATCGGTTTTTCTACTTTGTAGTCTCCTTCCATTTTATCTTCCTTTTCTTCGTTAACATCAGCTTCTTCTTCCTCTTCCATATTATCGCCTTCTTCGCCCACTTGTGGATAGGCGACCATGAAGTGCCTTATTAAATAAGGTTTAATGACGTTGACGTCACAGCCTTAGCAGCTGTACCAGTGAGATAATCAATCATCTGACTAACTAAAACCTGCGGGTCACCCCTCGTTATGAAGCATTTTGGTTCCTCTTACCCCGGGACATTTGGCGCTATAGAGCAAGAGAGGGGCACGTGCTTAGCTACAAAGGTAGTCGAGTGCGTCTCTCGAGGAACATTCCCATTATCAAAATAACATTTATAATCGAATGTCGTCCTGAATGGGTAAATAAAAGACTCTGGAGTACTTATCCCTTCAGCGCCGATCGCGTCCCATAACTGTTAGGTGAAGAGTAAACCCCTCCCTTATATGTCTCTACAGTCATAGCCCCATTACAAGTTTTTTCGTGCCTATCCATACGCCCAAACTTTTTCCACAATTTCCCACATTTTCCACAAGAAAAGCTTTTACTAGCCCTAGAAAGATCGTTTATATAAAAGAATTGGCGTTTGTAAAGTAAAAGATGGAGAGCTTCACTATAACTACTGGCGCTTCTCAGAACGATACGCAAGGATTGTTCAGAATCAAATAAAAAAAAATATCTATATTTATTGAAAAACTATTTTCTAAGAGAGACGTTTCAGCCAGAGTTACACCGGGGAAGTTACTTAACATTAGAGATGTGTTAAACTGTTTGAAAAGTAGGATTGAAGCCTTCCTAACATCGTTAACAGAGGCACCTCTATGGATAGCTAGACAACTGAAGAAACAGAGATTATCATTGTAGATTTTAGAATTAGAGTCGGTTTGAAGGATATTAATGCCGTAGTTGGATGCAATGTAGGGTGGGATATCAATCCCTATAGGATAGTCTTGAAATTTATATATATAAACACTCGTACTGACTAACACTTCCAAGGTATATTTGGTTGTCTCCATATTTTTGTCTGCATACCCTAATATATCACTTTGATTTAATCTATCTACAAATGTTTCAAAATCATTTCTGTTGCTAACTAACAAAGGTTTGTCTAACCCTGTCGCGTTATTTGAGCTGGTGTGAAAGTAACACAGCCCCTGTGTCTCCCTATGTCTTAAGACTAGATGATGACTATAATTCACCCTTAAACGCTTTTGCTGGGCTTGGAAAAGTGGGTTTACAAGGGGCTTTCAATCTATTGGAGTATCAGGCTGATGAAATATAGTGTACGTGTCCATGTATTTGTTCCTACGTTCATGAGTTCTAATAGCTAACCAGTTGTCCTTATATATCTTCCTAATATCTTGGGGTAACTTATTTAAAGAGTAAACTTCATTAATAAGTCTTGGTCTTTTCGAGGGCTCTTGAGTCGAACTCTTTACTGCCCGCTTGCGTGAGGTTGTCGATACCAGTGGGCCTGCTAGCGTTGATGGTGTTGAGGTGTCCACGGCTGTATCATGACTTTTGAGATGGACTTGCAGATAGCTTGCTCTAGTGAATATTTGTTGACAGATGGGACAGACATAGGGGGTAGCGCTGGTCTCTTTCGAATGTACGTGACCTGTTGACACAGGAGTTGGTGATGCAGGAACTACTGATGCAGGATGCTCTGTCTTGATATGTCTGGCAAGGATGTCTACTCTTGTATATACTCGTTCACAAAAATTACATTTGTATTCATGACACTCATGAACACTAGCAACGTGTCGTTTTATGTCCCGGCTCCGGGTGAAAGTTTTGGAGCAGAGATGACAATTGTTAGACATCAGTAGAAAAGAAATTGAAACATTTCAACTAAAGAATAAAGATTAGTAAACATTACAAGAAAATAAAACAATAAAAATAAACTATGAGATTCACAAATGATCGAAATTAGGTTACAAAAATTACACGTGAACACTAAAAAATCAACTTATCGAAAATACGTTACTATAGTAACATACTATAATATTAAAGAACTAAAATAACACTTACTTTTTACGTGTCTGAAAGTGCGAGACACATTCGTCTTCAACAACGGTAAGCGTATGTCTGATTAGAAGATTCACAGTGGTGATTTATATACCCCTAAAACCCCAGAGGTGTAACTAAAAATAGAACTGACCTCTGATGCAATACCGGATGAGTTACTAAAAATAGATTTTGACCTATAACGCAATGCCCTAAGAATTACAAAAATAGATTTTGACCTATGATGCAATACCAGTCAATTTTATTATTTTTCCCCGACCACTTTTTGAGGGATACGCCTATGAAATAAAAAAAAATCCAAATTTACACTCTAGGCTTACCCCAAACTTTATATTACATATCCCCATATCAAGAAGTTGGTTAAAAAGCACTTTTATGATTTTACCCCCTGACCATTTTTATGGACACGCCTATGAAAGCGATAAAAATAGTAAATTTACACTCTAGGCATACCCCAAACTTTATATTAGACATCCCCGTAACAACAATTTACTTAAAAAAGCACTTTTATGATTTTACCCGCTGATCATTTTTGAGGGATACGCCTATGAAATTGATTTTTTAAAAAAATATAATTTAACTTCTAGACATACCCCAAACTTTATATTAGACATCCTCATAGCAAAAATTTAATAAAAGAACACTTTAAAAGTTTTACCCCTTTTCTATTTTTCAAATCTACGCCTATGAAAACGATAAAAATAGTAAATATAACCTCTAGGGTTGCCTCAAACTTTATTTTAAACAATCCCATATCAAAAATTTCTTTAAAAATAACTATTATGAATTTTAACTCCTGACCATTTTTTTAGGGATACGCCTATGAAACTGTTAAAAAAAATAAAATGTAACCTCTCGGCTTACCTAAAACTTCATTTTAGACATCTCCATATATCAAATTCCCATTAAAAAAAACAACAAATAGCTAGTAATGAGAAAACCTTAGGACCACATCTTTGCTCTGGGGATGTTTAAAATAAAGTTTGATATAACCCTAGAGGTTAAATTTACTGTAATAGTTAGGTTAGATAATAGTTAGGTTTGATGAGTATTACAAAGAGTTTTCAGTGATAGGGTTTGACTCGGGGAAATATGACGTCAACGTCATTAAACCTTATTTAATAAGGCACTTCATGGTCGCCTATCCACAAGTGGGCGAAGAAGGCGATAGTATGGAAGAGGAAGAAGAAGCTGATGTTAACGAAGAAAAGGAAGATAAAATGGAAGGAGACTACAAAGTAGAAAAACCGATCAAGTTTATAATTAAAAGAAACAATAACGTTATGTGTATTGCAACGCAGAATCTAAAATTCTTAGATATAGTCAACTATCTAGCCCCAGGGTTTAGCTATAGTAAATATCTGGCAGCTTATAAGATTAGCGAGACAAAGGGTTACTTTTGTTATGAATATATAGACGACCCCCAAAAGTTGAACGAGACGGAGTTACCCCCACACAAAGAGTTTTATTCGTCGTTAGAAAAATTCCTACATTTCCTAGGAGCAGTACGCTCTGTGAAAAAAGGTCTGGAAGGATAATAACATGGCCACTCTTAGGGTCTTTTTGGTGTGGTATAATAAAAAAGATGTAGTCCCCTTCTTGGAAGCCTTAGAGCAGCAGGTTCGCTTTTTTGGGGAGCGGGGTGTGGACTATTTTAAAGACGCAATTTCGGTTCCGGGTGTTTGTTTAAAATATCTTTTTAAGACCGTTGATAGGGGTGTAATGTTTAGTTTATGATCGAGTAAACAGGCGAGTCTACACACAATAATTAGAGATAATATCGTTGGGGCTCCCTCTATAATTTTTCATAGGTATCACGACGCAGGCAAAACGTTAATTAGGGGAGGAAAGCTGGTCCAATCCATCCAAGGTTACGATGCCAACGCGTTGTATCTTTGGTCTCTGATGAACCCAATGCCAACAGATTACCCAATTATTAGAAGAATTGAGACCGGATTTAGGTTCGAAATAACAACTATTATGTCCAGCCATCATGCACTATAAAAATGAACGAGAAATATCTGAAACAAGTGCAACGTTTCAAATACTTGGGCACAATAATAACATCAGATGGGAGATGCACCACAGAAATAAAAAAAAACAGAATAGCTCAGGCCAAAATGGCATTTCAGAAAATGAAAAATATCTTTTGCAACAAATCTATGTCAATAAAAATGAGAAAGAGAGTTCATCGGTGCTATATAGAACCAATTCTGACCTGTGGAAGCGAATCATGGACAGTAGACAAACAAATGAAAAGACGATTAGAGGCCACAGAGATGGGATTTCTCAGAAGAATGTTGAAAGTTCCCTGGACAGCTAAAAAGACCAATGAGGAAGTTCTCAAAGAGGCCAACACAAAAAAGGGAGCTCTTAAAAAACATCAGAAAGAAGCAATCAACATTTTTCGGGCACATCATGAGAAGAGGAAAGTTGGAATACTTGGTTACAAGTGGCAAAATAAAAGGAAAGAGAGATCGCGGGCGACAAAGAGAAAAAATACTGGATAGCTTGGTGTCATGGCATGGAAAACAGTCAACAACAGAACTGATACGATGCACTGTAGATATAAGATTGTGGAGGGACATGATCACCTACGCCAACCGGTATGTCACATGATGATGATGATGTCCAACAAAGTAGAGAGTGGTTAACGTGAGTCGCTCACCAAAAAGGGGTGGAGTTGAAAACTCAGTTTAACGGGAGGGAGTTTCGGTTAGGTGATAGAAATATCCCGTGGATAGGTGGGATGAAATGAATAGAATAATCTACAATTTTTATGGTTGTCTGTACCATGGTCACAAAGACTGTCACCTCACCAAAGATAAAGATAGAAATCCTGTTAATAATGAGCCCTTGTTCGAGCTGTTTGAAAAAAAACATGTGAGATACCAACATACTTAACCGAGGAGGTCAAAGACACAGTAGAAGTTATGTGGGAATGTGAGTGGCAGGCTCTGAAAAAGTCTGATCCAATCATTAGGGCTTTCCTTTCTAAAGCCATCCCTCGAGCTAGACCCTCTTACTCTCAAGAAGTCTCCCTCTCGGTGATAAACAGATTCTGACTTCTGTTTCAGATGGGACGTGTTTTGGTTTAGTGGAATGTGATCTACACGTTCCCGACCGCCTGAAGGAACATTTCAGTGAGATGACTCCAATTTTCAAAAATATTGACGTCACGCGTGATGATATTGGGCAGTTTATGTGTGAATATGCCTTTAAACATAACTTGTTGTCAACCCCTCGTCGCACCCTAATCGGTAGTTATGTCAGGGAAAAATTTTGTTGGCAACACGACTGATAAAATGGTATTTAGATCATGGACTTGAGGTAAGAAAAATCTATCAAGTGATATAATATCCACCATCTAGTTGTTTTAAAACGTTTGGAGATATGGTCATAGAGGCGCGTCGGGCTGGTGATTTAGACGAAAATCAATCTATAGTAAGCGATACGATGAATCTCTTAGGAAACTCGGCATACGGGAAGACACTGACGAATATGGCCAATCATAGCGATGTCTCGTACGTTCAGGGGGATGAGATATCAAAAATGATAAATAATTCCCGATTTAAAAAGATGACTGAAATAGGGGATGGTCTTTTTGAAATTGAGATGGAGAAAAAGAAAACTGTTTGGGACTTACCGCTACAAATCGGTTTCTTCGTCTATCAATATGCGAAACTTCGTATGTTAGATTTTTATTTCGAGTTCTCAGATAAGTTTGTAGACAGGTCCGACTTTCAGTTATGTGAAACAGATACCGATAGTTTATACTTGGCTTTAAGTGCACCTAAGTTAGAAGACATAGTTAAGTCAGGTATGCAAGATGAGTTTAATAGAGAATATAAAGACTGGTTTCCTGACGAGTTTTGCAATGAGCATGTTAGCAAGACAGACTGTATAAACTGTAAGGGTGTTAAGCCATACACCAAACGAACGCTAGGTCTTTTAAAATTAGAGTACGAAGGGGCAGCTCTTGTTAGCTTATGTAGTAAGACGTACCATTGTAGTTGGATTACGACAAAATCAGTTGTAAAGGGCTAAGTAAGCAACACAACAAATTAGACAAAGATATTTTTCTAGAGGTCCTCGCCACGCAAAAGGCCAAGGGTGAGAAAAGTGTAGGTTTCAAAGTCTTAAATAATTGCATATTTTCCTACAGTCAAACAAGAAATGCTCTTTCCTATTTCTATATAAAAAGAAAGGTAGCTGATGGTAACGTCTCGACTACGCCTCTATATATTTAACTCTTTAAACTACCAGCTTAGACTGACCAGCGATCTCTAACAGTTTCACCCCTTATGATTCATTTATGACATAGAGCTAGGCAGACACCCAACTACATAGCTATAAATAAAAGGTATCCTTGTACTTACTTTACTTACATTGTACTAAATATTTTTGTAACGCTATATATATATATATATACACTTGTCTTCTGTTTTATATTTAATATTGTTGTTTTTCATTCTTCTACTTTTTTAGCTCCCAGAGGAGCATAGGTCTTCAACAAACACTTTCCAAGTCGTTCTGTTTTTTGCCATTCTTTTAAGATCATTCCATGTCTTCCCCATCATCTTCATCTCTGCTTCTATCTGTCTTCTCCAAGAATTCCTTGGTCTTCTCTTTGTTTTTTTCTCCTGGGAATTCCAAAAAGGGCCTGTTGTGTAATACTCTCAGTTGGCTTCCGTAGTGTGTGTCCTATCCAGCGCCATCGTCTTCGCAGTATCTCTTTATCCACTGGTGTTTGACTGGTACATTTCCATAAATTTATGTTAGTGATTTTGTCCTGCCATTTCCATCCTTTTTTTCTGCGTAAGGATCCATTAATGAAGGTCTGTATCTTCGGGATTGTCAATTTTGTTGTTCTCCATGTTTCACAGCCATTAAATATATGACCGCCTTAACATTTGAGTTGAACATTTTTATTTTTGTATTTAACCTAGTTTCTTTGGATTTCCATGTTTCCCAGTGCAATGAAAGTTCCTCTTACTTTTGATATCCTTATTTTTGTATCATTTTCTGTTCCTCCCTCTTTATCTATATTACTGCCCAGATATATGTAAGATTGAACATCTAATAGAGGTATTTCTCCTAGTTTTATTTGGTTATTGCCAACTGTATTAATTCTCATAATGTTGGTCTTATCTCTATTAATCTTCAGTCCTAGCTGTTGTGACCTCCCCTCAATTATGCTCATTTTATCCTGCATCTGTTGGTGGCTGTGTGAAAGGAGAGCTATGTCATCAGCAAAGTCTAAATCATCAAGTTGTTTGGTCAGTAACCACTGGATTCCATTTCTGTTGTTTTGAGTTATTTTCATAATCCAATCTATGGCCAGTAGAAAGAGAAATTGAGACAGAAGGCATCCCTGCCTTACTCCTGTTCTTATTTAAAATGCTTCTGTAATCTTTCCTTCATGCACCACACTACATTTTGTTCCTTCATACATTGTTTTTATCAGGTTAATAAACTTTATGGGGATTCCGTAATGACTCAGCAACTTCCATAGCATTCATTAGTCTAAACTATCAAATGTATTTTCGTAATCGATGAATCCAATATAAAGTGGGGATTGTAGTTCTAAACTTTGTTCAACTATTATACGTAGAGTAGTTATTTGATCAGAACATGATCTGTTCTTTCTAAAACCTGCTTGTTCATCTCTCAACATGTTTCTCTATGACCTCTTTTAGTCTCTCCAGAATGATTCTGCTTAATATTTTTCCTGGCACTGAAAGTAGCTTAATTCCCCTATAATTTGTGCACTCCTGTAAACTTCCTTTCTTTGGTAGTTTGATCATATAACCTTCTTTCCAGTCTTTAGGTATTTCTTCCATATCCCAAATTTTATCTAATAGATTATGTAGCATCTTGGTAGCGGTGTTAATATCTGCTTTGATGGCTTCCGAAGGAATTTCATCTGTTCCTGTGGCTTTACCATTTTTAATAGTTTGATGGCTTTCATTATTTCTTCTATGCTTGGTTGTCCACAGTTAACGTGTAACTCTTCTTCTGCTTGTAGTATATCTGGAGGATTATTTGAGCCGGGTCTATTCAAAAGTCTTCAAAGTGCTCTTTCCATCTCTCCATTTGTTCCCGTATATTACTAAGCAGATTTCCTTTCTTATCTTTAATAAAGGCATTGATCTGTTTGTATTTTCCACTTAATTTCTTTGTGCTGTTGTACAGTTCTTTCATATTCCCTTTATTTGCTGCTTCATCTGCCTCTTTTGCTAGTTCCTCTATATATTTCCTCTTATCCCTTTTAATGCATCTTCTCACTTCTTTGTTCACCTCTGTGTACGCTTCCTGTGTCTTGGCTTTATTACTTCTCATTTTGCTTTATCATCATCATCATCATCATTAGGAGCCTTCTCCGCATCGAAGGTTGGCTACCATGGAGCACCATTCCACTCTGTCTCTTGCTTTGATGGTGCAGATTTTCTTAGGCTGACTTGTCCATCTTTTGATGTTACTCGTCCATGTTAGTCTTTGTCTGCCTCTTTTACCTTGTATTTTCCTCTCTAATATTACTTTTATTAGACGGTTGTGTCTTTTAAAATGACCAAAAAATTTCATTTGTCTTGCTCTAATTGTGTTTAGTAGTTTTTTTTCACCCTTAGTCGTCCTAAAACTTCCTCGTTTGTTTTCTTTTCGTTCCATCCTATTCTTCTGTAAATCCACATTTCAAAGGCCTCAATTTTCTGTTCTTTTTTCTGGTCTAATGTTCATGTTTCTGCACCATGCAGGAATATTGAGAAGATGTAACATTTTGTTATTCTTAGTTTTAGCCCTGTTGTTATTTGTTTTGATGTTAGTATATTTTTCATGGCATTGAAATTACTTTTTACCATACCTATTCTTTTATTTACTCTCCATGGCTTTCTTTGGATTGTTACGTGATGAGGCTCCAATCTCTTTCACGGTGGTCTGCCATATTCGTCTTTCGTGTTCTGAATATGCCTCATGTGTACCACACACTTTGCTGTTTTCGCTTTCTGGGCCGTTGATTATTTCAAATTCTTCCGCCCCATCCACCGTCCGCAGACTTTTCACATACGGATTGACCACACCCGACTAACGACGACATTGTTGTCAAACCATGTGCTTGCCTATCGAACCGTGAACACACGACACAAAGGAAGAATAAATCATATTCCACTTAAATATCGATAAAGTTCACAGTCAGAAGTAAAATATTACACAAATCGGGGAATAGCAACACATAATTTCACAACTAGATTGTCGCGTAAATCATTTAAATATATCAGCAAGAGCCGAATTATAAAAACGACAACACGTAGTCGCCATGACACTGGAAGTCTTTGCTTTATAGGATTTCTTAAAGAACAAGGAATTAAAGATAAATTCGCAGTCACAATATCAAACAAATACCAAGTCCTCCAACAACTAGAAAATACAATAAATATAGAAGATCATTGGAAACAGGTAGAAGATACAGTCGAGTCTGGATAAGTAGAACTCGCAGGGACCTAATGAAATTGTTCTACTTATCAGAAATTCTACTTATCCAGACTGCACATAATATGTATACACTGCGTGTAGTACTGTACATGGACATTGATTAAAACAAATGTACTGCCTAGGAAATACCTTCACTGCGACTCTTAACATTATCGGCAATGTGGATACAAGAAAGGCAAAAAAGAGAACAGAACATTTTAACCTAATGAAAATTTACAACTTAATTAAAGAAAAAGCAAGTAAAAAAGCTTCATAATATCAGGGCTTGAAAGAGTGGCACTGGTAAAAACATCATTATCAATGTTCACAAACTCCCCTGGTTCAACTCTTGAAAATTCACAAATTATTTAAAGAAAAAGTCTGTGATTTTCCTTTGCTTCTTGGCTTGTAAAAAATGTCTATTCATGGCCTGTTGAAGGGCAAAAATGGTGTGATTACATCATCTGGACATCCAGTTTGCATCATGTAAATGTTAATTTTGTCGATACATGCCAAAACATCTGACTGTGATACAGGTTGTGTTTATAGCCCAGAGTCATCCTCATCATCAGAGTCGAGGTTCGAATGGTCTGTTGATTGAATGGTTGGCATGCATAGCTTCATAATATCAGAGCTTGAAAGAGGGGCACTGGTAAAAACATCATTATCAATGTTCACAAACTCCTCTGGTTCAATGTTTAGCTCTTTATACAACCTAGCAAGTAATGGCTCCACTGAAATATCAGTACATGTATCTTTACTCTCATTGCTCGTTAATGAACTCTCATTTACTGGGACATCTACTGCAGGTAAGAAGCCAGCTTGTCTAAAGCAGTTTGCAATAGTTGCAGGCAAAACTCTGTCCCATGAAGATTTTAACATTAAAATAGCATCAAGGAGGGTGATCTTGAAACCATCAGAACTGAGGTCAGTATCCATATGACCTACAAGTTTTGACAACATTGTAGATTTATAATACACTTTAAGGTTTTGAATTATACCTTGATCACACGGCTGAAGTGTTGATGTGGCATTAGGCGGTAGAAACAAAAGTTCTGTTGCTTTCAAATTGTTTATTCTTGTGTGGGCTGAACAATTGTCAACAACTAAAAGAACTTTTCTTTGTTTACGGAACATTGAAGAATCAAATTCCTGTAGCCACTCACTGAAAAGTTCTGATGTCATCCATGACTTAGAATTGGCTCTGTAGTCCACACACAGAAAATGTTTTATCAGGTAACAGTCTCCAAAATAAGCCGGTTTCATCAGCATTAAACACATCAGCACAATTGTATTTAGCCAATGCAGGTTTAAGCACATCTTCTGTCCATGAATGAGTTGCTTCATCAACTGATTGTCTCTCTCCACACATACTTTTTTACTTTTGTATGTTATAGAATGTCGCTTTTTGAAACGATCCAGCCAGCCAGCACTACATTTCCAGTCTGTCTGACCTCCAAGACGTGAAAACTCCTCTGCTTTTGCCATCATTAATGGCCCATTTATGGGTACATTTGACGACCTTAGCACAGTGAACCATTTTAAAAGAGCAGTGTCTATACAATCATTAGTAGCTGTTCAGAGTGTTCTAGCACGCTGTCTGTCACTATTGATTTTATTTTCGGAAAACAATTTTCTATAGCGGTCTTTATTTTTTAAAATGCCCGACAGTGTTGATTTAGGAATGCCATATTCTCTAGCTATATCTACTTTTTTCTTCCCACTATGTTCGACCACTTCTAATAGCTCAATCTTTCTTTTTAAAGATACAGAGGTAAGCTTTTTACTGCAAGTCGCCATTGCTGTTATTTAGGAAGTTATCGTAGGTGCGGGATTTCACGCTGTTTTCCGGGGTGAATAAAATTAATTATTTCACAATTTTTTTTTTTTTTAATTAGTCAAAATGAACAGTTCGACTTAAACATCAACTTTTATATAGACGGTATTAATTTTTAGGTTTGACTTATCCGAAAATTCGGGTTATCCGAGTTCGACTTAACAGAAGTATTATTACAAAGGTAAAGAAGGAAAATTGCCGGGACTCAGCCAATCAGTTCGGCTTAAGCGAAATTCGTCTTATCCGAGGACGGCTTAAGTGGACTCGACTGTATATGGTAAGAGACATGCGAAGAAACACTAGGGAAAAGAGAACGCCAGAATAAGGCATGGATGACAGCAGAGACCCTGGACAAAATTAAAGAAAGAACAAGAAATCAGACATAAATAAAAGCAAAACGAGAGTTGTTTTTCATTGATGATGTATAATCTGCTAAAGTATCACTATCGATCCAGTACATCAAGAACTCCAAAGACAGCACACACCAGGGATAAACAGGTCATTTCCGGGGTCACCGAGACAAGAGGTCAACTCTGGTCAACACCTCGACACGAGAGGTCATGGTTAACTCCGCCCTGCGCCGCACGCGTTACACTCGCGGCGCTATATATCTTTGTTAATTTATGGGTCAAATACTAGGAGTTGGACCCTTGTATACTACTATTGTATAGCA